>JBAMHV010000024.1:10996429-11026461 GCA_037177535.1 Pseudomugil gertrudae
CACAGTCCAAAGACATGCACCTTGGGGATAGGCTGATTGGAGACTCTAAATTGCCCATAGAAGTGTGTGTGTGTGTGCATGGTTGTTTGTTTATGTGTGCTGGCCCTGTGATGGACTGACGACCTGTTCAGGGTGTACCCCGCCTCTCCACCCCATTCAGGGAATAAGTGGTAGAAAATGGATAGATGTAACCGCAGCCATTGACAGCTATGAGACCAACTGAGCAATCATGAGGACACCTCAAAAGGTGAAAAAAAACAAAAAAAAAAAAAACAAATCATGTTTATTATCATTTAATCTGAAAGCAGTGGATTTTAAAGTAGAAACAGGAAGAATATCAAAAGTATTTTTCAATGTATGTATGTATTTTTATATGCTTCATAGTGAAACAAAGGGGTAAGTGAATGTTGTGGACAACCAGCTGTGTCACTTGCATGAAATGTGACAATGTTACCAAAAGTATTTAAGTGCCATTGATTCAGGGAGCATACATTTTCAGATTGTTTGGGTTTGGCACATAACACACACACTAACGAGAAAGGATGAAGAAAGAGGCCAAACTCTATGCAAACAGGTACCTTTTTACCAGTGGATTTTTGGTCTTCGGAGATCTCTAAGATGTCTTTTTTATTCTATTCAATACACAATCAGTCACTAAATTAAAACAATATAACGTTAGATTTTAATATGCAAAATATTTTCACGTGTTTATCTGATTGTTAGCAGATTCACATATAAGCTACTGGGATCATTTTTTCTGAGAATGGTTGTTGGTCTAACTTATATTCCATTATATTTTGGAAGTGATCTGGAAAGAAAATGTAGATGTAGGAATTTTTAAAAGAGTTCTTCACAGTATGGGTGGAAATGAGCCACTTGGCAGGGATCTATGTGTTTAGCTTAAGCATCAGGGGTCATGTTAATACTAGACATTAAGAGAACTGTATCATCTCAAGGGTAGAGGATATGCTGTAATCAGGGGTGACTAGCTTTAAAATGACATCTGAGTAGGGAGGCAGCAGGTTTTGACCTTTTCTCATATAGCTGTAAAGTCTGGTGAGAGACAAACACTGAGCTTATAAGGACAATTTTACATATTTTATCTATAAATTTATAGATATAATGTTTACATAAATAAACAGCTTTAAAGAGATGAAAATGATCATGTCAACACCTAATTCCGAATGAAAATAACCATTCATAATTAAACTTAATTCCAATGTAATTGGCTGGTTTTACTCTCATTTTATATCTGAACGGATCATATAAACGTACATTATGCTCTAAGTTAGTTCCAGTCATTCTGCGCAAGCTCGTTACCTTGTTGTGTTGCGATAACGCACACATGCAGTTTTTAGCATCCCGTCTCTGGTTCTCTGTTTTCCTTTCCCTCCTTAGCTGCTAAAAAAGGAAGTAGTACACTCGTGTTGAGCTGGTATTTGAAAAATATAATCAAAATTGAAGCAAAAACCGTACTTATTATGGAGTTTTCCATTTAACAACTGAAAAGAAAAGAACCAGGAAGTGCAGTTTGTTTATTTCTTGTATACGTGAGTGCATCACATCCACTCTGACCAATCAGAAACCTTCCCAACTAAAGCGAAATTAAGAGAAGGTAAATAAACATGTTTAAACCTCAATTAGGAATGATTATTTTTATGTAAACTTGAAAGAGAATACTTTGATTAAGAATGCTTTATTTTGGAATTATTGAGAATTAGAAAAACATGTAATCGTAGCCACTCTGAAGAAAGTACCTCTTAGATGTGTTTTTCAAGCTTCTCCTTCTGTTTCATGTTAGTTTTCAGATTAAACCTCACATGAACTCTCCAATACTTCCCATGTGATTGCTGTCAAGTATATTTCCATGATTTCTTTGCTGCATGTGTCCACACATATGTGATTTTAAGTTGGAGCAAAGATTCTCCTGTTTTGTGTTAAAGCGAAATTCTTATAGTCATGCAATGATTACGTTATCCTCTTAACATTAGCTTTTCTTTTATAATCCAACGTGTTCTCTGATGCCATGATTGCTCTGTTCTCTCTCTGCTCTGTTCTTTATGAATTAAAAAAATAATTAAATATTTCTTTTCTTGCTTCAAATTGTTTGAAGCAAAGGCTAGTACTGCCTGCAACATTCATCAGCTGATATCTGCATCATTTCTAGTGGCCTCGCCAGCTCTCCCTTCTTACAGGCTGTTTCCAGGATTTGCTGTCCCTTCGCCAAGGCAACAGTGATGTTTTTGCCCTACTTAAGCTCCAGATGCTGAGATGCTCCTTGTACTGCTACTGCTGCAAGAGGGCCAAAGAGGTTAATGCACTCAGGGAGGGAGAAGCAACCAGCTGTTGGCCTTCTAATGTTATAAACCTCCTCCTTTCTATCCATCTCAGCTCTCCTCCATTTATCCTATTCTTTTTCCCTCCCTCCACCCCTCAAAGGAAAAAAGCAAAGGCGATAAAAAGTGCTTGAATGGTGAAACATCTGCTGGGAACATTTTAGCACAGCCAAGAGCATCTTACTTCTCCTGAGCAACAATAGAAAGCCATTCTCTGGACAGGGGCAACAGGGACTTAGAACGAGATAAGAGAGATAATGGCTGGATGGAGGACTTGGGGGCCACAAATGCACAATCAGAAGGTCTGCATGGAGCTAGGGGTAGGAAAGGAGGGAGGGGAGGGAGGAGGATCTCAGAGGCCACGGGAAAGTAGTCTGGTAAACAATGGTTTTGCATTAGCATGGTAATCTGAAGCATGCATTTATTTAGATAAATATGTAGGTTATGCTGGGGGAGGAGTGCATGTAGAAGGGTGTGTGTTTTTATTTATGTCTGTAAGGCATGTGTAAACATGTTACAGATATGTGAAAGGAGCTCATGCCCTCATATGCTTTGGAAACATTTGGATAAGATAAAACAAAATACAATTTTCTTCATTAAAAAAAGTCATCACTAACAAGTTGTGTTGATTTTAAACACAATTTAATCTACAGTATAATATTTTATATTGATGTGATTTAAACCCAACCAAGAGGTATTGTTCTCTGCTGGGATTCACTAATCTTACTCCAGTGGTCGTGCATATGCTACAGAAATACTTTGGTAATCAGGAAAGAAACCAAAACCTTTGGCAGAAATCATTAAGTCTGAACATAGTATATGCAACTACAAAACATTTACATCTCTAACCTTGTTAGAGTACTTGACAAGCACTTTAATCCAGCCTCGTATCTTGGTTTAAAAAATTACGCAGCCTCATGTCATTGTAGTCCTAGATTGATCATGTTTCCATCAGAATTCTTATTCTTTCACTTTTCATCGAGCCATTTCTCTCCACATATCGTTTTACTGAAAAGTGCTGCTCACATCCTTCCCAACTAAAACATCGGATTAGATTTACAGGTTTATCTGTCAACCTGCGCTGCCTTGTCAGAAAAGAATAACACACCTACTTTTCAATCAATTCACAGTTTTCTGTGGTTAAAGATAGTTAGTTGGATTAACAATTTACAGACTAAGTGAATGACCTTATAGGTGCTGTGTAAATAACGGAAATCACGGCATTTAAAAATCTAACTTTGGATGTAAAAATGACCCTCAAATTAAGCTACCTTATGAATTTATGCATATAGGTTGATTCAGTTGTTAATGCATGCTACTTTATATAATATATTTCTGCAGAAAGGTCGATTTGACAGTGTAAATTAGTCAATCAAAGTATGCTACAGCTCACAACAAGAAGTATATACTATATGAACACAGAAATTGGCATTTAATATTATCCTCCTCTCTCTGCAAGTCTCCCTGGATGAAACTTGCTGGACATGTTGGTCTGTCAGTCAACCAGTCGAGGCAGATGGCTGACCTTCCTGAGCCAGGTTCTGCCGGAGGCTTTTTCTTCCTGTTAAAGGGGAGTTTTTTTCCTTTCCACTGTCGCCTCCTGCATGCTCAGGATCTGGGATTGGATTGAAGTCAAGATTTGAAGCAATCTGTTGGTTTTCTTAGCTAGGCTATTGATTATGAATGTGCTCAAACTTATGTATCTGTAAAGTGCACTGAGATGACATTGTTGTGAAACTCTTTAGAAACAGATCAAATTAATTGAACAAGAAGGTTCAGCTGTCCAAACTCAGAGTTGAGGGTAGCATGGATTTATAGCCATACCCACAACCCACATAGCTATGACATTTTCATGTTGTGCCCATGTGCAGAAAGCATAAATAGCACATGTCGATGGGTGAGATGAAATGTTACAACATTGGTCGAATTTTATACTCAAGACGTGTCTTTATGTGTCACACCAGAGAATGCCCTGGTGCTGCACTTTTCTGAACATCATTTTATTATTATTTTATTATCATTATTTTTATTACCTTAATTAGCATTAGCAATTAGCAAAGCTAAAATGGAAGTAAGACCCTTTATACAGTCTATGGGTAAAACCTTGTCAATAATCCCTCACTGAACATTATCTATAGAACAATTCAAACGTTTCAACACACTCTCCTATAAATTTATTTGGAAATAAATAAATGCTTGTTTATATTTACACATAGGTTACTTGATCTCATTCTTGTTTCTTTTCTATTGAAATATTTAAAAAAAGAAGAAAGGAAATATATTTAGAAGAAGTTGTAGTTACAAAATGAAACTTAAACTGATTTTATAAACTGGGGTCAGAAGGTAGCATGTACTGCTGTGGAATTTCCTCATCACGCTCTTATCATGCAGACTGAAACCGAGAAAGAGCAACAGCTGGGTTCACCTCTGCATCTGGACCCAAACTTGAAGTGGTGTTTGAGTGTGCTGTTGTTATGGCTTTAAAAAAATGTTAATAGTATTTTTTCACTGTATTTATATGCCTGTGTAGTGCACATGTGAATGGGTGTACCGTATGTGCAGATTGATTCAATTTAATGCATTTGATTCACATGTGAATGTGTGAGCAGTGTGAAACAGACATGCATATGTCTAGGCGCCACTCACCCTGATAAAAGCCCTTTGACACTCAGCTGTTTAACAGCTCAAACGGTCTTTGCTCAGTGGATTAATCTCACACATGCACTAAAACATACACACACAGCTCCAATGACCTCCACACCCCCTCTGATACATCCCTCCCCAATATAACAAGGAATAACTCGTGAGCATGAGCGTGTACATGTTTACGTGTGCATGTGCAAAGAGCAGCATTTCCACACATGTCCAGCAGCCTGCCGAGGGCGTCCTTCTCCATACGGCCCCTCTCCTCCACATTTTAACACTGCAGCGACAGGTGCTGGTCCAACAGACAATAGAGCTCCTCCAGAGCTGGCAGCCAGCTCACCAGTGAGACACAGAAACAGAAGAGGGTTTTGTAATTGTGTGCACAACAGAGGCAAAACAGAGACTTTTAAAATCTGTTCTTTCTACCAAGTCTTGCCTGGATTCAAAGGTGATAATAAGAGGTTTTAACAAAAGTGAGAAGGGAGTTAAAGATATTGTAAGGATGAGAAATGGAGTAAGTGAGCTGGAGTGGCACAAAGAAAAGGAGAGCTAAATACAAAAGGAGCATGAAAGACAGAGCTACACCCTGCTCACAGTTCTTTCAGCTCAGAAGGAGACTAAAAAGACTGTTGAAAGTTTTCAGCAAGTCTTTGATTCTACTAGTTTGCAATGTGACTCCCAATGAGCACAAAAAGGAGATGTCAGAGCACTTTTCTTTATTCTTTTTTTCACCAGCCACACAATACAACCCGGGCTGCCAAATTGGATTTGATTCAACATGTTTGATGGTTTGTGTCAGAGTATTTTTAGTATGGGTGTAATGTACTGTATGTTTCCTGGGTGAGAGCATAGCCTATGCTTTGCTTCTGCATAAAGTTCAGAGATATAAACAACCTCTTCCAAATTCTTAGAAAGCATTGCATGCACTGGAGTTTTATTGTGTTTCACAGTTCGTGTGCCAGATTTTGATTCCCACAGGGTTTAGCAAGCATGTTAACATCTTACAACGGTAATAAAGTATTTTTTTTATTATTTTAATTGCTAGTAAAAGCCAGGAGCACAACTCACTTTCTAAAGCACGAGCAGGTGTTATTTATTTATCTTTGCCTAGTTTTTCATCACTTTTATTACTTTTCTCACCTCTTGAAACACATATTTTTAAGGTGTCGCTGTTTCGGTCATAAAAAAGAATTTAAAAAGGTTCGAACAATCATTCAAAATCAAACTGAGATGGGAGATATGTTAAACCATTTTTGTAAGATGTTGCTTTGTAGGTTGCAGTTATTTAATTTTATCATTGGTTTATACGGACACAAGATTACAATGGTCATTGGAACAGAGCTGATCAATGGCTCATTCTATAAAAAGGCTTTTCCAGTTTTGAACATGAAATTTCCACTATTTACACATCCCCATGCACATTAAATGATAAGTTGTACATTCACCATGAAGTTAATTGTCTAATTAATTGCCTGTAAATGCTGGATTATGCTATGGAACTCTGAAAGCAAATTGTGACCAATGTCTTTCTGCAGAGATGCGTTCAGGTTGTTTTAAAAAGAATTAATGGAAATATTCATACAAATCTTCTGGATCTAGTAAACACTGAAGGACAAAAACTCACGCTTTTATAGGCACCATCTTCAAAAGTGAATGAATGACTTAAATCAGCTGAATATGATTTTTAAATGTCTGAAAGGTAAAATAATAGTTATAGGCAGTTGACCTTTAAATATTTTATTTCCTTCTTGATGTTCCTTGAGGTGCTCCATGTTTTTGCATAATCAAATGTCATTTTTCACCTATTAGCGTGACACATCTCATATATTTGATGTTTGGGACCCGTTGTGATATTGAATAAATATTGTATGTGTGGAGTTGGTGCCAAAGTGCGGGTGGTCAAAGGGACCAGGTGCACGGCTGGGTCATAATCACGAGCATGGGTTCTGGTTAGGATAAACAGGGTCTCCTTTGCTCAGCTCTCCAGGGGCCACTGTTTCCTGATTCTCTTTGTAATAAGAGGAACACGACATCACAACAACAGAGACAATCAAACAGTTTTGTTTGCTGAGTCAGGATTAAGAAAAACCACCAGCCGACTCAAAAACAAGCATGAAATAGCACAAAATAGCAGTTCTGAGTTCTGATATGAGCTCAAATCATGCAAAATGTAACTACTTTTCATGATTTGAGCTCCTAAGAGAAAAATTGTCTTATTAGGTCATTTTCTATTTATTATGTTGAATTCCTGTTTTACTTTAGGCTGGTGCGCATTTAACAAACTCTTATCTTTTCCAAATACCTCTCAAACATCTTTTTAATGTCCACTACCAAATCTTTAGTTATCTGAATCTTTTTTCAGAATTCCCCATTCAGCCTGTGATAACCTGTTGTCCATCCCCACCCTCCCCCTTGCCTGGTGGGGCAGGAAGTGGAGCAGCTCAGACGTACTGTACGGTCCCTCGCGTCTGGGCCGGAACCAGGATGTGTTGCTAGGCGCAGAGATGATTGTGTCAGCACTTGCTGGCTGCTTTGTTTCCTTACAGGTGATCTCCTGAATGGACAATGACAGATATACATTTCCTGCTATTTTTCCAATTCTGCAGGAGGGGATCAGAAAAACACAGGACTCTGTGACCACGGGGCCACCTCCACAAGCAAGAAGGCTGGCTCCTAAAGTTAGCAGAGCTTCAGACTGGGCGAGACAAAGACACAATCAGACCAGTCAGACACAAGAACTCTGAGTGGCCTGTGACCTCGTCCTGGAGAGGAGCACAAGGGGTTTGGTCAGCGGTGGTTTCAAATCCGGTAGATGGAGGCTGGATAATGAGGAAATATTGAGGAAGCTACTCTTGATTTCTGACGCGTTTGATGAACTCTGATGGGTAGGAGGTCGAGGAGGATGAAAGGGTTATGGTTTGCCAGGAGTGGGGCAGAGGATGGTGGTGAGTGGAGGGGGAGATGGCATGTGGCAGGATAGCTGAGGTCATTCATTTGATTTACGATTTTTCAACTTTTTTTCTATTAACAGGGGAGACTGCAAAGTGTATGCACAGCAGGAGAGAGGGGGTGAGAAGGAGGGATGCAGTGGAGCATTGAAGTGGGGAGATGGTCATGCTCTTTTGATTTATGACTGGAGTGATTAATGCCCGAGGATATTACCCCTCTGAAAAAGTGCTAGCCCCTTGACTGAAGTTGTGTTTTGCAACATGTCTGACAGACAAGCGCTTTGGCCTTCTTTTGTTTTTTTATTTTGTTTGAAGAGGGGTCAGCTCTTGTTCATAAAACAGGAAACATGCTTTTTATTTGCAAACTACAAAAAGTTTAGAAAGACTAAAAGGACACTGAATTGCAAGTAAGATGGGCATCTATCATGGTGTGACTGCCATTTGTAGTAACAGTGGAGACATTTTTTTTTCTTAAAAAAAAGGGGGGAGGGGGGGGGATTACACAACAATACAAGTTTTAAAAATAGTTCCCCAAAATGATTTCATACCTGTAAATGAAAGCTGCTTCTTAAAATTACATTAAAAGTACATAACTGAATGAAAAGAGCTTTCTAAATATAAACAGCTTCCTCTCATTCACACTGTCTGAGCCAGACAGACAGGAGTCTTAAATGCGACACAAAGCAACATTTCTTTTCCCCTTATAGTAACTTACATGTATCTTTTTCCTGTAGCACAGCTTAAAGTTTGGTGGCACGACTCAATTTGTAGCACTTTTCAAAGCGTCTATAGAGACACTGAAATATTAATAATAAGAAGCTTGAATTAAAATGAAAAACAACAGAACATGAAATACGAACAATATTAAAAACAAGATCAATTGGCAGCTGGGATCAGGTGGGCCTTTAATCGGAATTTAAATTAATTGAAAGTTTCAGTTTATCTAAATTTTTCTGAGAGTTTGTCCCAGACATTTGGAGCATAGAGGTCTTCTGGGTTTTGACTCTGAGTACGAGTAAAAGACCAGATCCAGATAACCTGAGGGGTCTGGCAGGTTCTGGGTCAAGAAGTCACTGATTTATTTTGGTCTTAAACCATTCAGAACCTAACAAATTTGTTCCAACTAAACTTTTCAGTAATACTTTTATTCCATTATGCATTAAACATGTAAATCATATGTTATTCTTTATGTGCTTGTAGCATGTCTTTGTATCCTTATCCGCCACATATTGGCACATCTGGACATAAGACAAGGTGCCAGGAAACACTAAGGTCAGTTATGGTCTGGGACCTCTGCTCGGCCATCTAACTTTTAAAGAACATAAATCACATGAAATCCACCAGTTCCTCTCCTCTTCAAAGGCCTTTGTTTTACAGCCTCAGCACTGAGGTTATCAGCAGGACAGCAGCAATAGTGTGTATAATAGACCTACTTAGGCTGTCTGATAAGATACACTGAGAGTCTGTAACTCTCACTTTGGGCTGTCAATAAAACAAGGGAATCAGGGATGTTTTTTCAGGCTTTGAATTATATCACATCAATGTTACAACAGTACTGTTTTTTTTCGACCGGTCTGCCAGTATAAACAGTGGAAGAATTGTTTGGGTTCCTGTAGGTTTCTACAACTGACCCTGTCTGGGTGATTGAATGGCTCTGTGCTGCTGGTTTCAGTGCCATCATCCCTGACTGGACCAGAAGGTTATACACGCAGCTGTGTACAGTAGATATTGATGTTGTCAATAAAAGTGTCTTAGAGTTATGTCAGCCAACTAGACGCTACAAGGTTAAACGGTGTTAAGCACATCTTCTCGTTCTCGTTAGACTCTGTTTGCCTCTGTGTCAATCACACCATATGTCAGCTTCTTTTATGTTTGCCTGTTCACTTGCAGAGACAACTTTTCTTCCTCCCATCACCACGCACCCTCCTCCCTACTATAACACAAACATTTAATCGTAGGTCACCCTCACGGTTCTGCATGTGTTGAATCAAGGAGTGCTGATGAGGAGGAGGGGTTAGGTTGGGGGCATCAGCCATCGCTAATCACTAACACTATGGCTAACTGTAGCCCTGTGGAAGCAGTAGCCTAGCAGCCATGTGATCTCCAGCTAACCTTGCCCACGGGCCTCTTTTGTCTGCACACCGCACACGGCTGGCTCCATCCTCTCTCTATTATTGAGCGGGTTGTTCGGATGAGGCGGGGGGGCTAAATCAATGGTAAATCACTGGCACTGTTCTCAGGACAGTGACCGAAGCCCAGTCTGTTGGCCCCCTTTACAGCCCTTCCACCAAACTCCCCCTTTCTCCAACATCCCTCAACCGGCCCTCCACCCCTCAGAAACCCCTCCAACCCCTCCTGCCTGATTGACACTTGAAAGGTGGCCGAGGACGGGGCCGCAGGCGATGTTCCACGCTCTGGAACCCTCCATGCAGAGGAACAGCTGGTGACATCTGCAGAGAGGCTCACAAAAGGCAGTTGAAAGCGTGCAATCGTGCCCCCTCCTTCTCTTCTTCCCTTGTTTCACTCACCCTCTTCTTCTCTGTCTCACCCTCTGTCTCCCTAACCCTTCTCACCCTCCTCATTCTTTCTCTTTCATTCCCTTTGCTCCTGTCTCCCTCTCTCTCTCTGCCTCAGATGTCCCCTCTATCTCCTAAGAGGTGGCCCTTTTGTCTGAAGCAGTGATACAGGCACCGCAGGGCCTTTGAATCGTATGCTTTAAACTTGAAGAGTGCACGCTGGAGCATGTGTGTCTGAGCAAAGCGAAAGAGCAGGGACATAGAAGAAAGGGAAAAAAGAGGGAAGAGAGCGAGAGCGAATGTTTATATGTTCTACAACAGCAAAACAGAAACACAATTTTCTCTGTAAAACAAACTCCCTCTAGTCATTTGATTTATTTATCTGTTTCTTCACTCAGAATCCAGCTACTGTCTCTGTGTTTGATCTTCTTACATGGAAAACTATCGGCTTTATTGATATCCACAAGCACACGCCCAGTTAAAAGCTGCCTTTTAAGAGGTCCCATTGTCCCCGTTCAATGGCAATACCCTGGCTCAGCTCACAGTGAGTGCTTGGGAAGCGGAAGGGGGTATTGACTCCCGTTAAAGGAATCCAAACGCGTTAACTGATGAGACACACATTGCCCACAGGAATGTCAAACTTCCGACTCGTTCTCGCTCTCTCTCCCACTCGATCCATCTTTCCCTCATTCCATTTCTGTGTCCTACAGAGTCAAAGGTTAACTGTCTGTTCTCTACTGAGTGTTTGCATTTTCAAAATGTACATTTGGATTCTTTTACAGTTGCAAGACTTTAGCATTAATTAACATTTCATAATAAAGTATTGCACATCATGGGAAACACCTGCACCCACAGAGCAGAAGAAATTCCCTTAAAAGCCTGCCTTTCCTATTTAGCCACACCTCACACACCTTCTTTCCTCCTCCTCCTCTAAGAATGCAAAGGAGAGGTCAAAAGGTCGGCGTGCTCCAGGTGCCCTCCTGGCATCAATATTTCAGAGCTGTGTGAATCCCTCCTTTCAGGGAGTCAGTCTTGCTGACTGAAGGTATCTTCAGGACCCAGGGGCTGGCTGACGGACGAGCACAAAGCACCCATCAAGCTCCAAGCTGCGCCACAGCGCACACTGTCCGTGTGTGTGTGTGTGTGAGTGTGTATGCAAAAGGCACAGGCAGCTCCCCTGCGGTCTCCTTTGTTGGGCTAACCTGCAGATTCAATGGAGTGGAAGTTGTGAGTGACAGAGGAAAGTGTAGCTAGCGGTAAAGTGAGATATTGACCTCTCAATCGCCATGGAGGATGATTGGGGGCAGTTTAGCAGCCAAAGTGTGAAAATACAACGAACAGATATCATACAATAAGGGTCAAGGGAGGAACATGGAAAGTGTCCATTTGTTTGAAGATGTGTTTGAGGTCACGCATAAAACTTATTTGACTTTTAATAAGTAAGCTGCTCCTGTTGGACAAAGTGGTCTAGCTGGTCTGCTAGCTGGATGCAGAGTAACATGAAACAAGATTCCCCCCGATGATAATATTCAGTTTCAACTCTGCCAGCGCGTCCTGTCTGCCCCTGTCCAGAGCCCCTCCAAGACAAAGGGGGAAGGAGCCTGGCGAGGGAACAGTAGATTCTTGTTATTATGACATGTGGTAACATGAACTCCTCAGAAGACTTCTCCTGTCATCCCGACCTGAGGTCCTCTTTATTCCACAGGCAGGGGATGTGGAGGTCACAACCTCCCGGACAGATTATGCTGGAACATGCTGCGCTGTGTTGAAACTTACTTGAATAAGTTTATTGGCTAAGCTGGTGACGGGCCTTTGTATGAACTCCCTCGGGAGACTGAATACAGATTAGTGCATGGATTGACTATTCACATCAGATTGTACTTAACCTCACATCAGCCTTCTCAGTGTCGTTCCTTTCTGTGACGAAGTCAAATGCTATTTGAATAAATAATTCATTTATTTTAGTCTTTTGTATTTCTGTGATACATTTAATCACAGCAACATTGAAAATGGGCTCTTTGTAATCATCTTTTTTTAATTTATATGAGTTTTTCTTCATATGTGAAAGTTAACCAGGTCTACAGCTGAGATTTCCAAACCTTGTCCTCAAGGGTCGGTATTGCATGCTTCCCTGAAGCAACACACCTGATTCAAGTGAATGGGTCTCATTAACTAACTTGTGCAGAATTTGACAACAAGCTGCAGAAATCATTTTAATTTGAATGATGTGTGTTTTATTCTAGAAACTTTCAATACAGGACACCGGCCCTCTTCACCATATTTCCCCAATGTTGAATTGCATCTAATGACAGCAGTCCCCCCTGCAATGCACTGGTGACCTGTCCAGGGTGAACCCTGCCTCTCACTCGATGATTGCTGGGATTGGATCAAGCTTCCTCGTGACTCTGAATTGATTGAAGAGGTATAGAAAATGAATGCATGTATGGCAGCAGTCCCTGCTATGCCCTGAATCTGCAATAAGCTTTGCTTAGTGACTCATAAAACCAGCTCCCTAACTGCAGCAAATTCTGGTTGGAGTGTCCCTGCAGCATGTAGTGGATCTTCTAAAAAAAAACATTACCATCTTCTTTTTCTATTCAATACAGTGGATCTTTTAAGTGGATGAAAAACTCAGTAAAAACCAAGTTGAATGTCAAAGAAGCAGGAAACTCTGAAACTATGGTTTGGAGTTAGCAGGTTAGCTGCAGCTAAGCTTGCAAAATTGGGCTGCGCTAAAAACACAGCAACAGCCTAGCCAAAGACAGAACAGCTTAGATTTAATATTCCTTTAAATGACAGGTGTCTTAGGTAGAACTGAGCCCAGGATGTTGCAACTCTGCTCCTGAGTCAAACGGATGAAGCAAAACTTGTTTGTGTGCTCTAACTCATGCATGTAGTGATCGAGAAGGTGAGTCTTACAGCCCTTAAACCCTGAGGCACAACTAGAGCGTTTTTGAGGTGTGCTTAAATTGTTGCTGTATCAAACCATAAGCACTGTCAAAGTCAATCCACATATTTTTTTATCAGAACCATACCATTTTCAGCATGTAGGCTCCCAAGCATTTAGTGGAAACTACAACTTATGCAGGAGAAACATTTCTCAGAAAGATAACAATAGCTGAGTGTGCTAATAGCACGTATCAGGATTGTTACAAACTAACTAATCAGAATTTTTTGTGTGTATAATTTTATAATAACCAGGAGGAATCCGTGTAGGGATATTAAGGTCTTATCCATCCTTGAAATGTTGTCATCTAACAACTGTTGTGCCTCAACATTTTTACTCTGACAGGTCAGTCTGCAGGAGCAAAAAAAGTGTCAGTGACATTTGGCCTCTGACAGTACCAAGCTATTTTTGAAGTCCTGTTTCACTGCACTATTAATATTCTGACTCTGTAGTTCATGGCAGGGTTCAAAGGCGTACGCCACGGTGTAGGAGATGACAAGTCTGCTGTGGCACAGACTGAGCCAGAAAACTGACAGCGACGTAGCTGCTCTCTCTTGTTAACGAAATAAATAAATGTGCTCTGAAAAGCCAATAAGCGGCAGGAGGAAGCAGAGCCAAGGATCGCTGCGTCAAAAACAACCGCTTCAGCCATTAATCTCTTTAACTCTCTCAACCCCCCTTCTCACTTTCTCTCTCTATCGCTCTTTCCTCTGAGAGAATTACTGCCATAGATGTATAATTCACGGTGGTTTGGCTTTAGAAGGCAGCGGTTCTGTTGGAAAACACGGTGACAGCCAAGTTAGCGCACCCTCTCATTCAACTCAGCCACCTGTTCACTAGGGAGGGGGCAGAGAGGGACGCTTGAATTATATTTCATCTTTCCTCCCAATCTAATGACTTTGTTGAACACGCGGGGCTGGAAATTGTCTCATGTATTAAAGATGACAACTTAAAGGAATTCTAAAGCCCTGACATGATTGAGCACTTAGGCACACACTTTTTGTTGTAGGTTAGATTGCTTGTGTCAAGTTTAACTTGTCAACTTTCTATGCCCAAGACAGCTCATCATTTCAAGTCCAATTACTATCATCAAGTTTAAAAGAAACATTTGTAAATTCACATGTGCTTGGCTCTCCATGTCTCTCTCCTAAAACGTGCATATTCAACTATTAAATCCTTGATATTCTTTAAGAAAGCTTGAAGACATTTTGCAGTGGAAACTGACTTAATACGTGTGTTTGTGTATGCATATATACTTGTGTCAGTGCAGCTGTTCACAGGCATGCCCATGTCAGAGCCATTTATTAGCATGGCTTCATTTTTGGAGGTGAGGAGGAATAACAAGTTAGAGCTTTGGCAGCCATTCGCACTCGCCCATCTGCGCAGCCCCTACATCAGTCTCAGGGTTTCCTCGCAGATGATGAGGGCTGTCAGGGGCTTTTTAACCTCCTAACTGCTGCTCCCCACCGGCCCTAATCACACATTAATGACATCAGGAGGACCCCAGGGCTGGCCACATTGCCGCCTGCGCAGGCAGAGTACTGATGAAGAGGGCAATTACCGACCAGCAAATAGTATAACCTCCACTGATCTGTACAGGGGTTATGGGCTATTAGCGCACAGGTTATGCTCACAAGATACAGCAGAGATTTAAGGAAGGATCTGGTGCTGAGAGTAATTGGGGAGGTGTGTGTTTTTGTGAATGTGCATTGGAGAGGGGGGAAGGGGGGTATAATGGGAGGAGGTTTCATCAGTCTCTTTTGGTCATTGTGTCCATCAACGATGCTAAACAAGTTTGTGATAACTAATTAATATGCTCAAGAAGTCTGTCTGTGAAGTACCTCTGAGTGGGAAAAGTATCCATATTTCATTAAAAAGTCTTTGATTTTTCCCAGACACATGCACACACTTTTCCCTGCATACGCACACATATTCATGCTGCGCTCTCAGTCATGTCCGTTTTCTCGCTCTGAGATGAGTGAGTGTTTGTATGAAATATTAACAGGCCATTTGCTCCTCTGCTCCTCTGTTTGAGAGCTGGATGTTGGCCTCGTGTCTCTGGTTCCTCTTTGAGGCCATCTGCTGGGTACGGGCACCAGGGAGGTTTCCAGGAGGGGGCCCTGTCACCCAGACAGGCCAGCCCAGAAAGCAGCACCGCCCTGGGGATCGATACACACGACCTGTTGGGTGACAGAGCATCAAAGCTCCCCAACCTGCCAGATCACTGTACACGCCACAAGGGCCACTGATATGTAAACGCTGCTGCTTACCATTGGACCCTTGGGGAGCTGCCGTAGTCTTTGTGACACTTCTGAGAGGCTGTTTTCATTGCAGTTTATGTGCTATTTATGTTTGCCTTTGTAGAGTAGTGGTTTGGTCTCAGAGCTCTTGACAAAATGCCCAGGATCCCTTTGGAGAGGAATTTTCTTTTCCTTTAAAGGCTGCCTTCCTAGTTTGAAAAACCTCTTGAAAGAAGTGTTTTATTCTCTTCTAATTATATTCTTAACAAACTGTGTTAAATTATATAGTAATTATGGAATTACAGTGGAAATAAAGCAAAGGGAAGAATGTCTGTTCATAGTCAAACATCCAAAGAGACAGACAGTACCACTGTCTCAGAGTGAAAGCTAATCATAAAGTGTCTTCTGTTTGTATCATGCTAATGAAAAATCATAGCATTTCAGATATACTTTACTTGGATCATGTTAAATCTGTGCTCACTGACATTTGATGTCCTTGTTTTGGATAATGGATTTGTCAATGGTAGTGAGAGGGGATGGGCCAGAGTTGGACTTATGAGGCCCCTGGGTTAAGGAGGCTACATTAGCTCACTTCTAAGTGATTACCAATCAAACAGCTGGTATGTACACACATAAACACACAAACACAGACATGCCAGCAGGCATACATTCAGTATGTCTACACTAATGCATGCACATTCACATGTACTGAAAATTGCACCGTTACTGTAATAAAATGTTTTGTAAGTTAAAAAGCTATAATGGTAATGGTCACAAAGGAATGAGGAAATTAAATTTTATGAGTGCTTAAGCTCCCGTGTTGTGTATGTTTGGCTAAAAAAAATAGATTTTCCTACTATTTTTGTAATTATTTCCTTATTCTATCAGAATTATATTCAGCTGTATTTCACAGGGACACTAGCCCTCTCTCGGGCAGAAGAGAGTTACACATTGACACCTGTTTTTCTTCATGTAGCATGCACATACATACATAATATATATATCTTCAGACATTCTCTGTCAGATACACAGATCTTGGCCCTTCTCTCGTTGGCCAGAGTGTGTGCCAGGATGCCGGTGCCATGCGTGCTCATGTGTGACACTGGCAACACCTGGGGCCTCAATAAAGATACAGCCATCGTCAGAGGTCTTATTCACAGACTATCACACCGTTACCGCTCAAACACAGAGGCACACAGCGTGATCGACTGGTCCCAGCATTTCACCAGTGCTTTGCTGATAATATAAAAAAGAAAAAAACTTTTAATTATTTGTATGTCGATAAAGAATACTTGATATAATTTTCTTAAATTTCAAATTATTCATTGAAGATATTTTGACTAAAAATCCTAAAATCTTTCAATATTTCTTGTAAGGATAAGGATTTTAAGAGCTACCCACGAAGACATCATCCTATTACTGTGAACTACATTAAAGAGGCAGCAAAGCCAAAGCACTAAAGCCACAAATGGCTCATGGAAGTGTGACACAATGAAGAAGAATAGATGCGATAGTGTGTTAATGGATGATTTCAGTATCAGATTACACCCCATGGGAGCAGCTATATTATAGACTATGCTCACAGTAAGGCACAAAGGCACCTGCTTGCTCTCTCATTCTTTCTCTCTATGGCTCTCTATCACACACACACACATATACACACAGATATATTCTGTTGCTGAGAAACTGAAGTGTATGCTGTAAAATTTGGAGTGGATTTAATTTCTAAGCGATTTAATTTGTGTGTGGCAGGGTTATCTATATGTGTGTGTGTGAAGAGAGCAATAGAGAACGTATGCAGTGGTTAAATAAGGCAGATTGAGGTGTTAACATCATTACTGCACATTTCCTCTCATGAAATAAAGCATTGTTTCCTCTATTGCTGTCCCAATGGGAATAGCATAATCCCAGATTAAAAAGGATGGGTTAGCAGACACACAGCAACACACAATGAGCCTTTTGTGTTTGCGTGTGTGTGTATTTATGTGTGCTAAAGCGTTTTTGTTTACTGTACAGCTTAAACACCTGCGACAGGGAGAGAAATGTTCTCATGCGTGCACTTTAGCAATGTGCAGCTTGCTATTCAGTACCAACGGCACACGCAGATGTGAATTCATGTACAGAGAATAGCAGCAGATTTATTAAAATGATTTTGGACAATAAAAAAGTGGAAGTTTACAATTTTCTGCCAATTTGAAATTAACAACGAGTAAAGCACAGACTGAAAAAAACAACACTTTTATTGTATTAAGTATTGTTTGAGTCACATGATAGAAATTAAACTTATCCACACGGGGTTTCCCTGGCTATAAGCAGGGGCCATGTCCCCTACTAAAACTCATAGTTCTTGGTCAGTCATGCAAGAGAATCTGTGGGTCACACAGCAGGCTGGAAAAAATCAGCTCACAAGTTGCTCACTGCGACAGATGTCCTCTGGAAGACTTCTCCATCTTTTTTTGCACCCTCCCACCCTGTTATCCACCTCCGTCACCATCCCTCCCAGGGCGGGAGGGAGCACAGAGAGGTGATCCTGGTCTGCTTAACCTACTTCCCAAGACCTGCCTCGGAAAATGGGTGTGAGAGCATCCATGCTGAGGCCGAGGATAACCTCCTGACACATGTCTGAAAACCCTGTTTGTATGTAAATGCCATTACTTTACTTCCACAAAGTTGCAACAGCACATCATGGGGTCACAGAATAAAGGAAATGAACATTGAGTTAACAATTACTTTATTTAATCATCTTATTTATATTATTTTTTTAATAAGTGCTATTCGTTATTATTCTTGTATTAAATAAGCAGATTACAATCACCATGAAGCACAGTCTAGTCTTTGGTTTAAATTTTCACTCTGAATTACAAGACGATTTATTAATAGTTATTAAAGCTGTCAGTTGCTTAAAAATAATTTACTGAGTCATTTATTAAGTTGATTTAAAAAGTTTTCCCCAAAACTGTTTTACTCAATCACACACCCTTCACCCAACTTTCTGTTATATTTCAGCCAGTTTTACTTCTTTGGGTTTGAACCATTTAATATGGGCAATAAGTATTGGTTTAAAATGATAAAAATTGCACCATATGCCTACTATCTTCTAAGATTTTATAGATCAAGATAGTAAAATTTTATTAAATGGAGAGATGTAGCAACACAAACCACCAGTGAGTAACATACTAACTTTAGTTTCAACCTAATGTCACATGTCAAGCCGTTACCTATAAAAATTGTAGCTTTTACTCAAATTAAAGCAAGTAAGAAATAAGTACAATTTTCAAATGACATAGCTTTGTTATATATCAAACGTCTTTGTTTATCCACATCTTTATACTGTAGCTGTACATTATTTAATAAAAACTAAGTGATAAATAAATGTGTTCATCATTCACTGCACTGCTGCAGACAAACCAAAGGAGCACAGAGCTAAATTAAAGAAAGGGTTATATGAGAATGTTTATAGAAAATAACAGTAACTAAAAAAAAACATATTTTTGTTCATATAATAGGGGATTTATTACATAAAAGCAAAGTTATTCTGGCTACACACAAACACACTGTTGGATTATGGGTCTTATAATGAGCAACTCTTCGATGCCATTTGCAGTGTGACAAAGATCAATCAGTCAGATGAAGGGAGGAAGTCTTCTGCTAAAGAGAAATTAAACAGAGGGAGGGAGCAACAAAGGGAGGAGGGAGTCTTTTAAATAAAGAGAAATTAAACAGATGAAGGGGATGGTGTCTTTAAATACCGCTCAGCACGCGGTACGGCCTGCCTCATCCTTTAATGTAATGAGAAGAGGTAGAATAAAAAGGCTTGGCCCTAGGATGAAAAGGTGAGGGCGTTTTTTCATTCTTCTTTTTCCCAGAGAGGTGAAAGCCTTATACTAATGGAGATTAGATGTTAAATCTGATACACAGAAGGTTGAAGCTTTGCTCGTTCACCTCATTTTACTTGATTTGGCCAAAGTTTGCAAGCAAGTATGTCCTAAACAGGAAAAAGAGGTTAAAAAAAGGTCAAATAAAAATGAGTTTACATTCAAAAGAAACATTTGGCTTTTAAATTGTAAAAAAAAAAACCTACATATTTTTAAACATGCCCAGAAGGCGATGGCACACACTCCTTGCCATGCTTGCATGCATCCTGGTGTGTCACAATATCTGTCCCCTGCACTGACATTCAGAATGAATACAATTTGTTGGTCAAGCAGGTCATTAGTTAGTGCCAGAGAAGGAAAAAAAAAACAAAAATAACAACACTTAAATCTGTGTGTGTGTGTGGGTGTGTGTGCATTTTCTCTGTAATAATAATCCCCATGAAATCCAGATTTCTCAATCCAGTAGCTCAAGCTGACACTTTAAATAAAATCATTCTAATCCCACACATGGTAAGAGAAATGAAAATGAAGAGATTAACATGGTGATGGTGGTGGTGTGGGAGGGGTGGGGTGGTAGGTTACACTCTCTTCCACTGTTCTCACTCTCACCCTTCTCATCCTTGAACCTGACTGCTTCCTCCGGTGAGCCTGACAGCTTCCTCATTATACTCACTGATGAAAAGATGCTTTCAGCAGGTTTGACAAACGTTTTATCTCACAACTTTATTTTATTTGTCATCCTAAAAATATATGTGTGTAATCTTTGAAGCATGGATATCATAGCATCTACCCAGAAAAACAACCTGACACTGGCAAGACTCCTGATCTGATCAAATGATGGGTAGCGCTCTATGTTCCACTATCTCCTCCTCCCTTAGGAACCACACTCAGTTCATGTGTTACCTTAAATTAATGAATGGGTGGAGGTTAAATATTTAGACGCAATAGAGTTGTCTGTTAGACCTTTTCAGTCAGAATGACTGGCGATGATGATGATGACGATGACGTCCTAACCACGTACATATTTTCTGAAATTAAACATGTAACTTTTAAACTTCGAAACACATTCATTTCCTGGAAAAGTGAGGAACAGAAAATGTACATTGGAAAGGTTACTAAGGAAAAGTATGAAGAGCAGGACTTGTATCAGTAATCTCTCACTTAAAACACAAGGGGCTGAATTTCATTTAAAACCCCAGGCTGCCTCCGATCCTAGTGTTGCCATCACTGCACAAATGTAGGGAAGCATCAACAGTGGGAGAAGAAAACAAAGGTACCGAGCCATTATTGAGCCCATATTGTGGGATTTTTTTTTTTTTAGTTTTTTTAGACTAATTACATTTTGTCCTGAGCTCATGTTGGTATGAGTATGAAAGAAAATTGGAAAGGTTGTCTGCCTAGATCAGGGGTAGGCAACACTGGTCCTAGAGAGCCAGACTCACATATCACACCTGACACACATAAGATCTAATTAGCAGACTTGTGCAGAGCTTGACATCAAACTCTGCTCAAGTCTGCTACTTACTCAATGATCTGAGTCAGGTGTGATGCAGCAGGGAAACTTGCAGGAGTACGGCTCTCTAGGACCGGTGTTGCCTTCCCTAAATAAAGCAGATATACAAACTGAACAGAAAAATGTTCCACCAGGTGTCTTACATAGCAGTGCACATCCTCCCCTCTATTTTGAGGGGGAAGTGTGATCTAGCTATCACATTATGGATTAGGAAGTAACACAATATGTGTTACTAGTTAGATAAATCAAAAATTATATGCATATGTCTATGAAAAATCTCAAGTTTTGACCCAAAACAGGGTCTATGCACATCGAAGTGCATATGAGGTTTATATGTCATGGTGGCATGCCAAGTACCGTCCTAATGCGAAGGCTCATTCTAATCCATCATACAAACCCGCACTTCATTTGCAGTTAGGGCAAAAAGCAGGATCCTTTTCTTCCATAATTCATTTAGCAAAACATGGCAAGGATCGAGCATTATTTGCTCATTATCTTGACAGGTTGTTCTCTCAGCCCTATCAGAGCTCGTCTGGGCCTCCTCCACATGTTTTCAATTTAAACACACAGGTAAATGAAAAGAAATAAAATTTACATTCCTGGCTCCACTTTTTTTGTTGTTTTATATTGTCATGTGCTTTATGAAAGAATGGAGTAAACAACATGCAATTGCTAGGACTGGAGCACTATGGGTAATTGTTGAGCACAAGGTAGGCTTGCTATGTCCGAACATGCACACTAGTCACTATACATAGTCCCCATTATAGCTGTCATGTCATTTTCTAGGGGTATTTGAATGTTTAGAGAAAAATTGGTAGTTCACTCAAAATGATGACCCACAATGCATCTTTAAATATAGTGAGCTTGGGTGGTCAATAGACAGGTCAGTATAGATCACAATGAATTGCAGAGTGGAGCTTGTTGTGACACAAAATCAGAGCAGGTTCATAAAAAAAAACATAGACCATAATTTTAATCCCTTTTTGATGCAACGAATCTTCCTGAAAACAGGATTCAGGATGCAAGTTTGCTTGCATTGGCCAAAGTCCTGGAAGCCTGCTATGGGTGTAAATGAGGGGTGATTGTGACCCATGAATGTACACAACTGGTCAGAAAGTAATCACAACTTGTAAACAAAGTTGCTTTGGCACTTCCTGAATAATTTAACCATACAAGGACAGTTTGGAACTATAGGCTAATGTGATAGTGGATGGATTGCCTAAAAAATACTTCATCCAGTCATTCAGTAATGCTGAACGTGATTGTTTCATAATCACAATGAAGGTTATGTTCAATGTTTTCCAAAAGTTAACTTCTCCTGGTAACAAGACGTCCCATCTAGTGATCCAGAGTGTTTTAACAGGAGGGTCCATCTCTTGATGTCTACCATTTTTAAATAATATCATAGGTTTTGCTTTTTCTCCTTAAGAAGCAACTTTAGAGGCTTCAGACAACACTAATCGGATTCATCACTGCACCTGTTTCTGCAGAAATGATGCTAACCTCTCTTCACCTGAACAAAAATGTTATAACAAGAGATCCACTTATTATAAACCAGTTATTATCTAGCTTTTAACCTTATTAATATTTAGCCTAATGAAAAAAACTGTTATAAACTAGACATAAGCTTATAATAAACAGTTAAACAACTTATAAACCAGTTATTCATTGCACTCAGTCTGTCAGCTCACCTCAGATTTGGGCACACATTGTTACAACCAGTTGAGACAACCATAGCTCACTTTTTTATTAAATGTCTGGGACTGTTATGGCCACGTGGGTATATATAAAAATGTACATTTTGTAGATATTTATTTAGTCTATATTCCCTTGAAGTGTATAAGTAAAATTTGAAATCAGATAAACACAGAGTTTCTTCCACATACAATGATGAAACTGGCATCACTGATGGTATCAAACTTTCTCCACCAGTTTAAACAGTTTAAACCTGATGTAACATATAAATATATCTGTATGATGTTGCATGTTTCTTTCTCCATCCCTAAAGTGACAAATAAGAAATACTGTCATATACATACTGCAGAAGACAAAACATTAAATGTGTTAAATTATAAATAAGTTTTGTTTGAGGCATCAGCTAAACCCTCGTTCTGCTTTTTTTTTGTGCATCAGAAGTTGGCTTTTGCAAACTCTTCATTACCCCCTAAAAACACATAAAACATCTGTTTTCACAGTTTAAGCCACCTTTTGTCCTCATCCATCCAGTTTCCCCATTACGTTATCTCTCCATCTCTGCCTCTCTGTGTCAACCTTCCTCTGCTTTCTTTGGCTCGGTCACCTCACCTCCATCTCAGCTTTTCATTTGGACATTTCCCTCCATGCCACTTTTCTCTCCTCGCTTTTTTTGTTAACCCTCTCCCACACGCATTTTATCTCCATATGATTAATTTGCCCTCTTTATATATCTCTGACCGTCCTCACAATCTCTCCCTCCATCCACCCCCTCTATCCATCTCTTAAACACATCCTTTTTTCTCCTTTTCTCCTCCATCTCAAACACCATCCCTTCCTTTTAAAGGATAATCTTCAGCTAAGTGGACAGCACTTCAATCTCTCTCGTTCCCTCTTAAGAGACCATCTGATAATCTCAGGACTCTCGGTCGAACACCCCGCGCTGGAGGGAGGGGTAGGACGAGCCGGGGGGTGGAGGAGTGGACTGGCAAGCCCAGAATGGAAGGCCCTAACTGGGTCAAGACAAGCCCAGTGCCTGGATCCTGTGGGGCTAATTGGACTATAGTAGGATGGAGAAAAGGCCAATGCCAGACAAAGTTGGAGAGAGATCACCACCACAGATGGATGTAATCTTCCCATCCTTCTATTTATTTTGTTTAGTCTATTCAAGGCTCAATGACCTCAACTTTGAAATGCAAAGAAAAAAACATTTCTATAAATTTGAGCCATTCTGTTTAATGCTCAGATAAAAGGGTATTAGTTAGACACACAACAGGCTAAACAGAGAGACTAAGGATGCATTGATGCTGGCAGGGTCAGTGAAAGGATGTGACATGCACGCATGGCACACACACGTGGAGGTTGTGCTGATCATACAAAAATCACTTGCCTCCTTACTGGGGAGAAAAGAAAGCCTTAGTCAGGTTACAGAAAACACACACTTGTCTGTTTTTTTTCTGCCCCTGTCTTTACAGGTCATTGGGTTAAAAAAAGCCGCTGTCACTTTCCTTTGGGAAGCGTCAGTGACAGGCAGACTGACTACAATAAACTTCCGTACAGGAAGTGTAGATTCCTGCAAGGAAAAAGAAGAATCAGAAATGGCTTCAGGCAGCAGTTGTGCTCCGGACTGGTAACAGTCTTTGTGCGTAGCACAGAGGGGAAGTTAGGTTTGGGGATGAGTTATTCAATCATCACTTTGTCACGTTACAAGACTGAGTTGAATAGCATGGATGTGTATAATAATCAAGCTTAATCAATCCTGGCAAAGTTGCACCCATTTATAAAAAGCACACTGTAAGTGTGTGTGAATGAAGAATTTTTTTTTATATTGTGTGTGTATAGGTAATTTTTATATTTGGTTTTGTAATGTATTACAGATTTTATATTATGAGAATATGTGAGTCAGATACAGATTTTGTAATGTATCATTGTATTTAATGTGGTGAGGAGGTTGCACGGTGGCGCTGGTTCAAGTCTCAGCTGGGGCAGGAGTCCAACCAGTCACCTTTCTGTGTGGAGTTTGCATGTTCTCGCCGTGTTAGCGTGGGTTCTCCCCGGGTTCTCCGGCTTCTTCCCACAGTCCAAAGACATGCATCTTGGGAATAGGCTGATTGGAGACTCTAAATTACCCATAGGAGTAAGTGTGTGTGTGCATGGTTGTGTGTCTATGTGTGTTGGCCCTGTGATGGACTGGCGACCTGTCCAGGGTGTACCCCGCCTCTTGCCCAATGCCAGCCCCCCCGTGACCCCGTTCAGGGAATAAGTGGTAGAAAATGGATGGATGGCTGGATGGCAGCAGCTACAAATGTTTGTGCCTATATTCAAATGCAATATCCCTGATAATAATAAAATAAAAACACACATTAGTGGCAGTGTTTTACCTGTAAGATCTGAAGTAGAATCATAAAATAAGATCAACATACAAAGTTTATCTGTAATTTATTTTGCATCTATATTTATAGGAATGTTTAATGCCACCTCTTCAGACTGTTCATATGTGGTGTGCATGCAGCTTACACATCATTTATACCATCCATTTATATTCAGTATGTTTTTACTGCCATCAAATAGCAAAAGTGGTCAATTTTAGATTCATGGACAATTATAACCTTTTTGACATTGCAAATTCCAAAAGAAAGTGTTTTTATGCAGCAGCTAAGAAAGATAATGGAATATGAAAATAGCCTGCAGAAGAAGCCTTTTGATAAATAAATATATGGAGAAACCATACTGTATAAAGAAGTAGAAACTGATCACTGTGAAAAACGATGGGCCTTTTCGTTAGTTTGACATTTAAGAAACAAATTTATCAAACCTGGTGACATAGTATAACTTTTTAGGTGGCACTAAATTAAAAACACATGCAAGCACCTCTGCATGGGTTAAGTAGCATTTCTGAATGCTGTTGTTATTGATCACAGTTTGTTGTTTGAGCTACAAATGCAAGTTTAAACTATTATGAGGACAAAACAAGGGGGAAAAATATGAAAGCTGTAGACTCCTCTGGCAACCTGCTTATTTTAACACGCAAACCCAGACGGTGCAGAGACCTTTGTTGGAGCAGGGGCTCAAAAACCTCAAAAGGAGCATATAAGACACAATTTTCACACAAGTTAACTTTATTTGAAACTGAATTTCAATTACATCTTAATATGCTATGTGTGTGTGTGTTAGAGAGAGAGAGAGAGAGAGAGAGAGAGAGAGAGAGAGAGAGAGAGAGAAAGAAAGAAAGGTCCATCTTGATGCTGCATATTGTTCTTCGAAGCAGCAGTTTTCGATTTGCTACAACTTCAGTGTAAACTGGAACTTACATTCTCATTCATCAGCACATAAGTTTAGTCATCTGAATGAACCTGAGCTAGACTTGTTTTGTTTAGCAATTTATTAAATTCTGTAATGCTTTCTAAATAATGATGGTGGGATAGGTTATTGTATGATTTTGCAAATAGCCAAATACACTGATGAATGCCTATTAACTTGAAAAAGTCTCAACAGCAAGCAAAGCTATAACACATGCGTATGTGATGGGAAAATAACTATAGTAGTTAGACACACGGGCTACATTATACCCACTTTTCAAAGCCGATTTTAAGCATTTTTCATTTAGGCCTTTTAAGCATTTATCACAGTCAAGCTGCAGTTTCACGTGACATGTGCTGGGCCGCTGACACTGACATGGCGTGTGTAATAAAACAATGAACAATGTGGAATCGGGTTTAACAGTTATGCATGTGGACGGCCTATGGCGATTTAGAAAAGTTTGCTTAGGTGTTTCTCAACCCTGGTCTTTAAGTACCCCTGCCCTGCATGTCTTACAGGCAGGCCTACTTTAACACACCTAATTGATGACATGCAGGGCAGGGGTACTTAAGGACCAGGGTTGAGAAACTCTGGCTTAAACAGAATATGTTATGATTGTTCATCTAAGAACTCCGGCTTCCTCCCACAGTCCAAAGACGTGCACCTTGGGGATAGGCTGATTGGAGACTCTAAATTGCCCATAGGAGTGAGTGTGTGTGTGTGCATGGTTGTTTGTCTATGTGTGTTGGCCCTGTGATGGACTGGCGACCTGTCCAGGGTGTATCCCGCCTCACGCCCGTTGTGAGCTGGGATTGGCTCCCTAATTTTACATATTATAAAGGACACACTGTTAGAACTGACTTAATTTTTACTAAATAAAAACCCTAAAACAGTCCCTATCTTAGGGGCACTTTAGACATCAAACACTAAGGACCTACAGCTGCACCTGCAGGACCCCTTATCTGCACGTGACGCAAACACACACAAAGCGGACAAAAAGGATTTTTAATTAATTGAAATCATTCATCAGCTAGCAATAGATCTCCATTTATTCTTGCAACTTATACTTTGCTGTATAACAATGTTAACAGCATTAACGTCAATAAAAACGTGACAGCAAAAACATAAATGGAAAAAAAACATATATTGTCCCCACCTTGGGTTGCTTTTAAGCCTCTGTCATCTTGGACATGTATAAAGAATTAAGAGTGCTTTGAGAAGACCAAGGACTCGCAGAAGCATCCTTGAAATTTCACAGAACAAAGAACCGAGCCTCTCAGAGGATCCTTGACATTGGAATAGTCTTTTAGCAAGATGTTTTGAGGGATCTTAGAACTGGAACTGAAAGCCTCCTTCATGCCAAACTGCATACTGAATGTATTAAAGAGCATCTTTTGTTGACAACATTAAAACTTATAATGAACATTTAAAACTTTTAAAGATAAATCAACTTCTGTGTCAATTGTCTAAAATGATTTCATTCTATTTATTTAGCTTTGACAAGAATCAGATGTTTTCACAAAGGCAAACCAAACATACTTCAATATTCCTCATAATCCACACACATCCAGCTGTCTGACTTTGCTGTATACGTAAACTCCAATTTCAGTCAGACATGCATCTCAGAACACTAACAGATCGGGAGACATTATTCTTAGAGATACTCATACCAACAGAACAAAGAGACAGTGTCCTGTTATGGGACTTTCCTTTGTCCTAACATTGGATCTCTACCAATACATGTGTCACTGCAGCTCATTTATAGTCAGGTTAGGCCATTGTGACAGCATGGTGGTGTGGCACTCACATAAAGTGTCTGCATGTGTGAATGGAGTGCATACATGAGTGGATCTTTGGCTTTTCCATGTTTGGTAAATACTTTTAATGCGTGTTTACTGCAATAAAATGTTCAAGAAAATTAATCAGTTATGTGTGTATTATATAGTCTGTATGAGGACATAAATATGATTTTTCATAAGCGTGACAATCTTTCAAACATTCATCTTCTCTATTCTTGTCCTCTTCTCTCTTATAGGGTTAGGGAGATATTTTGACCTATGTGATTACATGCTTATCTACATGCAAATACTGTTTTGCTTTGACTCGTATCTTTGTGCTTGTGTTTTGTACTTGACTAAACAAACAGGTTTGCTCCAAAATTCAAATTTTGATGTCATGTACTTCCTTACTCTCACACACGCTCACAAATTAAAACACACTGTTGCGTATCAGTGGATTTCTCAAAATTAAACACTTAAAAATTTCATTTCACCAAAGTAATTATGAGATTGAGTAAATGCCAAACAATACACAGCAATGAAATTCTTTTCCAAAGTCGGTTTGGTCCATGATAAGACCTTCAGATTGACTGCCAAGAACCAACCACTGTGTGGATTGTTTGTTTGGCTTTTCCCTGTGCAGCAGTAGAAATTTTCAGCAGATAACTCAACACCTCATCTAGTCTTTGTTCTCTTTTATGTATCTATTATAAGCTTCTACTCTTGGCTTCTCTGACCTGCCTGTAAAACCCTCTTCTTCTTTCCAGAAACATTATACCTCCTCCAGAGAGGGTCATGAAGGAAAGGTGTGCCTCCTCAGCCAAATTCGGCACACCCTGAGGTGAATGGAACAGAGGGAGCTGATTGGCCCAAAACACCTGTGCCAAGCAGGCACACGACAGGATGAGGGTGTCGGCATCCTCCTGGTAACCACTTGCTTCCTGCTGTTTTTGCTGTTCTCTCTTTCTGCTTCTGCCATTTAAAAAAATCTCTCTCATCCCTCTTTTCAATCAGGAAGTCATTACAATCGGAAAAAAAAGCATTAAATGAAGGGCTGTTCATGAATTGCTCTAAACAAACAGATCACTGCATAAAAGGCCACTGCAGCAGCCAAAATTCCTAAAGATAGTTAAGTTAGATTGAAAAGGAGGCACCATAAAGAGGAGGAGGAGGAGGAGGAGGAGGGCAGTTCTTCTCTGGGGTCATGCTCAGAGGGCGTCGGGCAGCACGAGAGGCAGGATGTTATGGTTTATTCAGCCCAGGAGTGGGGGCGACGTGGACAAGGTGTGCCGTGCCCTCAGCACCATCCTAAACGTGATTTATAGCAGCGCTGGCAGACGCTTCAGTCCACGGGGAAGTCTTTGAAACTGCCGTAAGCATGTGTGTGCGTGCACGTCTGCAGTAATGTAAGGCTATGTATATGCACAGTATGAACCGTGCAAAGCCTTTTTTATGTGTGTGTGTTCGGTTGTGCACATGAAAACTTTATAGGCTGCTGAGTTTTAACCTGTAGTTGGAGCATGTTGTTGCACAGCCCAGCAGAGGATAGATTGTGTAGCTGCACTGATTAATTACAAGCAACACACATCATAAATAGCTCCTAAAGATAATGTGCAGAAGTCTGACGAATATCCTGTAGTAATAAAAATGACCACTCCCACAAAAAGTTATGATGCCATAAAGAAAAAGATTACTATTTTCCACTGTTTTTGTGCTTTCCATGTTGAGAAGTGTTATTGTTTTTGTTTCAAACACTTGTTTGATGGAGACAACACATTTGTGGTGGGAAGAAGCATTAACCTTTATGACACTTTAGTCTGAGTGATTGCTTGTTCATTTTGTGTACTGCAACAGTTGTATTTCTTATTATCCGTGTTGTCTCACAAACAAACGGTTAAGAGTTAATATTTATGGTTTTACCTAAATATTAAAATATATATGGTTTAGGTTTACACATCTTTATTATAATTCTTCATATAAGTTTTTATTCAATGTTCACTATTTGCCAGAAAACAGCTGCCAAAGATATGTTGCTATCCCAAAGTTTACAAGCACAGGTTTTTATTGGTACCAGTCAGGTTTTCAGCTAGCTTTGGTTAGGTGGTTATGTTATTGGTTCAGCTAGCTTAGGTTAATAGTTATGGTTAAAATGACTGCTTATGCAAAGTCGCTTTGGATAAAAGTGTCTGCCAAATGACTGTATAGTATAGTATAGTATAGTATAGTATAGTATAGTATAGT
>JBAMHV010000024.1:11026561-11076879 GCA_037177535.1 Pseudomugil gertrudae
AGTATAGTATAGTATAGTATAGTATAGTATAGTATAGTATAGTATAGTATAGTATAGTATAGTATAGTATAGTATACTATAGTATAGCATAGTATAGTATAGTATAGTATAGTATAGTATAGTTACATCACAGCACTCACACTGCTCTAGTTAAGCTAAATTGACATCCAACTGAATAGAAATTGCAGAAAGATTTCAGTCCTGATATTATTGGATCTCAATGCTGCATTTAACACTGCCAACAGAAATATCTTATTAGACCAGTTGAAAAACTGGGTGGAACTTTCTGGCACTGCGATTATTGGCTTGATTCCTATTTAAGAGACAGGGACTACTTTGGGGCTGTCCTAAACATACCAATTTGCTTTGAAACCCCAAAAGTAGCAGTTCATTCATGAAACCAATCAACTCAACCAGGTATTAACATCGAAAAGTTTGAAACCTCCACTGTTTGTGTCCCATTGGGACACTGTAACCGCACAGCTGGAAGATGCGACGTCAATGTGACAAATGTAACCTGGTATAGCTGTATCGCTTCTTTTTCTTTGTTTGGTTTGCTGTGTTTGTGGTTTGGTGTGTGTGAGTGATGTGGTGAACCAGGTGAACCCAATTAGTGTGGAGAAGTGCTGCTGTATTTAAGCAGCACTCACTTGGTTCTCTGGTCTCGGGTGTGAACTGTCAGGTAATGGCACGCTGGTGTAGTTCCATGTTTTATATCATTTGTGCGGATTAATATTTTGATTCTTGTCAACAATTTGTGATTTTTAACCAATTGTCTCTGTCTGGTGTGAACTGTCAGGTGTGCTGGAGGGGGACTGAGGGGCCGTGCACAGGAGGAGGATTATGGTCTCATTTTAAAGACTGGCAAAGAACTCTCCACTCGTGCATACAGCATTTCGGCCAGCTGAAAGCTTTGCAACAAACTCTGTACTGGACCCAGTAGACCCTACCTCCTCCCCCCCTGCTGGTAGAAAGCACACCTGTTTAGTAGAGATACTCTGCTTTTTATTGCCACTCTTTTTTAAGCATTTTGTAATAAAATTAATTTTTTTTACCAGCTTGATTCAGGTTTGTGCATTTGATCACCTTACTGGTCAGACGGTCGGACCCTGTTACACAAACACCGATCAAGCACAACAAGAATAATGGCGTCAGTGACCAACTGCGTTGTGCACTGGTCCAGACAGCACTGGCTTGCTTACAGCTTCTGAACCAAAATGCACTACTTTTACAACATAGTATCGTGCTGCTGTACCATCAACAGCAGGAGCAAGCTGCGTATGTCAGATGTTACATGAATGTTATGTGAATTTCCTACGTTTTGTTCTATCTCTGGAGTGGCACTCTTTAATCATCATATATCACAGCCTTGTATGTACTACAGCAGTTTCATGATATAGATAATTATAAATCTTTGATAACAATAATGACCTGTGGTGTTCCCCAAGGCTCCATCTTGGGACCACTGCTGTTTATCATCTACATAATCCCACTAGCTCAAATTGAGAATAAACAAGAAAATATGTTACAAAAGTTATGCCAATGACACACAAATCTACATAACCGTCTCAACAAGAGACTGTATTCCACTGATCAAATGCATTGATCAAAATGATTGGATTGGATGTGCCAGAAATTCTTTTAGATCAATGAAGACATAACTGAAATTAGTTTTCGTAGCCAAGGAAAAAAAGTTAGAACTCAGCTTTGAACAGCTAAATTAAAAACCAACAACTAAACCAGAAATCGGGTATTAGTCAGAGAGTTGTAAAGGCGTCCTTTTATTACTTAAAGAGCAAGGATTAAAAAACTGATGTCTCAGCAGTTTTTAGATAAACTTGTATGTGACTTTAGTATACGACTGTATTGCTGTCCCTACAGATTTTCCTAAAATTTCCATCAGGTAACAGCAATTTGTCCAAAATGCTGTTACTGTATTTTCCAGAGTATAAGTCACCCTGGAGTATAAGTCGCCTTAAAATGCATAGTTATTTAGAAGAAACATACATGAGTTTCACTGGAGTATATGTTGCATTTTTTGCGGGTAATTTATAACTACTTGACCAAAAACAGACATTACATCATCTTGGAAGGCAAGTTATAACATTTTTATGCCCGACAAAAAAAAAAGAGAATTTTGGCTTTTTATAACCTGGGGTCTTAAACTTTTGATCAGCTGATAAACTGCCTATTTCAGTTTAATTGTTGTTTTCAGTAGATTACTTTTTGAAAGTGCTTTTTGTCACACTCCCCCTTTTGACTTTTGCATATTGTAGCTACTTAAAATCTCAATAAGATCCAAATACAAATTCCAGCAAGTTTTCAACTGGTCTTAAGCTTTTGATCAGGACTGTATTTTTTTATGTATAAGTTGCTCCGGAGTATAGGTCGCAGGAACAGCCAACCTATGAAAAAGTGTGACTTATAATATGGATAATACGGAACTCTAAGTCCTCAAGAAAGCAGCTCAGATAACTTGCCCTGTGATTTCCTGTTTCCCAACAAGTTTACATGAGAATATTGATGTTAGTTTAAAGAGCACTGAATAGTTTCAGGATCGTCCAGTTCATTATAACCTGAGGGATCTGGGTGGTTTATCGGGGTCACATTTCGTTTCTTTTCCCAGAGTCTGCTCTAAAGAGGTAGCATTCAGTCATGCTCCTCACAAAAGAACTCCCAGAAAACACAGGTCTACAGAAACTTTTCTTTTTCCACCATTTAATAAAACAACTGGCAATTCCTCGCACCGTTTTTCTTGCACTTTTTCTTATTTAAATTAATTTTTGTCAATAATTAAATTGATTTTTTTGTTTTTAGTTTGTTTTTTTCTCTGCACCCCACTCTAATGCTTTTATTGTTTAATGTAAAGCACTTTGAAATGTCTTGTACATGAAATGTGCTATACAAATAAACTCACTTTGCCTTGCTTACAGAGATTTTAATTACTTTTACATGGTGTTTATTCATCATTTTATAAATATGAAATGTATTAAATTATTTGCAACTAAATTTTATTGCTATTTCAGTCATATGTTCATAATTTATTATAAAAATCATAAGCCTGTTCATAATTTATTATAAATTATTTAGCATTATGGATGACACATTGTAATGGATGCTAATTTAGCTTATAAACAAGCAGTTTAAACAACAATAAAACACCATTTTCCATAAACTAATGATCTTAGTTTGCTTACTCAATATAGCTGTTTGTTACTGTAGTACAGTAAAAAGTGAGTAATTCATTCCCATTTTCATCCTGTACTAACATAATAAAAAGGTTCCACTTTGACCAATGTCATTTTCAGTCAACAAACAACAAAACACTCCATAATCTGGATGTCTGTGTTTTCTATCTGCGTGTGTTTAGAGACCAATTATAACTCTTACCCTCCTCCTGACCTCCCCTGAGGCAACCGATCTCCTCTGGTGTGAAAGGTCAGCGAGATGTCACCAGAGAAAGGACGCTCTGAGGTGGAAGGGCTGCTGGGTGCAGCAGGCCAAACATCCACACTAGAGGTCAGAGGTTACACAGATACATAAAACAGACAAGAGGGTGCCAACAGGTACAAGAAGTGTGAATGTTCATTGTTGTAACAGGAGTGCTGACTGTTGAGCTAAACTTATAAGGACAGACTGAGGAAAGCAGCATGTCACCAGATGCTCCTGTTTATGGTATTTGCATAGACTGAAGCAGCTTACTAATAACTAATTAATGTTTAATGTCTAATAGAAAGCTTTGCATGTGTCCGTGTGTGGCGTGTGTACAACCATATAGTCGTAGAAGCTATTAACAACTCATTAACCTGCAGTTTATTTGAAGCCCCTTGCCCTTGTCCATCAGAGCCTTAATGTGTTTTCTGGCCTGATTTAATTTAGCTCCTCTTTGATTTTATGACTTGCCTCTGTTATTGTAGGGTATCTTCTCCTTTCCTTGTAATTTTATTTTATGACATGCTGTGATTCGAGTACAATACGCCCCCCGGGGAGGACCACTTACCTCCACGCCAGCAAATATAATTACTGCTGATCAGAGAAGCGAAAACAGACCGCCGCTTATCTGCTGCAGCCCTTGTCTTTTTTATTTCCTTTCTTTTTTTCCCACCACCACGTTCAAACTGGAGGTTGATGGAGATCTAAAGCAGCAGATGACTTGCTGACTAAAGACAAGTCACAAGTTTAATGTGGTCCAACTGTTTATTCACAAGTCGGGTCATTGGTATAACAATGTCACTGCGTAAAAATGTGGAGCGCGCGCAACAGAAAGTAACTCAAGTCACTTAAAAAAGATATCCTGCTCCTGAGCCACTGTTTCAAAGTTGCCACGTTATTGAACGGAGATTGATGTGGATTTAACCTCGCCTTGAAACGCGCAGCAGCAGCAGCAGGGAGAGGGACTATAGCTGGCTGTGTGACCGCGGCCTTGCAGCGCGTAAAACAGCCGAAGTAAACAGCTAAAGTCCTGTCATGTTTACCAAGTAAAGTCCTCTGCTCCATGTTGACAGGTGAGAGTTCATAAGAGCAAAAGTTGCTCCCCTTCCCACGGAGCTGCGAGCTTGAGTTTGCAACCCCCAAGAAATGGTGAGTGTGTGTCTGTGTGTGTGTGTCACACCGAGAGAGAGATAAACAGAGAGAGAGTTGCTGAGGGGGCTCTTTGACTTTGAGCGCATATAAGCCCTTATTTCATGGTGCCATTGTTTGTTTTAAGGACGTCAGGCTTAATACAGTTCCAGGCGATTTCCCAGCATGTCTGTCCGCCCAAGCACCTCCAAGGCGCTGCGTGTGTGCGTATTTGTTTGCGCGTGCACCCTCGTGTAAGAGTGCGCCCTCTATTCTAGTTGACTTTGGCCTAACTCCTGTCACAGGCAGATTTTAATATTCCAATATTGTATCTAAGACACAGTGAAGACTTTACTGAGCGCTCTGCCAGTCAAACATCGGCTAAATTCAAGGTTTTTGCGCATGCATGGTAAGATTAACTGTGATGTTTAGAGCCACATATAATGAGTTTGACTGGAGCCACATTCCCATCAGCCTCACTGAGCACTATTCTTTTAATTGCTCATTATTTTTAGTCAGTCTTGACTCATTTATTGTTTCGGCACATATTTTATTTAGATTTGGGATTCCTGGCTCAATATCTAAAAAAGTTCAATAGTGCATTTTAGCAAATCGCTGTGTGATCTGTGCGTGTGTGTGTGTGTGAGGGGGGGCTATGTTTAAGACATAAATGTTTACATGTTGTTGTTATTGATTGTATGCATTAAGTTATTGCAGCGTTTGTTTTGAACGTGTTCTCATATTTCACTGTCCTGGTTGTGTTTAGATCATATATTTGCTTCTGCAGCAGTGGCCAATACCCATTCATGCAAATAAAACATATTTGAATTTGAGCGTGTGTGCGCGAGCGTGTGTGTATGTGTGTGTTCATTCAATGGACTACCATAAAACAGGCCACTGTGGATCCCCCTACCACTACTCTCTCTCTCTCTCGCTTTCACTGCAAAGTATGCGCGCACACACACAACCTCTATAATCACCACTACTTGTAGCCTAGAAAGGGGGATGTGGGTCACGGGGGGCCACACTGTGCCAGTTACAGTCATGGCAACCAAGAGGTAATATCCCTAATAACACTATATATGTAAATAGTTGTTGTTTTTTTTACTGACAGAGAAAATATCCGTGTCTTATATGGCGCGCATGTCGTGCAACCTCTATTTTTCTTTGCTTTTTTCTATTCACAAATGGGTTTTATCTTGGCCACAAAACAAGTGCTCATCTTCCTCCAGCATCCTCATCATATAACGACAGCTGAATACATTAAGTCCTGAACATGAGGCCCAACAAGGACTTCAGACTCCTACTCACTTATTACACTCAAATCCTCTCCTCTCCTCTGTCCTGTCTCCTAAACCTTTTTATTCAGGGACCCGGAGACCTCTCCGGAACAAAACAGCTTTTAGCGCTACCATCTCGATGCCTGCGTGCCTTGTGTGTGTGTGTGTGTGTAAGAGAGAGAGAGAGAGAGAGAGTAAGCGAGAGAGACAGAGAGAGTCTGTAATTTCTCTCTCACTCGCTCTCATTTCTCCGAAAACTGCCTCTGAAAAGAAACGGAGCTGCTGTAGGAGCTCATCAAGTCATTATCTGATTAAGGTCATTTTATTGCTGCTGTTGTTGAAGAAATTGCTTCCTCTGTTATTTACACATAGTGATTTTTTGTAGTTAATAATAATAATAATAATAGTTGACAAATTATACAAATTATTCTGAGAAAATATACACTTTCATCCTCTCCAGCATATCTCTGCTTGGGTTCAGATTGTGGTCTTTGGGAGGGAAAAAAAGAAAGCATAAAGTTAATAACACCTCTGGGAAAACATACTCTTTCCCTCTGAATGTGGACTCTCTAATAAATATGTCAATAAATGTAGCCATCAGTGCACAATGACAAAGCGCACTGTCAGTCTTGGGCATCGAGATGTGTCGCGCTCGACCCAAACGAGGAGGGGGGGAAGTGAGTTTGAAATAAATACAGGGGTTGATCCACCTGGAATGAGGCGCGATAAGAGCCGCTGGTGTTAACCGACACGTTTCCTCTTCACCTCACCCGAATCTTCCGTTTTCAAACACGCGTTTCTTTAATGTCCCGGCCTGTTTTTCCAGCCTGTGTGCGCACCGACGGCACCCAGGGGAGCCGAGGCCAAAGCAAGCCACGGGCCAGTTTAGGGAGCAAAAGGGGGGCCTGGACACCTGCTTTGGAAAAGCAACTCCAGACTCTAAACTTTGCTGACTTTGATGCAATTCGTTCGTCGTAAAAAAAAAAAAAAAAAACACACACACACACACACACTTGCTTGCGGCATGGAAAAGAGACTCGCCTTTTCCTTTTTGGCACATGACAGAGAAGCGTATGGAAAATAAGATTTCGTTAAGTCCTTTACGATCCTGTTTGTGCAGAGGATAAAAAAAGATTGTACTGCAACAAATTAAAAGGAAAAGCTCCCGATTGGTTGTAACTGCGTTTCTTAAAATAAACTATTTGAAAATGTTATAGCTATTATTATCATTATCAATATTATAATTATTTTTATCATCATTCTTCTTGTTTTTATTATGTGCATTTTCCTCAGTTTGCTTAGTCATTGTGCAAAATAAAAAAACTAAATCTAATTCTTCATCTTAAAATGTTATGTTCAGTGAAGATCAACATCAGCTGGTAAAACTCCTGTTTTAAACCGAAGCATAATTTGTTTTGGGTCTCTAGTGTGTAAAAAATGAAAGAGGGCTGAAAGACAGCAGCCGTCATCATTTCATAAATCCAAAGCTCAACTGGTTTTTCCTGTTCAAAGGATTAAATGTCATTGAAGGGTCCAGAGTTACAGGTGGGGATGAGACAAATAGCCTAGGTCAATTTAAGAAAAATATGTACAAAAAACACACATCTGGACTTTTGTTATAATGTTTTACTCATAGACACTTTTGCCGACATGTGTTTTTATCTAGGAAAATTCAATAAAAGCAGGTTGTGGATCCAACTGACTGAGACGTTTCCCGGCGATATTCTAATTATTAAACATTTCCAAAGAAGACATTTTTCTCTTTTTACACATAGGTTTCATTTGGAATAATCGAAAGGTCAATAATAGAGCTGTGAACATCCCGCGATGCTCTTGTTCATTTGTCAGCCTTGTTTTGCAACCTGCGCTCAAACTTCTCTGCGTGACACTCAGGAGACCCATGCATCTAGGAATCCCTTTACTAAATATGTAAAAGCTGCTTTTCTTAAATGCAACGTTAAAGAAAAGTCTCTAAATGATTCAAAACAATATGATTTTTAAATTACGTATGGTCTTAAAGATGCTTATTGCGTTTAAGTAGAGTAAAAAAAAACATAATCGAAACATGCAATAACCAGGTGTTGAGATATAAAGTTTGAGATATAATGATTGAATCAGTCATTTCGCGGCAAAAAGAAAAAGTCTGAAAGATTTATGGAGACGCTTGAGTAAAAGAGTCTAACATTTTCAGAGTTAAGTAGGCTATAAAATAGCATTCATGTCAAAACGCTGACTTTAAATAAACTGGTAAGCAATTTATATACCAGTTTGTCTTTCTGCTGTTCGGTTACTGAACATTTACAGTTACCACTGTTTCCACTGTTTTGTGGCACTTTTATTTAAAGACGTTTTCTTGTTTTTGTTTTTTTTAATCAATCGATCAATCGACACTTACCAGTATTTATAAAAGTTTACAGAAAAACTCGCAAATAAGAGTTTTTTAATTGAAATTTTAAATAAAATCTCCCAACTCTATATGTGTGTTGTTGCTGCGTAAGATAATGTCAAAGTGCGCAACATTTCTTACTAGCGTGGTCGGCGATTTGAGAAGAAAGAGATTAGTAAGAGTGGTATTTCCTTTTTCCCCTCTCTCCCTCACTTTAGCTGCACGATCAAGTCCCAGTCAAGTTCAGTGCGTTGTTCTCTGGCCCGCACGGACGCTTCTTATTGGTAGGTTGCGACAGTTACATCACGCCGCTCATGACGCGCACGTCTTCCTGTTTCCTTCAGCCGTGTCTTAAAGTGAATCTTAGTGGCGGAGGAGCGCTCCAGCATCCAGTCCTCTGCATCCAGTGCGCCTCGGAGACGCACACGCGCAGCCTCTCTCTCTTTCTCTCTTCAGTTCTCTCTGTAGGTCTCTCACTCTTTCGGCCACAACAGAGGATAGAAAGAGAGACCGACTCGCAAGAGCTCTTAATCTTCTATATTTGCATCTGTTTGGCTCTTTTTGCGCACTTTAGTCTTGCTCTTTTTTTTCTCTGAGAAATTGGTCTTGTATCCCAGCATCCGGCTACCAGCGGTGCTCCTTCGTGTTTTTTTCTTCCCGTAGGAGTTCAGGTTGTCCCCCTCTTCATCTAAAGGGTAAGTAACCTTGTCCTCGCGCATACGTCCCTCCCTTGCTCTTGTTCTGCTTCGCCGGTTCAAGGTGGGCGGAAAGAAAAAATCCTCCAAACAAACCAAATATCGTAAATGGGAACATTTGCTCTGATTATCAACGTCTAATCGTACAGATAGGACGCACTTGCTTCATTTTGTCCCCTCATCTCGATATGTGGCGAGAGTTAGGTGAGCAGCCCGGGTTTTGGTGAGGATGATTTGCGAACGCCCAGCCTTCCTCATCAAAACAGAGATCAAGTTGATTTGCAACTTTGCGCAGTAAGTTTGATAAGTGTGCTTTTAAAAAGTTGTAACGTAGGCCCTATAAGACGAGTTTTAGTCGTAACAGAGATAAAAATGTTCAGATTTTAGATTTTTTTTATTCTTTCTTTTATTTTAAACTGAAAGTCGTAGATTTGCTTGGACCTTATCGTCTTTGTCCCGCGGAGTAAATGGCATTGTCAGGACAAATTGGTGCCTTTTTATTTGCAAAAAAGGGGGAAAAAATCTGTGAATTGACAGCTTTATAGATCCTCAGTTTTTTTTGTTTGTTTGTTTTTGTTTTGTTTTTTGTTTCTGTCTCCTGTGGCCACTCTCAGGGACAGTTGTGATGAAGCTCTGCCGGTTTGTTTTGATGCGTCCGCAACTCATCAGTCGTTCAGACGGCTCTCCTGTCCGCAGGACACCGAATATGCAAAAGGAGATATAGTTCCCATGTTTCTTTGCTACAACACAACTGGACTTCCAACTTAACGCGTATGGAAAAAAATTGTCTTAAATTTGGCTTTCCGTTTTGCTTTATCTCTCCAGAGGTTTAATTGGGGGGGATGGGTGGGAGTGGGGGTCAAAATAGGGCTGAAAGATTAAAACAGAAATATAGACTTTAAAACAGGCTAAAAACAATTAAGTAAACATATTCAACGTCTTTGCTGTATGAAAGTAGTTTTTCTTGTGTTCTTTTTTGGCTTTATTGGATTTCTTTATGTGAGATTTTGAAAGGGAGAGAGAGAGTGCGCATGGGCAATGTTAGGACAGGTGCGCCATCGCAAAAAGACAGGTGCGAGTGACTATTTCAGACTCTTTGTTAAGGTCCTGATGTGATTAAGTCACGTTAACCCTTACAGAAGAAGTTTTTTCCCCTTGTCTGAATGGCTGGCGATTAGGCTACCGTTAAGATTTGCTTTTGATTAATTAATCAAAGTTAGATTTCATGTTGTTTTAAAGCGCTGGTTAAATTGATCATTATTCTTCCAGCATATCTTAAGATGGTGAGTTTATGTTTTATATTATACAGTTTGAGATGTTTCCTCGGGGCATGTCACTGTGTCAGAGTGTGACAAAGTGTCTGTGAGTCTGTGTCCATCGTAAATGTTTAAGACTCACTGACAGAATAGAAGTCTTTAAATGTGCATTGATAATCTAAAGTAAAATCAATTTGAGCAAACAAATGGCCAGACATATTGTTAAATGTCATTTGGAGTCAAATTTCTCCATTTGTTTGTTCTTTTTCTGAAAAAACTTTATTAAATAAATGTTAGAAACGCAGTATATATTACTCTAACAGTATAAAGTCTCTGTAGCAACTGGTTATATTCACAAACTACCCAATTTTACTAAATGATGTCTTATTGTTAGGCAGGGATCTTCAAAAAGACATATACTATTTTACACTTTTTTGCTGTTGAGAAAACACAGATACTTATATATTTCTAAACATCAGTTATATTGTGATCCCTCATCGGGACATACATTTTAAATAACTTCTGATGATATGTCTGCATTTGTTATTGGAAGAGTCTAATGTGGCTCTGACTAAGACACACTACCGTTGCTTACATAGCATTATTGACGCAGTCCTGTACTGACAAAACGTTTTGCTTTCAGAGGGGCATTAGGGTTTTTGTAAGAGCGCTTTAAGTTGCTCTTTGCCAGAGTTGACCCTTGTGACCTATTCATTTGAGTAGAATTAACTGCCTTTGCCAGATGAAAAGACAAACAAAAAACACAGAAGTGAGCTCACGCTGGGACCAAAATCAATAGATCTATTTTGTTCCTTTTTTTGTGTCATTTTAGCTATTGAGTATGATATGATGGTCATATTGATCAACGTGAACCCAAGAGTAGCGGGGTTTTTTTTAAATTGCACAATGTGTAAACATGGTTCAAAGTATTTTTTAGGATTTAATTAAAACTACCCAACCTCATTGACCTTCTCAGTAAGATGTAAACTGTCTGTAAGGATGTGTGAAATCTGCATTGCATCCTCCTGGATTTAACTTTCTAAAATAATTTCGACCCTTTCTTTGTATTCTACATTTTGTGAACTTGTAGCTTTGAGGGCTCACACTGCACAATCATGGAAATTAGGACAAGTACTTAAGTAATTATCATAATTTTATGCAGCTTTGTGTTCCGTGGGAACTGGTTCAGTGTCGCGCGGCATGTAACAGGGGACAGGATAAAATGTAGGACTTTGCCCTGGAAAGTCGAGCCAAGGCCTAGTTCTGACCCCATCCTGCCTGTTTCTGTGCCCCTGTGTCACTAGTTCTTACTGCTTTGGTGTAATCACTGATGTGTCTGTCTTTACACAGACATATGATAAAGACCTGCCTGCTGGCTCTAGATAAAACTCTTTTGTAGACATGAGATGATTCAATTTGTAATAGGTTTTCTAGATTAAGACTGTTTTAGGTATTTTGTGTTGCTGGTTTATCTCTAATGTTTAGGAAATATTAAACAAAGCCAGACTGAGCAAATTAAATTGAAATAAATTAATATTATTATAATATTAATATTATTATTAAAAATAATCAGTTTAGTCATGTATCTGAATCTCCCCCCACAGATACTGAGAGGCTTTGACCCTAGAGGACTGGGTTTGTGGGATATGGCCCAATAGCAGCAGCCCGTGATGCCGGACCATGACAGCGACTCCCTCCTGAACAGACAGACAAAGCGAAGACGTGTGGACATTGGTGTTAAGAGGACCGTGGGCAGCACAGTCTCCACCACAGCAGCAACCACTGATAATATTGCTCGCGCCAAAGCAGCCATTTTCAGTGCCATGAACTCTCTGAGCTCCCATTCTCACCACGGATCAGACAACGACTCCATGGAGTGCTCTGTAGTGCAGCCACATGGTGGGCCTGGCGTTGTATCAGCCAGCGACAGTGAATCAAAGTCAAATGTCCTCCGAAAGTTACTGAAGAGGGCGAACTCATATGAGGACGCCATGATGCCCTTCCCTGGCACCACTATTATCTCACAGCTTCTTAAGAATAACATTGCTAAAAATGGAGGAGGGCCCGAAAGGGGTGAAAGAGGGGACAGGGGTGATAGAGGGGAATCAGGATTCCCTGGATCAGGGCTCTCCAATACAAGCTCAGATGCCCCACAGGAGGATGCCTGCAGTAATTCCTCCCAAGACAGCACCCCTCAAGAATGCTTGTCACCATTTGGCCGCCCCCCTGGTCTAGCCTCTTTTGACATCGAACGTCTAAACGATGAACATCTGCGTGCCAAGCGAGCCCGTGTAGAGAACATTATAAGAGGTATGAGCCATTCACCTAGTGTGGTAGTGCCAGCCATTTCCCGTCATGAACGTGACCACGACCTGGATGGAGAGCGGGATATGGAACTGGACTGTCCACCGCCTCAGTCTCAACAGCAAGCCCCCTGCAGCCCCCGGGGAGGGGAGGTGTGCTCGAGCAGCAGCCGAGAGAACAAGCGTAAACAGCGGCTGCCTCAGCAGCAGCAGCAGAGTTTCACCCAGCTGGCTTGTCAGAGAAAGGAACAGAAACAGGAGGAACGACGGCAACTCAAGCTGCAGCTGGAGGACATGCAGAAACAGCTACGGCAGCTACAGGAGAAGTTCTTCCAGATCTACGACTCAACTGATGACTCGGAACACAACGACCTCCACAATGACATAGGAAACATGTCAGAGGAAAGCCCAGCCAGGTCTGACAATGGTGGCGATGACCGAGGTGGAGATGACTTGCGCTCTGACAATGAGATATCTGACCTTGATCCCGGACATTTCTTAGACAGGGCACGGGCTTTGCTTCGGGAACAGGCCTTGCTGGCTGACGGAGAGAAGCCAAGAAGAGAAGGCCCTGGCCGGAGCAAAGGACAGGGAGGTCCAGGCTCCGCCATGCATGCTGAAGGCAAACAGCTGGCAGAAACACTGAAGCAGGAACTCAATTCAGCCATGACCCAGGTGGTGGACACAGTGGTTAAGGTATTTGCCAAGCCTCCCCGCCCTACTCCTCAGCAGGCCTTTCCTCCGCTTCCCATACCACCTGAAAGATTTCCCACTGCTGTCAATGGAGACAACCCAAATTTCCACACCGCCAATCAGAGGCTGCAATGCTTCGGTGATGTCATAATTTCAAATACGCTAGACTCGTTTGCCAACATGCCAGGGATCCCAGGCACCACCAACGACCAAACCGAGGCACTGCCCTTAGTAGTGAGAAAAACGCCTACTGAGCACCATCACCAGGCTTCAGCTGTGGGTGCCCATGGCGGTCACCACCACCCAGTCCTTCATCCCTCCTCACTGTCTGCCTCCATGGGCTTCAGCCCTCCATCCTTTAGACACCCCTTTCCACTGCCTCTCATGGGCTATCCTTTCCAAAGCCCCCTTGGTGCACCCACAGGAAGTTACACAGGTAAGGATCGCTCTTCACCAGATTCCATGGACTTGTCCCGGGAAACCACCAGCCTGAGGACCAAGATGACATCAGGTCATCACCTAGGGCACCACCATCGCTCTTGTTCACCAGCACACCCTGGCAGCACAGCCGAGGGACTCTCCTTGTCCCTAATCAAGTCTGAGTGCAGTGATCTCCAGGACATGGCCGACATCTCACCTTACTCAGGCAGCAATGTATCCTTTTAAAATAATGAAAGTGCCTGTTTTGAGAATTTTGAAAGGTAAAGATGATAAATGTTGAGGTTTTATTCCCATTTTGTCTAGTTAAAAACAGCCTGTTCCCGATATCAGGTGGTAATTCACCCTTTATGCAAAACAATATATCTGAACCACAAAGAGTTAAAAAAAACAAATCTTTTTGAGTCTGTTTAAAACTTGCCTAAGAAACTGAGAAATTGTTGATGAATCACTTTTCCTCCCACTGCTGTTCTCCTCTCCATTGTTGCATTTATTTTTATACACATACCTCTTCCTTCTCGCAGCACCATACAGGCCTTTCTTCCATCTTAAAACTGAGGTATTTTAATATATTGTTTTCTTTTGCAATAAAGAAAAAAGTAACAAGGCTGAATTATCATCCACAAATTTGGCATACATCAGTAATATATAGTCTACATTAAAGATTAATCCCTGTGTGCCCCAATCATGCCCTGTGGATAAAGAAGCTCTCCCCAATGGGAGGTTCATATTGAATTCCCTTGGGACACAAGGATAATAGCTTAAACAGTTACGTTCAGTTTATTCTCTGTTTCCTTTACACCTCCTACTACCTGAGTATTCAGCACCCTTATGAAAGTTTCATCCGTGTCCCACTGGCTGCCCATAGAAGCCTTTTGTCTTCAAGTCATTAACATTCATTACATGCTTAAGAAATTAGTCCTTCAGCTTTTTACCTGTTGTGGATTTCTTAGTTAAGTGAACACCTCGTTTTATTCTTTGTGTGCACCTGAGAGCTCAGCCTTTTTGTGTGTCTTTTATGTGTGCATGTCACAAAAGGTTTGCCTGAGGACTCAGGGAAAGATGTATATTTATGATTGCTTGTGTTTTCTCTTGTGTTCCTCTTATCATCCATCGCTGTTGTAAAAAGCCCACAATCATTGTCGTTTCTTTTCTCTTTTTTTCATTTCATAAAGATCTGTCAACAGCCCGGGGGGCCCTTTGGCTGTTGCTTGGCAGCCAAATACTTCTTTTTTTGTTTTCCCTCCCTGCAAACCCCCTCCCTCCTCCTCCTCCTGCTCTCCGTCTTTTCTTTGAAGCGGACGTTAACAGGTGTTTGCAGCGAGCTGTTTATCTTTCATTACCTCGCCTTGTCTTGTCTTCTGACCCAAGGGTGAGCGCTTTCCAGAGATCCATAATCCTTTGCTTCTACGGGCTCCCGATGGAGGGATGAAAAGAGAAAATGGAAAGAGAGGCATACAGAGACTGAGAAAGTAGAAAATAATCAAACAATAACCACATATGCCAGATGCTGTGGCTTTCATTGTAGCATTTATAAATTCAGGGTATTAACAGATGTACTCTCATAAATGGAAATAATAGATGGTGCATCATGTCTACGTTAGTTTTTTTTTGTTTTTAAGTTTCACCTTTGATTCCCACAGATTATTTCACAAATGTCAAGTTTTTTGTTGCTTAATTTGCATTTGAACTCTATATCTTTGCAGCTGTTTCTACCTGTTTTCTTTTTAAATTTCTTTGAGCCTGTAAAGTCAGTGACAGCTTGTCAGACATTTTGTGAGGTGTGTTCAAGTTCACCAGCTCTTGCCAGCACGATGGAGCAGATGGCTGCTATCAATTTCCTCATTTGTTCACGGTCTCACTCCAAATTTTCTTGTCCTTACACCTGGAATTAGGAAGTGGAGCAGCTATTTTCCTTTCATGACTTTGGGCTTTGGGGAAGTGTTGTGAGAATGATGATGTCTTGTCAGATGTGGCAGGCAAACAGTGGGCCAGCTGGTGTGAGTGCGCCATCATGACAAAATAATAGCCTTGCACGCCACCCCTAAGTCCAATCACAATTACATTTGCAAGCTGTGAGTGAATTTGAGATAAAAATGTCTCATCAGGAAATATGTGGCTTTTTAACTGGTGGCTGAAGGGAAGTGATATTGCTTTTAAAGCTGAAGAGTTAAAACGTAAATATCTTTCTTTTAAGATGATTGAGCATAACTGTTCCCATAAGTGGGAAGGTGTTGTTAATCCCAATTGAAAAAGCAAAAACAAATTAATGTGTGTGTGAGGACACACATTTTACAACAGACAAATCTCACCTTGCCTAAAAGAAAAATCAGTTTTTTTCTCTGTGTCTGAGGGTCCATTGTGTCCCCTCCACTTGGAGCAGATGGTATGGTGTGGAAAGTGAAGTGCTGATCTTTTGGCCAAGCCTGACGGAGCAACACCGGTCTGCCAGGGTTTCCCCACAAGACCCTTGCTGCTACTTTCCCTCTCCCTCTCCCTTACTGAATCAGACAAAGTAGACAGGGTCTTTAAGAAGCCAGCCCAGCATGGTTCAGCATTGCTGGCTCTGCTGTGTAACCCGGAGGCCAAGGGCAATCCAATCTAGCAGCTGATGCCTTCTTCCCACTCTATAGTTACAGCTACATCTGGACACTTGACTGATTTTAAACATCACAGTTACTCCTGTACATCATAAATAATAACAGGCCTTGTGTTTTACCCTCTGGAGTGTAAATAGTCTTCCTGAAAACTTTATGCCACTAATTCTGTGTTATTTCAATGCCTGTCTTGCCTGAGGTTTTAATGCATACCCAGCCCCCCACCCTAGTTCCCTTTTCAATGTCTTATCCCCCTGATTCATATTATCAGATACATTATACGGCCGTTAATTCACCATGGAAATGGCTTGGGCCTTTTGGTGGCGCAGATGTGTTTCAGTCCTTCCATTACTGGCCGAGTCCAAAGACTCAGTGCCTCTCTTCTCCTTCTCCTCCTCCTTCTTTTGCTCCTCCAAGGGTTTGGCAGCAGCTGAGAGGCTTGGGGGATAGGGGTGGAGCAATGGGAGGAGGAGGAGGTTGTAATTGAAGGCTGGAGCCATGCAATCCCTCAAGGTGCCCCCACCAGCCCATCTCTATCCTCTCTGCTGCTCAATCCAGGCGATCCATTAAGAAGACAAGGCCTCTGACATGTATTTGAATATAGCTTCTGTGAATATGAGAAGGTTTATCATGTTGCCCGGACCCATGTTTGGGATCTTCTAGACCTTGTTTAGTCACTGATATGACGCCAGCATCAGACACTCATATTCAGGCTTGGCATGCATTGTCGCCAAGCCATTAGGCCTTCTTGCCTGTCACTGGCGTTAACTGCTGTCTTTGTCTGTGATATGCAAATATCTCCTTTTTTCTTCCTCCTTTTTAGGGTGGAGGTTGGAATGGAGTGTACGCAAAAGGCGTTTGCTTACTTTGACTGTGAAATGAGTCTCCTTATGTAAAAGAATTGACTGTACTGCTGGCCAGCGTTTTATTTACCGTGACGCTCTCACACCTGATATGGACGATGCTAATTACATACAAATGGTTTTGCTTTGGTATACTGTCTTCAGCAGCACCCCACCCCACACCTAAGCAACTCTGCATTCATGCTGTACAGAAAATTTGGTTATCCGTCATCCAAATGAGCATTTCTTGCCAAACTTACTCCTAGTCATCAGCTAGTGTACACAGTATTTGTATTATACTGTGTTTGTTGTAGCAAAGGGGTATCCAAACAACTGTTATTGTCCTTAATGGCAACTGTTTTCAGATCCAAGAAGGTCTCTCCCCAAATCATCTGAAGAAAGCAAAGCTCATGTTTTTTTACACCCGCTACCCAAGCTCTAATATGCTCAAGATGTTTTTCTCTGATGTCAAGGTGAGTCCAAATGTGTTTTTCATATTTCGTATATCTTTTACTTTAAAATCTATATAATTGTTTTCGGTTATTTTTACAAAAAATATTCCCACAAAAGTCTGCTACTGGTACTTTTAACTTATTTAATAAACTTTATCATGTACAAGCATTAACTAGCATTGTAGTGTATCATATGCATGATGCAACACATTTCAAAACATCTTCTTGTTCTTTGTTCAGTTTCTTCCTTGTATTTTATCAACACACCTGCACAAAAACATAAGTTTGGTTTATAAATTGCAAATATTACCACTGCATACTTCCCTGTCTTAGAATGGGATGCTTTGGCTAGCCAAGTTAGGGTTTTATGCAAAAGATGAAAGAAGGGGAAGTTGAATGGGTTTGCACGAGGGAGCCAAAGAGCCTGTGAGTATTCCAAAGATGCAGAGAGAGATGAGTAATGGAGGGTTGGACAGGGCAGGGAGAAGGACGGAGCCTGGAGATGGAGGAGTGGCTCTCTGAACAGGTGTAGGGAGTACTGTTATGATAAAGGGAGGGGTAGAAGGGAAGGAGTTGGTTTTGAGAACATGGTAAGGATGATGATGAGTTCCACTGGGAGTTTAATGAAGGAAAATTTAGGAAACAATGCCAAATATGTAAGCTGCACAGAAAAACAAGAACACAATGGATGTTGTGGTGTGTGATTTGAGTTTGCTCATGTCGCTGGTGTGTGTGTGTGTGTGTATGTATGTGCCTCTCTTGGACCATCCAAGGGGTAAATACTGTGACAGATCCAGGCCATCTTATTCAAATCAGAAGATAAAGGTTCCCTTTTCTACCAGCTGCCCTCTCTTGTATGCCATCACCAGCAACCATGACTCTGGACTCACATGATTTTTACTGAGGATGGCATGTGACAGAGTGAAAGAACAACACGGTAGCAAAGATATCTAAATGTTGATTTACAGTAAAATAAAAAATCTAAATATTAAAGAATCCCACTAATTTTAAAACATAGTTGGAAATAGGATTAAGGCTACAGATTTGAGTCACTGGTTAATCATTACATAGAGGTGGCCTGATTATGAATAGACACATCAAAAATTTAAATAAGGTCAAGATATTTAGGAATTATGGGTCACATTAGTTTGTTTTTGTTCTCAGTAAAGGACAATAGACTCAGGCTTTAGATTAGTGTATGGGAATGAGACTATCTAATTAAATTCTGGCAGCAGACTCTTAGCAAGTGTTTGTCTTCAAACAAAGTCTTTAAGGTTAATCAGGTCTTGAATAATCAGGTCTGGAGCATCAAGAACCTAATGAACATGTGGGTTGCCCTAACAACTGGGGGACGATGTAGCTGTTGTTCCTGTTGAAAAGCTTCTTGTAAGAAGAATGTGACTTATTTCTGACTTTAGGTGATTCTGAAATGTTTTGACAGATTTCTGTTAATGCCATTGTTGGTGTGGCTTTAAGAAGTCTTATTATTGTTACAGAAGGGGTCATCAGATCACTTAACAGCTTAGGCGAACATTTTCTGTTGACTGATAAAAGTAATGTAACATTTAAATAATATACAAACTTAAACTTTTTCTTAAATTTTTTTCACTAAGCAGATAGAAGTGGACAAATGCTGTTGGCTTGTTTGTCTTTGTGTGGCTTTAAGCAACAAGCCTCAGTATTTGGGCCAGTCATGTGCCGGGCAGCGGAGGTCAGGAGGGTTTTCTCTTTTCTATACGTCATTCTTTATCTTTTCTTTTTTTTTTCGCTGATGGTGTGGCATAGTATGTGTACCGCGGCGGGGCTGGGGAGAAAGAAAAGCCAGTGGCTGGATTTTGAGTCGCCACAGCAACAAAAGCCCGCTTTCCAGGGCTGCTTTTTGTGTGCAGTCAGCCAATAGGCAGCCAGAGATTATCTCCCACAATTCACTCCTGCGAAAACAGGAAACGTTGGAAAGCCCTGATGACTGTGAAGGGGCTTATGACAGCGAGGGAGAGAGGCAGAGAAAGAGACAGAGAGGGAGGCTTGTGCAGACTTCTATGTCTTTCTGCTCTTCTCGCTGGTTGTTCTGGATGTGGCTGAGCACTCTGAGGTCATCTGTATGCTTTCTGATCCATTGTTGACCACAACGTTAGAGAAAGTGTTGGCTCCAGGCACAGCATGGCTTTTCATGCCTTTCAGTAAAACATCTCAGCCAATCAAAAGACGAAAATGTAAAAACAATTTCAATAGCCATAATAATCGAATGTGAGTATGTGCATTTGGGACTGAGCACCTGAGTGCTTTCTCCTGGCAGCTGATAAAGTTTAGGCCAAGGATTTTCCTATTCTGGACTTAAGTACATGTGCATGAGCAGGACATGTGTGCAAGTGTGTGTGCATGCCACTTTCTATCTTACGCTGTTAACACTAAGCACTGACCTTTCACAGGCTCTTGAGTGTGAGTGTGAGAAACACGCTTTCACTGTCTCTCTCTCATCTGCCTCTCAGCCTGACGTGCACACACACACTTACTCTTATACACACTTATATGCTCGAATGCAGTGTGTCAGCTCAAACACACACACACACACACATTCTCCTCATTGCATCTCATGTCTGTGCTGGCTGACCCCTGCCAGTTCTGATTAAGGAGCTGCAGTGATGTGCTTCTTTGAACCGATTCCCTCCTTTTACACAGAACACACTCGTCCTTAGCGACTATGGGGGGTCTCTGTGCCCCACCAGCAACTTAATGAACCAAGACTGCTTAAAGCTGTAGGAGGACTTGCCAAAATTGAATCCCTGCGTGTTCTGAGTGCTGTTAATGTGAATATAATGCAATGTATTTACCAGCACTTACAGTAAATATCTTTCTGTGTGGCCTGTCTTATGATTGAGCTGCACAACAGTTGCACAGGTCCTATACATCTTCCCTTAAGCTGTCAGTATAACGAAGTAATCTTTGTCCTAAGTGACAAATGTATCCTGTCACTTGGGTGCAATGACACCAAAGGTCTCCAGCATGAGCGATGGGAACTCCTTCACAGGCTTTAATCTCAGTATGTATATCTCAGACTTGCACAAGACCCGATGCACACTTGCATGCATCAACACAAATTCACTTGTGCCTCAAATTCACATCCAATAGGGCTTGATCTTGCAGACAAGAGGAAAGGTTTGCACTGCACTGCACAACTTAAGTGAAACAGTGTGTTTGTGCTCTGTCACAGTCCAACTGTCTGCCACATTGTGGATGTGTTTAAGAATAGCCCTTTGCAGCCAGCGTATTTGTAAGTGTCAGTAGTTTGTTTGTTTGACACTCCGATGTCACGACCCCAGCTTGCTGACTGCTCACGTTCCGGCCGCCTACCACCCCCACCCCTCCCCCCCCACATTGCCGCCACCACTACTACAACCAGCGAAACACCATTGTCCGACGGCGCTGACCTGCACCCATCCTCCTCCCCCTCTTTTCCTCATTTATGCTCACCCTGCACTTTAGGACAGCCACCATGCTACCCCCCACATAGACCCTCCCAAACCCATCGCCAAACAATGTTAGGCAGACTTTTTCTTTTCCATTCTGCTTTTATTTCATCTGCTGATGGTTCTAGATGGGCCACTTTTTTTTAGCCCTGCTCCACCGTTTTCTTTGCCTTACCTTTCAACCTGCTCTGAAATGCCACATAACCTTCCCATCTTCATGTGTTTGACTACCATCCCAGATCACGAAGAGTGTGTGTGTGTGTCTGTGTTGTGGAACAATAGCTAGAGTCTAATCTCCATGTCAAAACCCCTCTGCCTCCCCAGCGAGCAGTCCGTTCAGCATTTAGTAGCATTTTGTCCCCCCTTTCTTCCAACACCACAGAAAGAGCAGAGAGGAGGGAGGAGCGAAGGCCCATGTTTGTGTGAGTGTGTGTATGGCCAAGGTTGTGGATGAATTTTGTGAGCAAGTAATTTGATGTATTGTTTTATTATCCTGAGCACCTTTCTTTAAGTTGAGTTATGGATGTTTAGGGAGATTACAGCTAAAACGAGCCGGAGTTCCTAACAGGTTTACCTCGTCTTATTGAATCCAGTCAAGCAGCACAGATCAGATAGCCACAGCTTTCTCTGCAGCGCTTATCATCACCGTCTTCTTATTTTGCTCTTTTTCTTCCTCTTTCTTGCTGTGTGGGAGGTGCAGGGAGGGGAGGAGGATCAGGGTGTAATTGGTGAACGGGGTTAAGTACATGTTTGAGCCCCCTGCGGGCCAGGGCGCTTCAGATGATGACTTAATCGTTTTTCTGGTCAATTATGTGTTTGCGGTCTCACCCCCTCTCTTCCACCTCTCCCTTCACTCTCAGGGTTATGATAGGGGGGAGGTCTGCTCCCACTGGGGAAGATGAACCACACAGACTCTCTCCCACTCTCTTTTTCTTCCTGCACCCCCTCCTTGCTTGATGTCTTACTTAATATCTCTATTATCTTCCCTCACTCAACAACCTGTGTTCTCTCTTCCGCTCATCTTTTATCTCTTGCCTGCCTCCCACCTTTCCTCACGCCTCGGCTCCCTGATATAAAATGACATTCATTCATGCTCAAATTCACCAACTAGTTAAGGATAAAAAATGACCATCTTTTGTCCATGTTGTTTTAAAAAAGCACATAGCTAAATCATATTTACTCCCATTTAAAATGTCTAAATTTGAGATGATAATTAGGAATATACGCATCCAGTCTGACCCTCCAAAATTTGCCTGTCTCTTATTGCAGTTTAACCGCTGCATAACTTCCCAGCTAATCAAGTGGTTCAGCAACTTCAGGGAGTTCTATTACATCCAGATGGAGAAGTTTGCCCGTCAGGCCATCAACGATGGAGTCACCGGGGCCGAGGAGTTGAGCGTCAGCCGTGACTGCGAGCTTTTCCGAGCCCTCAACATGCACTACAACAAAGCCAATGATTTTGAGGTAACTGTTTCAGCGAGCCTCTACAACGCTCTAGTTTAAGAAAAGAGCTGAGAGCAAATGCAGCCGATATAACAAAAGAGAGAATTTCACCTGATGCTGGGTGATACAGACAGGTAGCGTGACACCCGCTCTCTGTGTCCTGTGTTGTCTCTGTGTGAGTGTTATTAAGGCTGAGTTTAAGTCTCCTGTACATCCTGTGACCCTGTAATATTATGTCTATATAGTAGTAGCAATCAGAGAACAACTCAATAGTTTTACATATAAGATATCTTCAGCAACATCTAAGCAATTTTGTGTGCAAATCGTATTTAATGATGGGGAAGCCTGCAAACATGCCACCTACTGTTCCCCATTAGATACTTTGATGTTTTTAGTAGCTTCTATAGACATGTATGTTTTTTGTTTGTTTGTTTTCTAAGTACACTTTACTTCCTCATCCTCATTTATTCATCATCAGCAGTGTGATGTCCATGTGTGTGTCTTCTACTGTACTGCAATCATAAATCCTCAGCAGGCAACTTCACCTTTAATATGTTTTGTTTTTCACACTTCTCCTTTTCCCACCGTCTGCATGTATGTTTTGTGTGTGTGTGTGTGTGTGTGAGAGAGAGAGAGAGGATTGAGGGTGCTCTCTCAATGTCAGCTGACAAAAGACCTTTAAAGGGCTTGTGTTAAGAAGGACCTGGAGAAAGCTGGATTTGTGCATGTGTGTATTTGTTTGAGAGATCGAGTCTTTGTGCGTTTGTGTATGAGTGTTTTGTTGTTGCTGCATTTCCCGGTGTCCTGTTCACCTCGAAGGGTACAGCCGTCCCTTGGACCGGCCTGGCATGCTGGCAAAGCACTTCTCCAGTGTGTGTGTGTGTGTGTGTGTGTGTCACTTTGAGGGGGGAAAAATCTCACTGTTATCAAGGTTAAGCGTCCTACTGTTTTAGTGAGAGGAAGGGGAGAGAAAGAGGGGGAAAGGGGGGAAGAGGGAGATGGATAGATAGGGGATGGAGGGTGAGAGCTTAGAGACAAAGGAGAGAGCGATGAAGAGAGGAAGGGGAAGGGAGGAATAGAGGGGGTATGGAAAGAGGAGAAAGAAGGGTAGAAAGGGAGAAGGGGGAAAAGAGAGATGACGTGCAGGAGTGAAGTGCCCTTGCGAGCAGTGGGAGTTTTGCAAGCTCTCACATTTAAAGTGCTTCAGTCTCTTTCTGTGTGTTTCCTTCTGTCTCTCTTCATCATTATTTGTCCTCTGGGGCGGCTCTGTGTGCACCCAAACACACACACAAACACACACACACACAGAGACTTCCTCACATCCATCTTCAAACCTCTTAAGGGAGGCTTTGAAAGACTCTGGCAGGCAGAGGCACTTGTATATATGAGGTCTCTATCAGCTGAAAGTCCATCAGAGTGAAGTAAAATTCCTTCTATTTAGCCGATATAAGCGCGGAAATTATAGTCAGTGACAGGAAATTAAACTTAAGCGAAAACACAGCAACACAAAGACTTGGATCCAATACAGGATCCAAAGAAGACATTATTTTATTTCTATTGTTGGAGTTTATTCATTTTTAGACTTTAATTTCTCCCAACCTGGTCACCAAAGTAAAACATTGCTATTTTACCCTTGTGAAATCTACAGATACATATAGTCTGCTTTTCATGTCATCATTTTATGTGTCAGATGCAGCTCTCATATGCCTTAAATTTTTTTGTTTTTAATTGTTTTATTCTTTTTTACTTCTTGCAAAAAAAAAAAAAACAGAGTCGGGAAAAGACTGAATTCTTTTTAGAGAGTTTTTCTGTATTGGAGAAAGACTTGCTTAAAAATGATGAACATTTACACACATATGATTTAAAGTAATATAAAAGAGCAATTCTTTACCCTGACGGGTTAGCTGGGAAAAACACCTGACATTAACAACAATGAAAGTGGCAGAAAAAAAGACTTATGTGTTGTTATCTTTAGGTTTTTTCAAGTGGACAAACATTTTAGTACATGCAGTAATCATTCATTCATACAGATATGTTCATTATGTAAGTGCATTAAGTTAGAGATTAAAATAAGTTTATGATCAACAGACAATCAGATAGTTAGTTTTTTAGCCAATTTTGTTCATGTGACTTTAAACAGCTTTGCAACATATAAAACTAACATGGTAGAAAACCCTATTCTTACACTCAACATGTCTCTACTGGAGTCCTCACTTTTCCTGCATCACAGTTTTACTACCGAGTAATCTGTATATTGAATAGACCTAAAATGTAATTAAACCTGAAAAATATATGACTTTAACACCACATCTCAGGCTGATTCACTGTCGATACAGTTTACTTTCACAACTGGCTTCAGAATCGATGGGCGCAGCAGCCAAGCAAGACAGTTTCTAACAAAACAACAAATATGTCACATCTGACCAAACAGAGTTAACATCTTGTTCTCGCCTAAACAAACCCCTTTTTTCTGAGGCATAACTTTCCGTGACACCTCGAACAAGACTGTCATTCTTCGCTGGACACCAGGAAGTTACTGTTGAAACCGGCTTAAGGGGAACAGCCTATTTGCATACATAAATGTAAAAATTTGCAAGAAGACAGACAGAGGAAAAGAGTTAGCGAGGCCAGGTGAATAAGTCTTCTGTTGGCCGAGGAGCTCCAGCAGTAGTAGAGGGTGGGACGATGTTTTGCATATTAAGGGTTTTTTTTTTTTTTTTTGCTGGGCAGGTGTCTGAGAGATATAGGAGCTGATTAGAGTTTAGCACAAGGAAAACCTGCCCAGCCATGCAAATTTTAACCCCCCTGACAAACCAACCGCCTTGTGAGCATGAAGACTCTGTATGTAAGTGTTTGCGAGTGGTTTTTGGTGTGTGTGTGTGTGTGTGTGGGTGTTATTTATGATTGCGTGTTTGCAAGTGCGGGTGCGTGGGTTGTGTGTTTTTTGCCATTTGATGTTTGTGTGGGAATGATGTGTTTTGTGTGTATTACATATGAGCGCAGACACACTTGTAATGTTTTTCCATCTTATATATATGTGTGTGTGTGTGTGTGTGTGTGAGTCATAAAGGTAATGTGAAGATGGAAATGTACTAGATGTGTATCAGGATGCCCCCAAGGCCCTTTTCTGTGGATCTCTCCCCTTTCTCCTCCACCTCCTCCTCCTCTTCCTCCCATACCTGCCTGCACCACCACTTGAAACAGGAGCCTACGCAGATTCAGCAAGCGCGCACACACACACACACACACACACACACACACACACACACACTGAGTTTTCCCTTTGCCAGATTCTGCATCATCAAAGTTCCATCCACCTTGGTGGCGTCTTTGGAATGAATATGTCCTCTGTTTCAGTGATCACACACACGCGGACACACACACACGTCTGTGGCCTTTCTTGTTTGATGCTAATCTGCTCTGTCACTGTGCTGGCCTAATACGCTCCCCATCTCCCTCCCAACTTCTCTTTTGTTGCAATTGTTTCCCCTTTTTCTTTTCATATCCCTCCTCCCTGATTCCCTCGCATCGTCCTCTCTTCCTTCTTTTCCCTCCCTTCTTTCATTCTTTCATCCTTCTTTTTTGCATGTCTTCCGTTATTCCCTCCCCTTGCTTCTCCCCCCCATTAGGAAGTTTTAATGGCATAATTGTCACATTCCTTCTGGCACAATGAACACCAGCAGTAATTAAAGAGCTTGCCGTTAATTACCTAGACCCCGGCTCTACTTTCCTTTTTTCTAAGCAACCCCCCTTTCCTCACGATCCCTTCTCTTCTTCTCTTTCTTCTCATTCATGCCGTCCATCGTCATCAAAGTCTTCTGAAACATGCTTTGCCTCCCAATGCCTTGACTTTGAGCAAGCAGCGCTTTCATGTGAGGACTCAAGTAAAAATTCTCACTTAGTGTCCTTTTCTTTTTAATCTGTGGCCCCCTTGGTCTGTGATTGAACCCCGAATGACAACACACATCCTCTTTCATAAGGCAGGAATTTCTGTGACCTGGTAATGAGTTAGCAACTGAGAAGGGAGGTGGGGTCTCATGAAGAGAGAGATTTATGATGGCTCTGGGAAACTCTCAGATTTCTATAAGACAGACTAGGCCAAGTTTTTTCTGTCAGTGACCACTCCACCCACTAGCATACACACATCTTGGCATTTAAAGAGGAAGTCCCTATGATCTCTATGCAAGAGGGAGGTACCATGAAAGGTACCATGGTGAGAAGCCTTCGTCTGCACACACACACACACACACACACACACACACACTGGTATCATATGCCCTCCCTTATCAGCTGTTCTTTCTCTTATTGCAAAGATGTGTCACTGCTTTTGTCCCTCTCCCTCTTTTATCTGTCCATCCGTCTGTCATCCCTGTATTTTAAAAAGACATCCTTCCATGATGTTGTTTGTTTTTTTTCACCCAAAGTGACTTAATAATGACTTTTTCATGTCTGTCCTCTCCGCTCCATCCTCCCTTATTATACTCTCATCCTTCCTCCAACTTCTCCTTCCTCTGTTTCTCTCATTTCCTTCCTCTCTGTATTTTTCTCTACCTCTCCATCCATTACCAGAGCCACAGAGAGCTGAGAGCAGATGCTGTCTGTCCAATTGCCGTGCCCCATAGCATTGTGTGCTTCACCTCTCCTTCCCCCCGCTTTCCCTCGTTCCTCCTCTTCACGTTCCTCTCGGGGCTCCATTTGTTCTCCACCCAAAGAGGCTAATGTCTGTTTTCGCCTCCTCCTGCTGCTGCTGCGTTTCCCCACCCTGTCTTCCACTCCTTCATTCCTGGTGTTTTTTGGTTGTCTCGTCACAAAGTGCACGGAGTGTGGGTGTGTGTGGGGGGTGTGTGTGTCTTTGACCAGGGTTCGACCTCAGGGAATTTGGGGTTAAAAGGTTAGAGCCATTTCACTGAATGCACAAGTAAAGACACAAATACAAACAAGTTTAAAGATGCGTAAGTACCAAAAAGCACATGCTTGCACAGGTGTGCTGCTTCTACTGAACGGCTTTAGGGTTCCCTTTGAAGAGCGATTGAAGACAAAAAGGAAGAAGATAGAGGGAGTGAGATAAAAAGCTGGCTGTATAGATTTAGGTTCAGTTCTGCCAAAAATACAACCAAGACAATTTGCCATAGGGTTTATATCAACAGCACAGAATCACCTCCCTTCACCTTGTTCTTCCCCCTCATATCTAAAGTACCACCTGCCATTTTTATTCCCCTCACAATAAGATACACTCCCACAGCACATGTATGTGTTAGGTATGCATATATGTACAGATTTACTGTTACTGTTACTAAAGTTTGCATTCTCTTATATGTATTCCTAGAGTGTGTGTGAGCACCCTGCTAGAATCAGCAACAACAACAAACACAAAGCCCTCAAAGTTACAGCAGTGATGATCTTAACTTTTAGATATCTTAACCAAATGTACAGATTTATTAGATGGATAGAATCAAGGGGGTATTAAAAGAAAGAACTGAAACAGGCTGAATCATTTGTACAGAAATGCCCAAAAGTACCTATTTGAAAAATGTAACATCCTCTTTACATCCTATAATTGGACTATGTATCCTATGTGATTAATCAAAGGAGTTTCTTCTTAAAGAGAAGCAGCGTAGCCTAAAAGCAGTTCCTGTTCACAATGATTGTCTTTTAGTTTTGAAGCAGGTGCACCCAAACTGTAGCTGTAGTAGAAAAAATAACTTAAGAAATAAAAAAGGACCTAAGTTTGAAAAAATAACATCTTTCAAAGAACATTGTATCTTTAAATTTTATGCATGTCAGTCTGAGGAACATTTCACTAAAACCACTTTAAAACGATTGAATTGTTATGAAGTAGTCACAAGAGACCCCAGCGGAAATATGGGAAAGCCGGCTCTTTGCCTGAGCCAGTTTTTCTAGGAGACACTGACAGTATATAGGCATGTTTGTACCAACTTAAAGCAAATTTATCTGCAAAAAAAAAGTCTGGGTCCGTAGTGGGTCCTGAGAAAGAAAAGAATTAAATGTGCCGTTTCCCAGTGAATAGCTCAGGGCTATTAAGACCCCCAGTCTGACATGGTTTGACAAGCCTTTTCTTCACAATGCAGTGCGTGTGCACATATGTATGCATGTTAGATTTAGAGATTCGTTCTGAGCGCTGATTAAATGAGAGCCGTGTGTAGAGCCTGGGGCAATGGGGGCAGCAAGGAATCACTTGAACATAAAGAACTACATGATCCCTCTGCTCGTTTCCTCACCTGCTCATACACACAAACACTTACTGCCTTTGCTTGTGGTTGATTCCCCGCACCCCCCCACCCCATCTTCTCCCTCTGTCCCTGGTCACCTTGTGAGGGGCAGCCTGCTCTGTGGCACAGCTGCTGATTATGTCATTATTTCTGGACCATTTTGGTCTCCGTCCGTGTGTGTGTGAGACTAATGAAGCGTGGCAAAGGGACGCATGCCAAAATGACCAGGGCGTGCATCAGTGCTGCAGATGTGTCAAAAGCAACCCCCATCCTTCCCTCTGCTGATGCCAAACTCTCCCTCCTCCAATCCAATCTGCAGTTTATTATTTTTCCTTTCTTTCCCAGCCATCTTGATCCTTCACTTGCCCTTGCATTTCTATCTCCTTCCATCCACCCATTCATCTTCCATCCTCACTCCTTCACTGCAGCTCCTCACCCTCCATCCTATATTGTTTGCACACCCACCCACCCCAGCCCTCTTTCCTCCAACCCTTCCATTCTTTCTCTCTGTCCCTCCCCCCCCCTGCTCTCCTCCTCTCCAGATGTCCTGTTCCTATCTTCCAGACTCCCTTGCTCCTTTCTTTTCCCTGCTGCCTCCTGCGCTCTCAGTCACTCAAAGCTGGCCTGACTTCATGACCTCCAGAGGCCCTGTTACAGCACTCCATGACCCCTCTTCATTTAGACTGCTCCCTCTTAGCCTGTGTCAGCCACATAAGCTCAGGCGATGAATTTCTAAGTCTCTAAACAAAGGCTGACGTGATATTTTTGGGTTCTCCTGCTGTATGAAGTTAGTCTCTGTGCAGATTATGCCTATTGCAGCCTTGAGCCATCTAATTGTTTCTATTACCTAAGTGGGCAGCAAGAGGGTAGGTCTGAAGAGGCCCTGATTTAAACTGGCTGCTTAAACTGTGAATGCAAGGGTGGGAGGGCCAAGCAAGAAGGAGAACGACTTCATCAGCGTCTTTGACCCTGTTCTACCCTTGACTCCACACTCGAGGTGCACCTTGAGAAGAGTAACATGTGACGCTAATGATCCTGCACACACAGACACATCAGACAGCTAGATATACACACATGTACATGTATATACGGCAGCCTCTCAAGGCTCCATGGTCTCAAGGCTATCAGTGGAGTGAGGGTGGCTGATGTTTGCTCAGCTTTGAGATCTATTTCCTGTCCCAGCCGTCTCCGAAGCTCAGACCTCACCAAAGAGAGATCTGAGGAGCTGCAAGGTATCATGGAAACGCAAGCTGTACGCCATAAAAAAAAAGAAGAGAGTAATATAGAACCTTTGAGAGAGAACCGATTCAAGGGATGAGCCCCTGTGATTTACTTGTTTCTTTTCTTTTAGTTGATCAGACTCTTTAGCTGTGGCACAGTCTTATCAGTTGGAGGGGGACCGGGGACAAAAGTGGTGAGGGGTAGGAAGAGAGGGGACATGGGTTGTGTTTGCTTAAAGTGACAGTGTGGGCCAAGGGCTTATCAAGGCCTTTGTAGATTATTGATTGGAGCAGATACATGAGGTACAGGGGCCAGTGTGTATGAGGTTCGGAAAGCTCTGGCTAGACTCGCTGAAAATGTCAAATGCTTACTTGAGTTCAGTCAAATGTTTTTATACTAATCAGGTTGGATATACTTCTTCAGGCAGCTAAACACAACATATTTGTTTGAGTGTATTTAAAAAAAATAATCTGAGACCTCCATGTCTGACAAACCTAAACCCAATGAAAATAATGGCAAGTGATGGTATTCCCAGGCTTGGTTAGGGTTAGGAATTAACCTAGTGAGTACAGGGGGCTTATGTTGTGTCCCTGCATTTCATCCTTCAAGGCAACAGCTTGCTAGCACACACACTCCCTTACACACACAGCCTTATCTTCCAGGGTCTTGTCTTGTTTGGCTAACACAGTGCAAATAGAAGGTGCAATACATCTCCTGACAGTTCCCAAAAGCAAAAGGGGAGAAACACGTTGGTCAAACAAACAGCCAACCCTGAGTCACAGAGAGAGAAGAGATTTCTCAGGCTTTACCAAAACACATGCAAAGACACACACGTATACACTTGCACACAGTGTGTAAAACAGTAGCCTTTATTGAAGAGCTTGGGCTTCTGGCAACCATTTTTTAAACGTTTGTCTCCAGTCTTAAGAAGGGGCTGTTGCTGGAGTGAATAGCTCCCAGCAAGCAGGCCACAGGCTCCTATTGTCCTCCGTCATATTTTATTATCTCATCAAAAAGCAGGAAATCCGATTCCCTCTCTCTGAAAAAGAGCTTATCCTTCTGTCTCAAAGCAACCTGTCACGAGAGAGAGAGATGGAGAGAATGGGGTAGAGTTGTAGGGGAGAGGGGGAGTCAGAAATGGAGTGATTAACTGCCTCGCTGCTATCAGACCCTCTTTCTTTATTCTGTCTTGCTTTTGTCTTTTTCTCTTGACTGGTATTTATCCAACACACGGCACAATGCAAAGGTATGGGGAGCGCACATTTATCTTCTTTGCTGTTTCTTCTCGACATTTTTCTCTCATCGACTTTTTCTTGTCATATTGCATTACACAAGGTGAGAGCAACATATCCCTTGCCAGTAATATCCCTTAGTTTTTTTTAACCTCTTGCCACAAAGACAATTCTGTCTTTTGTTTATCTTGCTTTCCAACTCAGTCTCATGAAGAATCATTTCATACTGGTGAACACAAGCTGTCCGATTTATTTCATGTCAGCACAGCCTTAAGAGTTATTCTCTTCCTTTCCCATATTTAATCTAACTTGTAGATAGGAGTGAAGCCATCGCCATGGTAATCTATTACATAAAATTTCTAATACACGGTAGGAAAATATTTTCACACATGACATGCAAATAACAAATATGAATTCTCATGAGGCCCAATTGTTTTTTCCCCATGATGCACAGAAGAAGATGATCCATGTGAGTTCACATCTTCAAAGGCTGAGGCACTAAGCAAGTTAATGCTCAGGCTCATTTACATTTGCTCAAAAATGTTTTAGCTTAGTCTCCTGCCATTTGTTAAAAGCCATACCTTTTGAAACTAAAGTTTCTCATATGAGTTGCTTATCACGTGTTATATGATCCATCATTTTCACTATGGATAATTTGTATCTTTTATGTTTTCACTCCAGTCAGATGGTAGAAGACATCGCACCTCGGCTCGGTCAAATATGCAAAGATAATGTCTTTGTTTATATGTCTATAAAAAGGTTTGTTTTTGTAATTCCATCTGATTATGGTGGATGTACTCTCAGTCACCTTATTTGCCTTTTCCAGGCGTCACTCCTCTCTCACACACAAAACTCTGTCCATCCCTTTCTCCTCCCCTTTCTACATCTGTGTTTTAATTTTGGGCTCTGCTGAGAAGTTGTTAAAAAGCCCTATGAAATATGTATGAAGGATTGTGAGCCACGCGATTGGCCCCATTTACTGGACAGCAGAGCGAATGAATGGCCACACCGGATAATCCCCCACAATGCCTCTGGAACAAAGGCCCAACAGCTGACCCCAGAGAGAGAGAGAGAAAGACAGATGAAGATGGGGGGGACAGTGGGGCACGGGGGGGGTGCAAACAGTTAAGGTTCACTGCTAGTCAGGAGGCAGCTTGCTCACATGCACAATTTACACAAAGTGGCAAAGGCTTGTGGGACAGGAATAACTCCCTCCATTCTGTTGTTCCACACTCTCCTTAGACTCTTCTCAGCCCCTCCTTCTATCGCCATCTCCCCCTCCCTCCCTTCCATTCTCACTCTCTCCCTCTCGCAGTCAAGAGGATCTGAAATACCAATACCCTTTTCTCCTTGACATTGCTTTCTCCTTGCAGTCAGCGTTTTGCTGTCCTTTTATAGTCAAAACGTCAGGAGAAATTCCATGCAGGAATATTCTTAGTAATGCAGCACTGCCTGCATCTAACGGCCAGGGCGCAGAGTTCCTCTGGCTCGTCAGCGGAGCCTTTTGGGAAAAACGTGTGTGTGCAGTCGCATTCACTTCCTGTATGGTGCGAACACACAGAGCTGCCCTCACACCAGGGTTATTGTGCCAGTATTTCAGAAGCGACAAGCAGCCCAAACAATGAATTATATCCACTTCTATTCCCCCAGACGTGGATTCAATATTTAGGGAATTGGGTTATAGCTTGTGTTTTTCCTCTCTGTGTTTCAAACACACACACACACACAATGTATACAAGCTCCTTATTCACCACTCACCTTTTCACTCCTTCATAAACACATACACACTAAAACACCCCCCACACACAGGCATCTTAGCATCCATTCATCACCCTGAGGGGGGTGGTGGGCTGTCCCATGTGTGTATAAGTGTGTGTGTGGCAGTGTCCATCGTTTATGTGCGTATTCTAGTGGCTACTAACCTTGCTGTGTCCTGACACTCCTGATGAGTATCTGCAGGACACTGGAGGAGAGGAACAGAGCAGAGTGCGCACTGTCAGGCATTTGGGCAAGCTGCTGCTGTATATATATGTGTGTGTGTGTGTGTGTGTGTAACGATATGTGTTTGTGTGAGCATCAAGGGAGGCGGGCAGGGAGACAGTCAGCATTATCCAAGCAGGTGACCCCTGAAGGCTGCGTTGCCCTGGAGCTCTGAGTCGAGGAAAGAGACTCGGCCAAATAAGCCGGGGTGGCTGATGTGTGTGTGCAGGCAGCAATATGTAGAACTCTGTCACCGTACAGGATGTGTCATCTCCTTGGCACAAGGAGGTGTGCGCGCTGGTGTGTGTGCTCACGCCTGCATAAGCGTGTGTGTGTATGACAGAGTGTTGGCTTGAGGGAAGGTGTCACAGATCTTTGCCAGACTAATCATCTCCATGGTGTCGGTGAGCGGTGCTGTCAGGGACACTAAAGAGGCGGCGTGTCTCCCCATTCCCAAAGCATTTAGTACTTCCTCTTTCGCCAGCACCTCTGTGTCACTTTTCAGTCAGCTCCGCGCTCTCATTTGGTCACAGATTTGCAGTGGGAATCATAAACATGTCACAAGTGCCATGTTGCTGGGAGGGAAATGGGAGGTGTGAGAAACCCGAGAATTCACAAGAAGGAGCTTTTCTCAGGCCGACACCTCGACTGGCTTTTAAGGAAGTGAACAGTCAAGGGACGAGAGATTTATAGTTTTACATCCTCAATGAAAATATCAACATATTCTACAGCTGAGGTGTACATGTTGTTTAGGTCCATGCAAAAGGAACCACTTCACGCTGTAAAATGTTTTAGCGCTGTGATGTGGGAGGAGTCAGATTTTGGGACCTAAGTTTGATCCATATTTGTAGAGTTAACAAAGATCAGAGAACAGATGATATTGTTAAATTATCTGTGAGACTCTTGGCTCCAAATGAAGGGAAAAGGTTGCACCGTTTGCTCAAATGATTAATCACTGATCAAATGTGACTGGGTAATTAAATATCTCTCTCTCTCCCTTTCTCTCTGTAAAGGTCCCCGATCGCTTCCTGGAAGTAGCAGAGATCACACTGAGAGAATTCTTCAACGCCATTGTGGCCGGTAAAGACGTGGACCCATCTTGGAAGAAGGCCATCTACAAGGTCATCTGCAAACTTGACAGCGAGGTCCCCGAAATCTTCAAGTCCCCTAACTGTCTGCAAGAGCTTCTACACGAGTAAACTTTTCCCTCCCTCTCCCCGCTCAACTCTTTGCGCTTTTATTTTTTGTTCATTTGTTTTTTTCTGATTTCATAGATTTGCAATTTAATTTTTTTTGTTGTTTTTCTCTGACTTAACTTTTCTTTTTCTTTTCTGAATGTATGAAAGTGATGGAGTAGCATTCCCAATCTGAAGCCTCTGTGGCAGTTCCTAAATGACCTAGCTATTGTGTTGTTGTTCTTATATTACTATGGTTATTATATGTTTTGTTTTTCTATTACTCTGAATTGAAGAAACTCTAATTTTTGGGTGTTTTTTTTTTTTTTGACTGTGTGAACCTTCATCTGTTTGGCCTGTTTCATGATAATCACTCCCTGAATTTTGAGGGAGTTCTTATTAACTCTATGAACACAGACAGGGTCCCTGAAAGACTACATGTGGCACCAGTGGGTGCCATTCCAGTTCTGAAGGTATCCTGATGAACTGTCCCTGCTAAGTGCAGAATGGGTACCCAACAGACTGTGCTATACACACACACATGCACATAAAAACAAGGCCTAGTGAGGTTACTGATTGGACTAAAACTGGACTTGTGGTACTGGTCTGCACTGGTCTGTGGGACTTGTACCAGTTTCTAATAGCTACTGAGATCTATCATTTTTTGAAGTGTGTTTTCCCTTCAACTAGGGCATTGTGTTTATTGGGTGTACACTATTATTTGATTACTATTCTTATTGTTGTTGTTAATTATTATTTGTCATTACTGCTTGCTGAAGGTTGGCACTGCAAGATTTGTTTGTCTCTTGATCCCGTTGCAGAAAAATAAATAAATTATTGCTATTAATATAATTCCAAGGATTTTAGATTCTGAAATATTTTATTCTCATTCCCCCTCCTTTTATCTACTCACTTATATTAGGTTGCCTGTCGCTTACACAGACATTGCTTTCGTTTTGCACGTTTTGTTTTTGGCAACTTTACTGGAATTGAGTTTTAATCATCACTGAGTGTTTCGTTTCTCTCGTGGTGACAAGCTTACCTTACACGTACAGTAATGATGCTCTGGGTGAAAAAAGCTGCAGATAAAACATCAAAATGTAGGAATATGAAAATAAAAAAAGAAGTTTGGCTGTCTTTCTTGATCTTAACTTTTTTACATTTCCGTGGCTGCTACAGCTGCTCCGACTGAAAGACCTCTTGTTTATCTGTCAGCAAAATATTTGTATTTATCTGTTCGTGATTATTGGCAATATGCAGAAATATCTTCTGAATTTTTCATCCTTGTCATAGCACTATTTATAAACAGCTTGTTTAAGATGAAGGCTGCCTGTTTATTCAGGCTTTTGATATGATAAGCCTACTTATGGTGTAAATTAGAATATGAAGATCCCTCAAATAGCAGTTTATACATTAATATATCAGAATTTTAATTTAACGGACAGTGAAGTAAAAGGTAAATGCTATAAATAACTGGGAAAGTGACAAAAAGGAAGAAGAAACAATGAAGGCAAAATGCATAAGCTGAAACACAGCTGTTAATAAACTCTGCTTTAAACAGCACTTCCTCCATAAACAACACAAACACATAGAAATTGCTTCTTCTCTCCATCTTCTCCTGCTGTTGAGAGATGCAACCCTTCTCTCACAGCAACAGTTGTGGTTGGAGGTGAGCACTGATCTCAGGTGTAGATGGAGAAGCTCTCAGCACTACAAAGACCAGGGACAAAGGCACAAAGCACGCAGAGCAGCACACACCTGAAGCCCCCACGCTCTCCTGCTATCCCACACCGGCAGCTTTTCCCACCCAAAATGTGATTCTTTGAAATGCCGTGTCATAAATGTAGATTGCTACACAGCGTCCTTCAGTTTTACCTCAAATTCTAATCCTAAATTTTTCACTTTAGATGCATGATTTTGTTTTTGATATTATTATTATTATTTCACCTTTGGCTCTTAAGATTTTAGGAAGCAGCAGCCTTGCAATGAAGTGAATTTGAGCCAATTAGATAACTTAAAGACTTTGTACAGTGCGTGCAAGCAAGCTGTTGTCGTCATTACCTTAGAGTAAATCTGTGTGCACTACACAAAAGATCAAAAGGGCCAGGTTGCTTAACCTGCTGACTCGTCTAAGCGAGACAAAGCACCTGACAACAGGAGACAGAGAAAGACAGAGAGTTACTCCCTTCATTATGTCCCTCTTCTTCTTCTCCCCGGACAGTGTTCTTCTTAAGATCAGGAGCCCTGAGAGAGAGACCCGGACACATTTCTCACTGAAGTATGGGCTCGGCCCAACGTGTCTCAGAGTCTCAAAGCACCAGCCAAGTGCTCTAAAGCGCCACGGACAATGGGGAAGGAAAGGGACACTTTTATCTGATGCTAGATTATTATCGCTCCATACCCAGCCCCTTCCTACAGTTCCACCTTAAAGTTGAAGAGTCTCTGCACCTAAAATTATTCAAGATACTGAGACATATGGGTATAAATAAAAACTAAAAGAAAATAGAGAGACAAGGAGTGTCTGATGAAGATGAGGAAAGATACCTAAATGCCATGGTAAAAATATTTTTGTCAAGATTTCCTTTTATTAGGACATTTGATATTTAGGATAGCATTATTAAAAACATATATGGGCTTTTTTAACTGTACAATATAAATCTATGGGAATGTATATACAGCAGTGGAAGGTCTTTTAAAGGCACGGAAACTGCTTCAAACAAGAAGTCTAGAGGGTATTCTCAGTGATTTTTCTTCAAATCTATACTCTGAATACATGAATTCTTGTTAGATTAGGAGAAATAGCACTAGCCTTTTGCAGGGTTTCTTTTATTTTATTTACCCTTTTTTTGGGTTGTTTCATGACGCTCTTTTCACAATCAGGAGAATTAAACTTGGGGTACATTTTCACAGAATGAAATGCTATTTTGACCATTGTAAATATGTCCGGATGAAACGCAGAATAGTTATACAGTGTTTTTGTATCATCTGAGTGCTACAGAGGATTAAGAGTGATTTAAGAAGAAAACAAAAAAAAGGGTGACCCACTCGAACTGGATTCAGCACAGGATTCTTCCAAAAACAAAAAAATAAAGAAAAAAAACCCACAGAGGAGACTCTTTTCCCCAATGACATGCCTTTAATGGGAGTCTAGCTCCTATCGGCAGTGCCCTTGAAGTTGCACCAGCATTATTTTCCTTCATTTTTTTCTGACAATACAATGCATTAGACTAGCATGTGGGTGATGATGTCATAGAACGACTCAATGGCCCCATCTTACCATAAAAAAAATAAATAAATAAAACAAGGGCAATCTGCCGCCAACGTAGCGCTAGCATCAATTCGGGGAAACACACACTCAGACATTGTCATCAGAAGACTACAGCAGTGCCATGTACAGTTACATTTTAATAAAAGAGACTACAGAGAGAAAGACAGGGAACAAAAAGGGATTTATACCCTTTTTACCGGGTTTAAATGGTTGGAAAAAGTCTGTGGACTTTCTGTATGCTTTGCTTTATGTGTTTGCGTGTACAAGTACTGTATCCGAGTGTGTGCCTGTGTGAGAGAAAAGACCGATTATGAGAACCTGTGAACCAGTGAGTGACACAATTCTCAACACTGTGGCTCCTCCCCCACCCCTGGGAGTACCATCCTGACATGTAAATGATTCTCATTAAGCACTGGCAACATGTGTTTGGTGTGTGCGCGCGTGTTGTGATAATTTCCTCTGATCTGTTTTTTCTGACCTGTTGTAAGAGGTTTTTGTTTCCCGACGCTTTCAGTAGTACTTTCTTTATTATTATCATCATTATTATACTATTATTATTATGCCATTGCTCCTCTTTTATTGTAAATATGACATGGACTCACAGTGATAAATACTGCCTTTGTATAACTTAGCAATATGTTGTGTAAATAGTGTTTTGTTGATGCTTTTTGTATGACATTATGATTCGATTCTAGTGCAGTAATTCCATCAGGAACAGCCATGTTCCTACTACAGTGAACAGTTCCACGGGTTGTGAAATAAAACTCATGACATGGCTGCTTTTTTCGGTTACTGGTGTCTATTTGTCTCGCAGATTTTGTGTAATTTATTGGTTTAATTTATCCTAATTTATTTGATGTTGTATTATTTTGTTTTCAAACAGGGAAGGCTGTACTGCATTTAAATACACAGAACCAACTTAGATGATTTCCTCCTTTTTTTTAAAAGTGAATATATAACATTTTGACTGGAGCATGCTCGCTGGGTTGACAGAAATGATGAGTGGAGATCTTGGCAGCTGAATGGAACTGGACAGATTAATAAAATGTGTGACAAGACAGAGGGTGGACCAGAAAGATGAAACTAGTTTTTATTTTTATTGTTTTGTTTGTTTCTTTTCTCGCCCTTTTCACACCCCTGCCCTTCCCTCACGTATTGCTTCTTTGACCCAGCCCAAAAAAACAACCAGTAGTCAAATTGCCTTTCGTGCCTTCACCCTCTATGAACTGAATGTATGTGCAGTATATATGCAAGCTTGTGCAAAATGATTTTAAAAAATGATAATAAAAATGAAAAAGAGTGAAAAATTTCAATTGTGTGTGGTTTGTTCAAGTAAACTTCAACAAAACACACATTTTCAGTGTGTTTATCATTAAGAGAGATTGCCTCAGTGTTTAGCTTTATCCTTTTTTATAAATAGTGTTTCTGTTAAATAAAAATTTAAAATATAAAAGATTTGTCAGCTAATCAATCAGTAGCATGATCCAGTATAGAAATACTTTACTTGGTTGTGTTTCTCTGTTACTGTTCAAAGGATTTTGATGTTCATGAGCACACTTTTATTATTGACTTAAATTATTCCTACCTTTCTGGAATATCCCTGCAGGTGACCGGTTGCCTTTTCTTGTTTTGTTTCTGTTGAAAATCTCACCATTCATCCACACATTTCACTTTTTCTGCACTTATTTAGTATTTTTGGAATAGTTTAGGAAGAAGCTAAGACTATTTAATAAACGTATGGTGAGTTTGCTGCATTATTTTGCTGTGTTCTTGTTGTGACCTCAGTTGCACTTTCTAGCACGCCTGCCTGTCGTTCTGTTAGTTTTCTTTCTTTGTTCTTGCCTGAATGCTTTTCTCTCCTTTTGCTTTGATGCTCATTTTTGGAGTTGCTTCTTTGTGTCTTTCTTGCTTGCTTTCATTCTTTTTATCCCCTCTCCCATGTTCCTTTTCCCTCTTGTCCTCCGCCTGCCTCCCTCCACTTGCCTTAACCGGAGGCTACAGCTCCTTAGGTTGGGCTGAGACAGCATCTTTGTACAACACTGACCGTCTGCTCTGTAATCAAATACCATCTGTCGCTACATCTGAAGACTCACTCTCTCACTTCCTCCATCACACACACACACAAGCATGCATGCATGCACGTACACACACACCACATCTGTGCTTCACACTCTTGAACAATATGTGTGTGTGCTTTTTATGTACAATGACCTGTGCACTTACAATCATTCCACCTGATTCATTCTTGGCCTGCAGGGAGGAAGTCACCGGAGTCACTTTCACCACTTCCTGTTTTTTCATCTCTCCCACTGGGGGGTTCAAGGGTCATTGTCTTCAGGTATCCATGTTTGTTCTGTGTGTCAGCAAGACCTTGGCTGCTGTATCACACAAGAGATAGTGGACTTTAGCTCCTCAGTCTTAGATCAACGGCCCACTATCTCAAAGGCTGCCAGCCTTTCCCAATGTTTGCCCAATGCTTGTCCCTGCTCCAGCACACAAAACGTTGACACAATCCCCAAGGTCCCTCTCTAAGTCCCTCCTCCCTCCGTGGTCACTCGTTATCATACGCTCAGGTTCAAGAACATTTTCCATTCGGTGTTAAGACCACTTTTTTCTGTTCACTTTTTCCGCTGGGACAGGTTTACTTACTGTATTTGACAGGTTTTTGCCCCAGAATGCCGACAAACAACATAAGTTTTAGTATAAATATTATTACACTGGATCAATCATCATGCTGGGGATTAAACATCAAGACTCAGCTTCGTTTGATTTTATTTCAGCAACTATTATTCAAATTTCAAGACATATAGTATAAATTTACAATGAAATAAAAAAACATGAAAAGATATGTCCAACATGATAATTGATGGTTTCATTCCCAATGTATTGGTAATATTTTATCTTGTAGAAATGCACTGGTCTGCTCCAGAGCCAGTGGCTATGTGGGATTAATTCTGGTTTTCCCACATTTGGCATCAATTGTGGGGACACCTAGTGGTCAGTATGTGCTGTTCATCCTCACTGATATGATTTTCTGACAGGCCCTTTATCTTATGTAGTTGTTTTTTTTTTATCTTTCTCTTTGTTCTTCTTGTTTGCGGTGCCTTCTTTCCAGCCTCTCTTTCTCTCCTTCCACATCTTTTGCACGTGTGCATACATTTGTTCTGTGGAATTGGAAGATTCCAGTTGGACAGATCATAGTGCCCTCTTTTTCATCCCTCTCTCTGCCGCTCTTGCTGGAAGGATCCGACGCAATTGGAGCCTCGGAGGCTCAAGAGAGGAGCCTGGGAAAGAAGGAACAAAGGGCCGTCCGTCTGCAGCAATCACCACTCCGCACCTCCTCTCTCCCCCGTTCTTCCCTCCATGGTCCCCCTCTCTTCCCTCTCCCTACTGGCCTGCGCCCCAAATTAAGACTTCAGACAAGAAAATGGGCTCACTAAAAAAGGGAAAGAAAGCGAGAGAAAGAGAGGGAGAAGGAAGTCTGTAACAAGCCAAGAGGAGCAGAGCAACAAAGCCTCTGTTGTTGGATGGCAGGGCCCCTCTGTCGCTCTGCGAGGAACTGTCACTGTGTCAACTTGGACCCCTTGTTGTGAGAGACACAAACCATAAAGAACACACACACAAAACATACACTCTCAGACAGAAAACATGCTACAGAGGGCACCGTAACCACAAGAAATGTTGTGTGAGAGCTTGGACTCTTGAGTCTTTCTTTTGTTACTTCTCTTAAAATGAATTCAGCCTTTTTTTCCTCACATGTCAATAAATAAAATAAAATCTAAATTGATGATGCAATGGCAACTTGTTGAAGGGGTTTGTTTATTAAGATAAATATGCACTTTCGAAGACTATTCAGATCCTTATGACAAAAAGTCTTCTTTTGATGCAATAAAAAAAACTGTGGTGTAATATCTGTCAGAAAAATCAAGTCATGACAGTGAGGAAAACCTGTGATCCCACAGCAAGACAAGACTGTCAAGGATCAACTCGTTGAAAGGGTACAAATAATAACATCTGAAATATTTCAAGTGTCTAAACTCACAATAAACTACATAAAATATTGTTTTAGGCAGCAACAGACTTAAAAATGTGGCTATGCACCATAATCTAGTAACCAGGGATCAAGTGAAGTGCCAAATTATCTGAAAAGGGAAATCCTGTGATATGAAAAACCCTTAACTATTTCCAAATGTCTTTCTGAATATTAACATAAAACATTGACATCACAACACCAGACACGATGATCATCAACATGTACATGTAGGAGCATGTTTATATGCAGAAGTTATGCAATGAACAGTAGCTTACATAGACTCAGATATGTTAAGCAAAATATAATTATAGAGCAAAGTGGCAGTATTTCTAAAGAGCATCAATAAGAAAAGCTCCTATGTAAATTTGTATAAATGAAACACGCTTAAAGTTTATTGCAGAATTAAGACAAGGTTAAAAGTTCTTTGTTCTTCTTGTTGTTAGTGTTGGTTCTCTCCAGGCAGCTACTCCGGCTTCCTCCACTACCCAGAAACATGCATGTTAGGTTAATTCTACATTGTCCTTGGTCAGCAAGAAGAAACATTCCCAACAAGACTTTTAATTTGACGTGAACCCCTAGATAAGTAATTAGTAAATGGTCTGAGTATTTAGGATGTTTTTGTCTTCTATCTTTAACAGAATAATAATAAATTCTACAACTTTCAAGCAAAACTAAAAGTCTGCAAGGATCCTAAAATGTCATTTTTATTCTAAATGCACAAAATCAACATGTCATGCATATTCTTTCTGCAAACTTGTATCGACAGTACCGATAAGGTGCATCTCTACACCATTTCTTCATTTTGACTAGCAAGAAATATCCAAACGGTGCAGCACAGACTCCCTGTAAAAGTGATCTTCATTGCAAATGTGTTTGTGTGATGACCCATTTTCACCTTCAAAGGTGTAAGGAAACACACATTAGCTTGTATCACTATCGTTATACAGACTTCCTATGAATGTAACATGTTTCTGTCATTTAAACTACAATATTATGGTCACCCCAAGTTCTCAACTGTACAAGGGCAATGTCTTAATGATGTTTGATCACTGTATGATGAATTAGACTCATTTATACATATAACACACAACAAAACTGGACTTTTAAAATGGTTCAAAATTGTATTAAAGTACTTTAAAATACTTTAATACGCTGCCCAATGATTATTTTTTTTTTGCTTCTACAGAAGATATTGTGAGTGTGCACCTGTGACTGCATGTACAAGAATAACTGTGCATTTGGGGGGTAGAGATAAAAACTGAACTGGTTTGGCTTCTTCCAGTCTGAACTGGGTCTAGTGGGTCCAAGGCAGATGGCACTCGGGGCAATGCCAGTCTGGGCACTCTCTCGATTTCTATCTGCCTCCTTCTCCCTCGCTTTCTCTCTCTCACACACACACACACACACACACACATCTCTTTTAATAGCCATTATTGGCATCCTTTTCCTCTTCCAGATCCCTGAATCAGAAATCACAGAGTCCCATTATATTTCCTTTTGACCCATTTGGCAAGACGATGGGAGCATAGAGTCCTGGATTAAACTGAAAGCAGTTTATAATCCAGTAATTCTAATGTTTTAATTACTTAGATGAACAGGAGGTGTTTGAGCAAAGGCTAATCTCTGAGACATAAGGGGCAGAGAGGGAGAGGGATGGAGATTTGTCCTTTTCTTTGTAATACACACACATGGAATTGTTCATGGAATATTAGCTTTGCATTAAAGTTCATCACCTGTTATCAGCACAGATTAAAAGATTCACACTTAATAATTCAAATTAAGGTGCTGCATACAGTGCAGGGGTACACAATCATTACATAGCTTAAATGTTACAGTGTATTGGTATGTAATTAACTGTATGCTTGCAGGAGGATTGCGATTGTCCCACTTGGTAAAAAATTATACTTGTGCATTAAATTAGTGACTCATCATTAAGATTTTTCCTTTTGTGTGTGTGTGTGTGTGTGTGTGTACTGCTACATCTTGAGTCATAACCATTGCTGCCATCTGATCCCACAATTGTCTTTGATAGCCACCCTTCCTCTCAATCATGTAGCTGGACAAAGGCTGCTAAACCAAGGCTGGTGACCTCATGCCTCAGGTCTGCTCCATGCTAAAGGGGTCTTAACACTGTTCAACTTGTCTTTTGTGTCTAGAGCCATTTTTCAAATGCTGTTGAGTACCGAGAATCACATCGCAGTATCTCTCGGGGCTCAGGATGCACACACACATTAACCAGCGCACATCCCCTTTATCCATGGGCTGGAGCACTGAGCCAGGAGTGAGCCTTAAGACAAGGAGTGACAACCGGGACAGCTGCAGGGTTGGACGCCAGTCTTAGCCCTCCCTTTCCACCCTCTAAAACACACATATTCACACACATCGCTTCACCACCACAGCCTCCAGCCAAACAAGCCATTGTTACTGGCCAGGGCCTGTGGTATTTCATTTGTCATGAAATGGATACAGACATGGGAGGCTGTTTCTCCAAAAAAGACACTGTTACTGCTACCGGTGCTGCTGAGACCACTGAGCCTCCATTGCAAGCTCACTTCATCCATAACCTTCTCATGCAGCTTCCCCCAGGCTCTGAACTATTACCAGCTTTTTACTCAGGTAGAAAGTCATTCATTGAATGGTCAAACAAAATTTAACATTTCTCAGAGGGTGTAAAAAAATAAGAAAAATTAAGAGTGTTAATGCAAGAGGGAGGTTAGCTTAAGCACCAATCCATTTTTGCCATCCTTCATGATTTTCACTTTCTCAGGTTTCTCAGTGGACATTTGGCAGGTTAAGCTCGTGAGCCAGGTAGGTCATTAGCATCCTGCTCAGCTGTTGTCAATCTCTGCCTATAGTGGGTTTGATTCTGTGGGTATTATTAAAGAGTCACCAAATAATTGGCCAAGCTATTACACATTCACTTTGCTCCTCAATGCCAAGCTGCTCACACGTGCCGGATCCTAAAGTGACGTTCAGCATGTAGTTATCAGCAAAAAGGAAGGGCCGACAGCCTGACTTCCAGAGGCTTCAGTGAAAACCATAAAGATGTTAAGATGTACATCACCCTTCACAAATAAGTCTCCAAGGCCAAAAGAGTTCATGGACATAAAAACAATACCCCTCTATCTCCGTCAAGGGCATTCCTTGGCACAACAATAGGACCATACCCCCCTCCTCATATTTTCCTTTACTCCCCTCCCTCCTCATTCTCCAGCCCTTCCATCAAAGAGCATTCCAGCTCCAGAGCCCCCTAAGCCCTTCACTCTGGGCCTGTCCATGTGACACGGCATGCAGACAGTCATCTTTAAGAATTGATTCACTCTGGAATCCAAAGCCTAGGGAGCCTGGCTGCCAAGATACCCTGCATAGGCGCCACTCATGGGGTCCAGGTACACAACAGCTGCTCCCCAACAATAAAGGCAAAAAATGGAAGGCACTCAGGGGGAAGATGCAGCCGTAACCTCTCTCTCTCAAGCCTGAACTGGTCACCTTGAGCCAGTTGTTGCCTGCCTGCTTTCCGAGACAACAAAGGATTTTGTCCAACTTTGAGATGAGGTTTGTGAAAAGGGGGCTATTGAAAGACATAAGAGAAAGGCAATGGCAAACTAGGGAGAAGAGTGCACTTTTTTTTATTTCCTTGAAGGAAACAGATTGTGACAGCTGTGCAACCAAGATTGTACAGTGACACATAAAAAACCCAAATAAGACAATGGCATGTTGTTTTCTTCAGAGGCATATCTGCTAGCCCCAAGGTCAAGTAAAGGAGATGCAAGTCCTTTCCAGAAACTCTACACAGAAATGCACACGCAAGAGTAAACTAGGGAACGCTGTGATACGCCAGATAGAGATCACAAATCATACAGAAGAAGACAGGAGAGATATTACCTCACCTGAAATTTTTCCATAAACTCCAGTGTACCAAAGCCTTGGGAAGTGGTATCAGTCTTGTAGCAGGTCCTGACCTGCACGTATAGTGATTTATGATCTTACAGTCCAGTACATCATCCATCATAAATAAAGGATTTCAAATTAATAGAGTTTGTGCATAGTGGAGTTTAACCTGAGAAATACATACTGCTTCTGTGTAGTCTGAAAGCACAAGTGCCAAGATCATATGGCAAAGAGGAGACGTGCATCCCGTCACTCCTTCCTGTAAGTTAAGGAGCAGAGCAAAAGCAAGCAAAGGGAGAAAAAGGAAGTAAAAGATAACGCAAGGAAGAGAGACTGACAAGGGCAGAGGGGAACTTGGCATCATCGGTTTTCCTGTTCAAGCGGAAAGGCAGCAGAGGAAAAGCAAGAGCAACAGAGAGCTGGGGAGAGTGGGGAATTTACCAAAGCAGCTCGGGAGGGCCCTCATTACGATATTAAACAAGATTTAATAAGTGAGAGTGATTTGATGAGGTGATTATCCTGGCCCATTAATCAAGCAGGCTTCTAGCCTCGCTGTAATATGGCCCATCTTTCCGCCTGTACCAAAAGCCTCTTTAGATGCTGAGCTCCTTACCGCACTAACGCCGCTTCAGAAACAACACCAAGCCTAGGGGGAAAAAAAGGCATATTACGTCTCATCTCTGAAGCCTGAGGGTATTTTAGAGGCTCACTCATCCCTCTACCTCCCCGTCCACTCTTGTGGTGCATCTGATAAATTGAACTCCTTAACATCTGGGTCAAAAAGTAAAGTCTGTTCAGAGGCAGCTAAGAGTGACAACTGGCAGGGAGAGCAAAAAAGCATCTGTTGGCTTAAGGCTTTTTGTTAGAGAACAGAAGGAAGTTGTACTAACTACTGGATTGTGAGGCTTGGGGTTTTGAGCATTGGTAGCTTCATATGTGTGTGTATGTGGGGGTTGTGTGTGCACGTGCTCCGCGTGCGTGCATTGACTGGTTCTTAGGGAAAATGAAATAAAAGTTGCTGCACTACATGCAAGAGAAAGAGTCGACTGTTTAGGATCAACCAAATAACATGGCTGAGATCTATGAAGAGTCATTTAATTAATAAAATAAAATAATAAATACTGAAATGAAATAATACAATGGACTGGCAACCTGTCCAGAGTGTACATTGCCTCTCTCCGGCTAATTGCTGGGATAGGTTCTTGTTACCTAGCAACCTTAAACAGTAAAGAAAATGGATAAATGAATTAATAAATATTCAATGACAAAATGCATATGCCAATGACATAAATACAAAATAAATATATTATTGAAATTGACATTTTTAATTATGTGAAGTTTGTGTTACGATGATACCATCTTTAATTTAACATATTGCAGCACCACTTTTATATCAGAGCTCTTTTTATTTCAGGTGATTATATTTATTATTTTAATAAATATTATCTCACTTGGTTTGTCCACAGTGTGTTTAAAAATCTGTACTCAAAACCTTTAAACCCAGCAGACTAATAGGAGAATTGGTCATTTATGCATAGTTCATGCACCCCTACACTAACTACATTTGGAGGGCAAAAGAGGCTTTTTGTATCCTGTCCCATATTTGATTAGCTTGCATTATTTTAAAAACTATAGGCAAAATTTTACATAAAAGAAGCAGATCAGAAGAAAGTAAAGACAAGAGAACATATTGATAAAGGTTTTTCTGCTTAAACCATCTGAAGCAGCTTTTGTCACAGCTTTGACAGCACACTCCTGGACTGATGTGAATAAACACCACAAAAATATGAATAATTACCTTTACCTTTACCAGTGAAAGGTTTACATTTTTGTTTATATGTGTAAAGTCCAATGCAAAATCTGAGGCAATTATTCAAAAATAGTGCTGCGACACAAAAACAATCAGATGCTCGGCTACAAAGTTTGAATGAAGCAGCAGTGTCAAAGCTGTACTTGCATTGTTCACAGGCTCATGGCATCTTTTCTGATAGATCAATCATGTATCAGTCAGACGCATAAATGAACAAAACTTGATCTTAGTTTTTAAAAAAAAAAGCCAAATTTGATGTGAATTCCCATTGACTTGACATTGATCTGATAAAAAATGTTGCCGTTTATTGGGACGAAATATTCGGAGTGCGTGTGTATAGGCCATAAATCAGATTATGATTCTCAAACCATCGTGTGAAATTTTCTCTCATGAAAACACACAACTGATCACATCACTATATTTATCTGGACCCTCTGATAAGATTAATTTCAATCCAACAGATAACATTTTGTCCATGTCAACATAGCTAATGACTGATATTCAGTCAGTTATAAAGGTGCATACTTTGAAAATTTCACGGTTATGGACTCATGCTTTCCTGCTCAGATCTGTCAACAGTCCACGTCTTTGGTGTCATCAGATGGACAACCCGGAGCAAAGTGAGCACTGCAGTGCCAGGTCGCAGTCTTCCATTTGAGCAGATCATTGGTGTTTCTTTAAGAAAAAAAACAGTGAAGACTTAATCCCTGACCACAGCAAATACACAACAACTCTCCAGCATTCTTCCGATTTCCTCAGTGAAGAGAAGCACATAGCCTGGTTTACTTAACAGATGGGCTATTTGTACTCTGGAAATAGTTTCAGGCATGCACAAATTATTTATGCATAAATTAAGAAAAGGGTGTATCCTGTTCCTCCAACTTGACCTCATTTGCTCCAATCCAGTGTCAGTGAATTACCAGGGTGCATGAAGTTACAGTATGGTGCTTTGCAGTGGGGGTTTTTATGCCAAGAGTAGGTGATGGTTTGGTTTGGAAAAATCCAAAACCAACTGTATAAATGGGCATCATGAGAACAGCAGAAAATGTTTGTAATGATTGTTAATAAACCACACATTTTGACACAACTGTTAACAAACAACCCCAACCTTAACAGCATAACTACCGATAATACCAACTCTGTGCGTTCTTCACCAGAAACAAAACACTAAACATATTAGAAAGAAATGTAATTCAGGCAACAGAATGCAGAGAATGCACAGAAGCTGAGAGCAGCTCCCAAAATGTTAATGTTTTCCTGTGATGTGCAGAGTAGCGAGGGAGCTGAGCTGATCATTGTCCATCACAGGACCAACACAATGAGACACTACATGCACTCAGACTCACACTTAGTCTTAATGAGAATTCCAAGACCCAATCCTCCTAACATGCATGTCTGTGGCAGTGTGACAAAGCTGGGAAAGAACCCGTAAATTCATGGGGAGCACATGTAACCTCTGCACATGTTTTCTCCAGAGACATATTTGTTGATATATAGGAATTATTTAGAAAATTACCTGGAGGAGTGCTGGATTTTGGTCTAACTGCTGTAAGAATTTAGGACCTGCTCATTCATGCTTTGGAACAGTCTGGTTTGTACAAGCAGTTTCCCAGTACATAGGTCTTATGTACTGGGGTGTGTTAGTACAGGTACAATAAAACCATCAACTAATGCAACCTGACATCAGATGGAGGAACAGCCATCACTGATCAGTATATTAGTATTTATTTTAGTTAGGTCTGGCAAAGGATGAAACTCCAACATGTTTCACTGTTAAAATACAATAGTCAATCATTTACAGGATTTTACCATAATTGTCTCATTATCTCAAAATAACACTTTAAATTGTCCCATTTTCACAAGAAAACAGCTTGTTTTAGTAAATTACATTATCTCAACATACCAGTTTTTATACCAGTGTGGTTCTTTTACTTATGTGTTTACCTTTTCATTTATCTTAATTATTTTATCATATATTAGATCACCGGTGTTTCCTCTGGGAGCCTCTGAACTGGGGGCTGTGGTTGGCTCTGGCTCGTGGGCCCTGGGATTTGGTTTTGACCACATCTCTTCTCTGGGCCCTGAGCTGGTGTTCTGTGGCTGTGGCTGGCTTCCTGCTCCTGGTGTGGAGGACTTCTCTGAAGCTTTCTCTGCTGGTCCATCTGTATCTAGCCCAATCTATGTGAGCATACCAATTGTGTTTGTGGGTACCAAGTGTGTTGGGGGTATAAATGTGTGTGTGTGTGGTGGTCATGGGGGGCACAGACATGCAACATTGTTTTTAATGGTTTTTAGTTTTAATACACTCTAAAGCACTTTGAGTTACATTTCTGTATAAAATGTGCTTGATAAATAAAGTTTGATTTGATTTGATACCAATTGAGAAACAATAGGTGACCACAGCCAATCTCAGTTTCTGTATGGGTGTGTGCATTCAAAATGTAGAAATGCCCTTTTTATATATACTCTATATAACTTGTCTTGTCCAGCTTTAAAGCAAGCAGAATGATGGTCGGAGTGCTGCTTAGTGCTGAGCAATATTTTGCTCTGTTAGGAGGAATATAATTACCGTAAAATCTCCTTGATAGTCTGAATTCTTTGTTTGCTCGTTAATTTTGAAGAAGGGTTTTTGTTACAAATTTCATATAGTATTGCTGGATTTGACTGGAGAGAATAAAAAAAAGATTTTTTTAAAAAGACACAAAAAGAGAAGCAAAGTAAACAGAAATGAAGGAGGAAAAAGAAAAACTTTGCAGCGAAAGCAACCCGACACAACCACAATTTCCAGATCATCTGTTACACCTGTACCAAATCCCAACATATAGCCTCTCACCCTCCACCCGGTGGATTTTCAGAAAATACTTCTATTAACAAAAAGCATACATGATAATGATTTTTTTTAAATATTGGATGCTCATTAGAAGACACACCTTAGTTTAAAATGTTCCTGTGGTCAAATTGTTTTCAATAGTATTGTCAATGGGCATGGGCATGTAGTAGAGCGGGTCAATTCCTAACCGGCAAGTTAGCGGTTCAAATCCCGGCTCTGGCGTCCACATGTCGAAG
>JBAMHV010000024.1:11100099-11127599 GCA_037177535.1 Pseudomugil gertrudae
CCCCCCCAACCCTTATGATTGTGTAATGTGTGTTGTATGTGATTAAAATTGAGGGGCAGTAACCTTTCCCTGCCGGAAGGCAGAGCTACCGATGCAGCTCTACCCACCAAGCGCTACTCGGCCTTTTTAACTCACTTCCTCTCTCCTGTATTTGCATTACACTACTATAAGACATGCAAATATTTAAAAAAAATGGTCAAAACTTTGCAGCTTTTTGTACAATCTATTTATGCATTAGATGCAGCATTGGCTGCAGCTAATATATACACACCTGATTATGCTCCAGGCAGCTGATCATGAGCTCAGTCAGGATGACCACTCCAGTGCGACCCACCCCGGCACTACAGTGCACTACCACAGGTGGATTCAGGCTCTTTGAGGTGTCCAGCATGGAGTTGGTATGTCTCCTCACAGACTGGATCTCCTCTAAGTATGCTTCAAGGAAGAAAAAAAAGGGAAGTAAAATCAGATGTGGGTTTTGTGTCTGGAGAAAGCATTTCTTTGATAAAGTTTTTCTTGTGTCTTGCCTCTTTTGATACCGGATACTACATTTTTTAAAAGCTTATTAGAGAGTGAATGTGACTGGGAAAAGATCACACTCACAAAGAAATCCAGGAACATATTCCGGACAACCCTGCTCAGGCCAGTCAGTGTACTGCAGGTGCCAGACTGTCCTCTCCTGGCCGGATAACAGGTGTTTGACCTTTAACCCCGTGGTGGCGTAGCAGCCAGAATCGGTGCGGAATTTGGTGGTCACCTTGAACTTGCCGTGAGTGGCCGAGTTGTGTTTGGAGCCCAGTTTGGGCCAATAGCGATGACTCTTGGCTCTCCCACCTTCCTGGAAAGGAGATTGACAAGACCAGGGTGCGGAGTGACTCATGGATGAAGAGACAGAAGTACAAGATGATGAGGAGAAATGGATGAAAGAACACACACACACTCTCCTTGTCACCCTGTTTCTCACACAGGGGCAGCCAGCTGTCAGTGATGGAATATCATCCACATCTGTAATTGCTTTATGACCAAGTGTAAGTACCTCCTCTGCAGTAACCATAGCGATGACGTTGACCCCCTGCTCCCAGACCATCTGCCAGAAGTCAGCACATGTGTTGGCTAATGGGCCTTGGGTGGCAATGTAATGCCACTCCTCCCCTCTGATCATAACCTGGGAAAAACACACACACACACACAGAATTAATGAGTAGGCCTCGCAGTGGCTAAAGTGCAAACGACAAATCAACATAAATATCAGTGAATGAAAAATGCTCACTAATCAAAACACTTAAGAGGAAAAAAAGCTAAAAACAATCCAGACAGACACCAAAGTATACTTGTAATCATTATAACACCCATCACTAGAGGGCAGTACGGGGTCATCTGATTTTAATCTGCATTCTTTCACTTCATCACCTGCTGTTTTTTTTTTACTTTTCTTCTGTTTTCAATCATCGATAATCATAAAGATAAACACAGGGTGAACATTTTCCATTTCAACACACATTCACACACTGGCATTACATAAAAAGTATGTCTCAGCTGATTCCTCAAGCTACCTCGTGATTGTAAACTGTATTAAGAGATGGATGGCGAATAAACAAGGCCTTTTGTTCTGTCCCACAAACCAAAACCTGGTTGGAAGAGGGATACATCAAGTAAAATGCAGTGATACAGAGACACACCAGATCATCAAACTCATGCGTACTCAGTACCACAACTAGTATGCATACACCGTCTTTAACTTAACCTGAATAAGAGACGAATGAGAGTATGCTGAAGAGGGCTGGAGTTTGGACCACATTCTTTGGGAATTCCAAGAACTCGGAGAGCTTAAAAGGCCCTAATGGGGCTCAATAGCTGCCTTTCATCCATTCCTGCAAGCCATTCTCTGCTCACAAACCACCACAACAGACTAAAAGAAACTCAGTTCAACAAGATTAAACTTTATATTAAATTAGGATGCATTACATTGGTGTTGCGTTTATTTTTATCATTGCTGTTATTATTTTAGTCTAAATTAGTTAAACTGGAGATTTGATTTTCACATAGCATGAAAGCAGATATGTTTTGCGTATTATCTGTTGCATACAGCTGTGCTTGACAGTTTAAGAAACCTTTATTATAGTAAGGTATGTCTTCAATCAATTAGATGACAGAGAGGAGGCGCCCTGCTGCATCTGAAAAAAAAGACTGAATATTTTTCCTGTCCAAAATATAATTAGAAAAATAAAAGGTTATGTTTCAAACTGCATACCAGCATTAAAGCCTTATCCCATTTGTCAAACAAGGTGGTGGGAGTATCATAATTTGGATCTGGTCCACTGATCTTAGCTAAGAAGGTTTGTGTGGCAGCAAACACAAACTAATCTTGGCATTGTGTGATGGGGCAGCTCATTTCATGTTTTGGAGCAGATGGATTCAAACTCCTGACAACAACTGAATCAGTTATAGTTAAAAACATCCGATGACATATTAAGCAAATAGTGAGAATTATAAACTGTCTTCAACCTTTGTTCTACGCAAGTTCTGCAAAAACCTTCACATCTATTGTGACTAAAGGAAGGTTTATCCCATCGAGGAAGTAAAAATAATGATCTTTTACATTTTTTTACCGCATGTCATTTAAATGCACCTTGATATGCGAGGCGTTAATGTAGCCCGTGTTGTTCTCCTTGTTGGGTACAAGCTCAACTCGATTTTCCTCATAAGGGACAACATCACGGAAACGGTTGCGCTCCGTGTTCTCGGGCAACGTTGCTGTTGTCACAACGCAGTCGACCATCTTCTTAGGCACCTGTTCATACTCAGTGAAGACCCGCTCTTCCTCCAGCTTCAACTCCAAAGTCTTACACTGGAGTGTAAGAGAAATGAGAGGTTAGTCATCGAGTTAGACACGTTTTCACATTTTTATCCAAATTAAAAAGATTATTCAGAGCATGACAATCCAGCAGTATTTTTTAATACATTTTTAAACTTAGCACCCCTTCAAATAGTGACTTCAACATCAAATTCAATAACACAGCTGTAATTTTAATGCAGTGGTGGGTACATGTTTAATAAGGCCAGATTAAACCTTTCTGTCCCTCTTTCTCTGCAGCTCAGTCTCTCTCTTTCGGGTCACATTCCTACCATAGCAGCAGGCTAAGAGGCGGCGTGCAACACCATGCCATGCGTTCCACGGCCCACTTAGGGGTTTGCCCCCATTAGCTTAGCAAGAGCCAGGCATAAAGACTGGGTTTCACACCTTCCCACTTATAGAGAGCGAGCAGACTGATACTCATCAAAAACTAAAATAAAACTGTAGTTTTCCCTTGCTTTGCCCAATTTCTCTTCAAAGCTTTATTAAGAACTGAAATTTGGTAATCCACAATAAGCTCAATGACAATCCCTGTTAAATGGTCATCACACATCAGCCCATAAGAGTTTTGTCATATTTTTTTTAGTCGCTTGTCAATAAAACAAAGTTATGTCAAACTAAATAAAGCATGTTTTCTAGATTTTACCCCAGCTAGAACTCATAAAATCCCAATAAATAACAAGTTAGCATCTTACCCTTTCATCTGAAGAAGACTTGGTTCCTTCCTCTGCTGGACTCTCTGGGACTGGCATCCGGGCCACATAGAGTCCATTGAGAGCAGCCATCATCAGCGGTCTCTTCAAGGAGTCCACAGACATCTTCTGTCTTTCTAGAGTCTTCAAGAGAGAGGACAATCTTGCTGTCATGGTGACCGTTGCTAGCAGCGATGCGAGGCGTGTGTGTGCATGCGCATAAACAAAACTGGGCGGGGAGTTTATATGTGCACGTGTCTAGCCGTACCAGCCCACAGGTATGAAATAACAAGCCCCGACGGCAAAGCCTATTAGAAAAGACTAGCACCTTCTTATCTATCTCATTGCCTTCAGTTTCCTTTCACTCATTTGGTCCTTCACTCATTTTTGAATGCCTCATCTCTGTTTATGGCCACCTACCTGCCCTGTCTCCTCTTCTTTACAAAAAGATGCACTCTTCCTATCATACTAGCTGTTTTTCTCACTGCTACTAACCCACATTGCACAGTCCCTCCTTCCACCAAGGATTACCTCTCCTAATCTGTGATGCTATTAAACCCCAAGACAGCTCCGCCTCCATCATCCCCTGTAGCACAGTCAAAACAACAGCTTGGGGGTCAAAAGGGGGCAGCCTTTATGTGTAAGATAAACCAGCTGGTAGACATAGGGGCGAACGGCTTTGGAGATTTGGACAGAAGTAAATAATTTTAGAGTTTTAGGAGTTGAAAACATCACAAATCGCATCCAGGTGTTCATTATCAAACCCATACCTGGACTGTGGGTGTAGTTTGAGTGTTTTTGTGTCGGAAAAAAAAAAGCGACCCACACAAGAATCTAACTCAGCGATTAATCTGAGGGATTTGTACGGCTTTTAGCTGCCTGGGGGAATTCAGAGCATAGTACTACCTTCTTATGTGTTGAAACCCTGATTACAGCTAATCAGAAGCCAAGAAACTAGCAAGCAAACAGGCAATCATAAAAAATGTACCAGTATGATAGATTCATATATCCAGGACAGGATCATGTTCTGCCTTTGCATTTCAGGCAAATTATACATACAAGGACTTATCTCTTAAATATAATTATGATGGGAATACTATCATTCACCCTGCTTAAAGGTGTGTTTTCCTAGTTAAACCTCTGAGATAGAGCAGTCTGCATCATTTTCTCCAGAGATGTTTTCAACTGAGGAATTCAAGGTCCTTGCAGGCAAGTTCATACCTGTCCAGGTTTAATAACCTCCTCCTTTAATGTTCTTTCCTGTGGTCAAACTGACTAGACTGAGGAGTGTAAACAAGCTTTCTAAGATATGCAACCCATAACAAATAATATAAAAGTTATGTGAAATTATAAACAAAACAACCTTTTTATTTATTTTCTTGAAAAAAAATTGTTAGTTTTTCAAATGTGCAGCATATGTAGAGAAGTGATTTTCTTACCCTCTGAGCTATTTCTCTCTCCACTATGCTGTCCTCCAAAGAAAACATCTCTGAGACTGGCCTCTCTTTGACTGGCACCTTCCTCACTCTCTCCTTCACACTGGTCAGGTCTGGTTCAGAAATGGATGGACCTAGAACTGCTCCATTCACCCCACTCTGATCCCCTCTGGTCAGTGTCCCACCACCCCCTGCACCACCACTAACCCCGGGCGTGCCAGCACCCTGGCTCAGCACAGGTTTGAGTGCTTGATTGGAGTCCATAGTTCCCTGGTTGCAATGAGGTCCTTGATTGTGGTTTTGGTGGTGAGGGGGCTTGTGATTATGAGGGCGGATCTGAGCATCGGCAGGCGGTCTAGGAGGACCGGGGTACTCTGGAGGGGGTTTGTTTGGCAGTTTAGCCAAAGCAGCCTGAAGCTGAGCGCTTATACTGATGTCCTCATTAAGACCTGGGATCTGAACATCCAGTTCAGGCCTCTCTTCTTCCTCCTCCTCTTCTTCACTCTCACTACTATGTATAAGCATTGTAGCATTGGAAAGAGTCTTTTGATGCTGGTAAGTCACTGCTGCTGCTGGTGCTACAGAAGCCTCGGGGGCATTCTGGGGAGTTTTCTGTGTGGGTACAGACTCTTTAGGTGGAGGGTGGGGTTGTGACTGAGGGGTTTGCAGCTGGGGCTGAGGAATGGGCTGAGGCTGGGATGGCATAGCATGTTCTCTGAGAGTATTCCTCCGGAGAAGGGGAGCATTCATTCCCTTCATCACAAGGCCTTCCATCCCACCCCCTCCTCTCATGCTGCTGATGACCTCCATGCTGTGTCTCTTGCCCAGAGTGGACCGGTGCTTAGCAGCTGCAGTTAACGGTTCACTAACTTCCTGCAGGGACTGATGCACCACCGCCGAACTGTCAGGTTGGAAGGTCTTGACGGACAGCTGAACCATGCGGGTAACCAGTTCTGGACTACTACCCCCAATGCAACGATGACGGTGACTGGCTAGGTCCGGTGTGCTGGTGGCTGGGCGGAAGGAGCTGGAAGGGTAAGGTGGAGGGGGCCGTGACATGTGGTTTCTCACCATGTTGGCTGTAACTGCGTAGCTTCCAATGTTAGCTCCCTGCTGTTTGGTGTTTGCCAGCTCAGGTGTGCTGACAGTATGAGAAATCGAGCTTCCAACACCGCCACCATTCCCTCCACCTCCATTTACACAAGGTGACAGGCAGGGACCCTGGCTACTTGCTCCTCCTCCCTGATGTGGGCCATGGGACACTGGTTTACTATAAGGGATCTGTACCGGTAAATAAAAACATGTCAGATTAATTTAACTAAGAAAAAAAGTACATATTTTAATCTTTTACATTTTTAAGTACAATGATTTCAACATTACCTGTTGTGTGTAAGGTCCAGGGCTAGGGCCTGGTACATGATAAGGGCCCCTCTCCCTCATTTCTGGCTGGCTGTACACCAAGGTTTTGGGCTGGCTGTAAGCACATGCATTGCTAATATTGAGACTACGCAGTGACTGACTGTGGAGGTCATGGTGGGCGGGAAGCATTCGCCGTTTCTGCCGCATGACTGCATCATACTCTGGTGTTGGTCGGTAGGAAGGAGCAATAATGGCACTGTGGCGGTGGCTGGGGATGTAGTCAGGACGCATGATCTCACTGCTAGGGATGCTGAGGTTGGAGGACCTGTGCGATGGCGGGATGAAAGTCTGGGAACGATTGAGGGAGCTGAGGCTGGGGCTGCTGTACATACTTCCATTGGGCACAGTACCGTTTCGAAAGGTTAGGTCCACCGGCCGATCCAGACTAGTTTCCGACTTGTAGTAAGGGTCATCATGGAAGATGCTGTCTGTAGGGCAAAGAGATGGAAAGTAATCCCAATCACTAACGACTCCACAAACACAGTCAAGCTAAGATGAATCATTTCAAGTAATATTACAGATAAAACATGTTTGTGGTTTCTAAATAAGCAGGAAATACAAGGCAGGTACAAGGTTGTATTCAGTATGGATATGTAATGTAATCCAACTTTTCATCCATCCATTTTTTACATAACTTGGTGCAATTCAGGATGAAGAATTCATGAATAAACTGAGGCAAATCACAGCAGCTGGATGGGTACATCCTGGACAGGCCGCCAGTCCATTATGGGACATATTTACACAAAATCAGCATGCAATTTTGGAGGATTTAAAGAAACTAAATTTAGGTAAGTGTGCATTTATCATCAGTCTCTCTTCCTGAATGGCTGTATTTGTTAAAACAAAAATTATGATTAGTATACAAGTATGCTGCTATTTCTATTTTTTTTATCATCATCTAATTTAAAATCCCAACATCCTTCAATTCTGTTCTTCTTTTTTTCTTCTATTTTTTCTTCTATTTCATAAATATTAAGACTTCTTCTCCTAATGCTAAGGATGCAGGTACAAAAATACATTTCACTGTAAAATTATGCTGTGTATAATTGCTCATGTGACTTTGACAAATAAGCGCCTTTTTCACTTTTCATCCGTCCGGAATTTGGCAGATGTGCACATTTTTTCCAGTTCCTGTTGATTGTTTTCCATCATTTGCATCCTCTTTAATAAGCTTTAACACTTTAACACAGACTCGTCATCAACCATGTAGACAGTTGGTCACATGATGCAGGAGAATAACTGTATTATGATTAACCCTGAGATTTTAGATGTGGCCCGAGCCCAACCAGCCCCTCTAGTGAGATTTTCTCTCAATTACTTAACATACGATATTGTGTAGAATAAGTACATTCAGAATTAAACAAAAACATTCAAGTGGTGATGGTTTCCTCTGCTGTAGCTCAACTTTCTTAAAATAACAACCACATAAAAAAAAACTATTTTTTTATTTATTTTGACCAATAATACTCCATGTGGAAGTAAAGCAGACACACAATCTTGTTCCACACAAATGAATCAAAGTGTGATGCTTGAGGTCACACTGTGGAATGATCTCACACCCACACACAGTATCACACCCAGAATGATTTTTCCACTGGAGTTTTATTGTCAAGCCCACATGAGTGAAGCTTTTTGGATTAGAAGACCGTCTGTGTGTGTGAAACAGCCGATGAAAGGCTGAAGCATAAATGAGGTCAGTGTTGTGCACACCTCAAATCATTGGGCTGAAATTGGCTGGGCGATCTTTAAAATACAAATGAGCTGTGAGTCACACGCCTGATGGGAAAGATGCGATTAGCAAACTCATACGGTAGCTTAAGTGATGATTTGGAAGGCAGAAATCTTCTAAATCTATGTGTGTGTCCATTTTGTACACATACCTTGTGAGCTCTGTGTGTCCTGATAATGCTCGCCATACTGGGAATGCACTGACTGGAAGTTACAAGATGGGGGCTGTGGCTAAAGGAAGAGATACATTTAACATAGTTAAAAGTAAAGCTACTATCTTAAAATTTAAAAAAAATGACTGCGGCAGATTATAAAGTAGGGCCAAAGCTTGGATTTCTCCAGTCATCTGAGCACTCCAGTGGATACACTGAACATCTATTGTGCCACATTTAGCCTAGCCATTGTCTGGCGCGCTGGGAGGGAGATGCAAAAATCACTGCCTTCATTGTCGCACCGGAAGCAACACCCTTGCTAACTTTCCAACAGCTCCAACACATGCTCAGACCAAAACTCCCTGGCACAACTAGGCGCGGCCCTCAGTGGGAGTAAGGTCGGATCTAAATATTTTCTCCGTCTTGTCTCCTTTTTCCCCTTTATAGTGGCAAGAAGCACTTCTATATGACTTTTTTGATGCGCTTAAAAGCAAATAAACGCTTTTAAACTGTACCAGAGACAGACGATGAGTCCAAGTGGGTCTTCTCCTGATTGGTGCAGGTGAGTGAGTGGGCCTACGGAGAAAAATGACCACATAAAGAATAAGTCAACACAAGCCACATGATGATTCATACAACTGTAAGCTCTGTATCACCAGTCTGCTTTTACATAACCCCTAAAATACAGCTGATGTAATGAATGGAACTGAAGTTACAAACAAAGCGGACACGTTAGCATGCTAGTGTGTTCCCTGAGCAGCCTCGAGACTCACTCTGCACAGATCTTGTTCTGTTTATAAAACTTGTGCCTCGAAGTGAAAAGACGAGCAATGTACTTGGCCATTTCCATATCCTCCTGCAGACACAGCGGGAGAAAAGCATCAACATTTTTACACAACACACACGTTCCTTTTACAGAGAAATCAAACCCGTACCCGGCCCCTCCACCAACAAACCTTGTAGAAAGCATTTGTGTGTGAATCTGCAGAGACCACCTGCAGACACAACACTCACCATGTGAAAAATAATGGTGTCGTCTCTGCTTGTTATCTCCACTGTGATGGCTGACTTATTGTGAGCTATGGTGCCAATGTCCTTCCACCTGTCAGGCACACAAACAACAATGCAGAACTGAGTTTTCCCACAACCTCATAGTCCCAAATGGTTTTGGAAATGAGGCAAACGTACACCATTGAACACTTACTTGTGGAGCATGATGGATCTCCCATTTCTGTGTTTCACAAAGACACCAATGAAAGACACACCAATGATTATATCATTAGTGTAATTGTCCTGTGAGAGAAGAAAGAAGACACCTTAAAGAATTTGTTTGCAATGTGGTAAATTAAAACTGTGCAGTGGCAGCATGGAGTAAAACCTTTGCAGGGAAGCTCTCCTGTCCAAAGCCATCCAGTCTCTCCACCTCCTTAATGTACAGCAGTTCTGCCTCAGCGGTCTGCATTCGACTGTACAGTACAGACAAATTTGGTATAAGCCACAAACAATCCCATTTTTGCTATAAGGGCTTTGTTTTTCCTCAATCTACTCTATCTTGCAAACAGTTTACAATGCAGCTGATGTACCAGTGACTCTTGTGCTCCTCAGCAACTTTCTTGGTCCACTCCTCCAGCAATTTGTCTTCATTGGGCCAATTCTGAGAGGAAACAAAAGAGCGTATAGCAAATGAGAGAGAGTGATGCTGGGGTTTGACCACAAAACTGGGAACATTAAAATCGCATATTGAAGAATTAATGATGGAAAAATAAGAAGGAAAATCACACTACTTCATCTAAATAAGCAGAATAATGCTTTGAAAACATTCTGAGGCTGCCTAATAAAATGGTTCACAACTAAACGGCAATAATATTAGAATAAGTGTAGGTGTATTTGGTTTTCACCTTGTTTTAATCTCCTGTCAAACGATCACCACCATTCACATTCTTTCAGTCAGATGTGCAAAAGTAGGCGGTTCGCAGACAACAACAAGTATGTGTGCCTTCAGGCTGTGTGTGCAGGCTCACAATTCAGCTTCAAACAGCCAGGGTTTGAACACTCACCACGGGGAAAAGAACGTACTCCCTGAGGAAATCCTGAGACGGGTAGTGATTGAAGTCTCCAAAGTCAGCTAAAATTCAGAAACACACATGAAATAATTAACACTGCATAGCGGCAGTTTGTTGTGATCATTGAATTATATCTACCTTTTTTATTTATTTCTGTCATTTACCAACTGAAAGTCTTAGAAAAGTGAATATTTATTGTAACGTTGTTACACGTTGAATATATTCTTAGAAACAGGGAGAGCGCAGCCAAAGTTGTCTACAACACATGAGTAAAGCCCCCACCTGCAAACCATCTCCATAACATGCTCATTCTTCAGATAAAGCTTGTACGGAGCATTAAGTGTTGTTTGTTGGACAAACGGGGGACGAGCGGAGGAGCCTTGCCTCCCGATAGATAAGCGTCTTCCTGAAGCTAACCTTGGAGCTGCTGATAAGCTTTCTGTTTACATTCTCCCTGGGACACAGACAGCACCCAGGAACAAGACGGAGGACAGAGTAGGGTTGTGTGTGTGTGTGTGTTGAGACAGATACATAGAAACTCAAGTGGACTGGGTTCTCCCTGTGGTATGCAGCCATATAAGGTAGTAGAGTCAGGATGACCTGCGTAAGAGTTTGTGTTCACCCTTCTCCTCGGTGCCGTCCGTCTCTCTGGTAGATTATTCACATGAAAAGTTTGTTAATGTGGATGTCCTACCTTGTACTGCTAGGCCGGCTAGTCTGATCCCCCGCTCGTCTGTGCAATGCAGTCGTCCATCCAGCACCTCCTTTTTTACCTGCAGGTAATACTGATATCTGCAGGGGAAAAAGTTAAGAGACCAGTAAGAAGAGACAAAGTGCATCTGATATGAGCTTTAAAATGTGGCACCGTTGCTGCAACTTAAACAGTTTGGTATAAAGCTTCCTGCACAGATACAGGTGTATCAGAGGAAATGAGTAAAAGGAAGAGCAGGCTGTTTTGAATCATCACATACTGCAGTTATTACCACCTTGTGCACAACATGAACCACTAGCTATAAACACAGAAAACCTCTTTATTTCATTTTCTCACTATTTTATCCAAGTAGATACCATTTCTGCCTGTGCTAGGGCCGTCACTTAAATTTAAATGAGGACAAATATCTCAAAGCAAATGTCCTTATTATGAGTCATCCTGACTGAAACATCCAAAATGCCTTCAGTTATTATGCAATATGATCAAATCTAGTTATCTGATAAACTTTCAAGTCAAAGTATTTTTTTAAACATGCTTGATGGTACTTCAAGTGATTCAAACTTAGTTGTTACTATCTAATCATTTTAGTTTGCCAGTTAAATAGCTTGCCAAAGGCTTTTCCTGTTGAAGAAAAGGTTAATAAAGTTAATAAACAATTACACCTCTACTTGCACTGGCCCGGAAAAAAAAGCAGACGAGGATTAGTCTGGCCCTCCAAAAATAAAATCTGGCAGGGTGGGTGGTAGAAAAGCACTCTTTAACTTTCAGAAACTCCTACATTTGGTTTCTGGTTGATTTTTTTTACCCCAAAAAGCCACATTGTTTCAAAAATTGTGTTGGAAATCATGACGAGTTCAGGTTTGACACATTTTCCTGATAAAGCATAAAGAGCTTGTGCAACTGAGGGATTGCAAACATGGCAACACCATACCGTCTCTGGTATGCGCAACAGAAAGTGTGCGTCAAGACTACTGGCAACAGCAATGACCAGTTTGAACACAACCAGTGAGGCCTTCTGTAGACGTGAGGAATGAGTGAATCACCTCTATTTGAAATACCATTGACTAACTTTTGTCTTGAGTGGAATGTCAAACATATAAGAGTAGGAGAAAAACAATGCAAACCTTACAGGTCAGGGATTTTGCTCTGTGTGCAGAAAGGATGTTACATTGATATAATCCTAGTGTGGCTCAACACAGAAGAAAAGCAAACTGGGACTCATTTTACTGTGGTTTTGGGTAGCTGTGGTTTCACCGGCTGTAAGCCGATACGGTGACAGTGCTCATATTGTTGAGCTCACTTTGCAGTCTTCAAAAAAAAAATGTGGTGAAACTCCCAAAACCAAGATGCTGAAATACACCAAGCTCCTTAAGATTCTACGCTCCGTTTGTCCACTTTTAGCCGTGGTCCAGCTGGATGTTTGTCTTTTTTAGAAGAATGAAGAGTGGCCACACAGGAGGAGAGAGCGAACTGTCACGGTGACCGGCCTCAGCTGCATAAAAACTCAATCACTGTTTCCTGTTTGCTGCCATGGTGACCACAGGCCAAGTCTTTCCAATGTGAGCTGTGGGACACCTTTTATGACGCACACACACTCACACACACACACAGATGGTGCATGCCAAAGTAACCAAACATCTATGTGGAAACCACAGACTTACATGCTTAGTCATTCACTCACTCCTCCTCTCAGAAACATGCTTTTCAGTTCTCATTTGTCCTCATGTGTTCAGCTTCTTGTGCACTTTTTGCTCTCCCACCTCGCATCTTTCACAATTTCTTTCACATTCTCTCCCCACTTCTTCATGTTCTTTCTTTTTTGAGCTCCTCTAAGCATACTCCTGGGCCTATAATCTGACCCCCGCCCTCCTCCCCTCACCCTGTCATTACGCCCGTTGGCTAAGATGCCATTCCGTTCCCGTGGCAACCCTCTAATTAGCCTACCCCAACCGCAGAAGCTGGAGTATTGGGCGGGGCCTGATGCGGTCAGGAGGGGAGGAGATTTGGGGGACACTGAAACTTTAAAATGATTGTGGAGTGTGTTTTAACAAACTCTATGTTTTCCCAGCGCTCTCCACATGGGGTCCGGGGCAGTGTTAAGGTTTCACATTCTGAGGTTAAATGGCACATAAAGCAGACTGTAAATGGTTGAATTAACTTCAAATAGATGACTTTTATTTCCTAAATATTTCTGAGCGAGTCGAGGAGAAGTAATTTGCACATACATAAGGATCATGTATTCAAAATTAGACTTCAGTGGTAATATGAAGAAATATTTACCTCCATCAAGGCTTTTACTTCCATGGAACCATGCAGGAAAATTAACTAAACCTTTGCATCACTGCAAGAGCACACATATAAATGAAACAAACACCACAATATAGCCAAGACACTGGGGATTCATTATCAATATATGTGGGAAATAATAGTATACATGTCTAAAATGAGCTGCTTGGCAAAGGCGTGCACTCTCAGAGTGCTTTTCTAGTCGCATTAGACAAAATGACATCTAAAGACAAAAGCGTTTTCATTCTCGTATGCTTAAAATCTGATTAGCATTGATCAGCTATGTTCAGATAAGCTTTAGTTATAGTCGTACCCAACTTGACGTTTATATATGACGTTTAAAGTTTAGCTGCACTGAAACAAACTGAGGCTCACTCATCCAGTAATCCTGTAGCTACTAAACATGAGATGGGCAAGTCGATTTGCCCTCTATTTAAATATATGGTCATAGTTTTCAACCGTTATATTCCATAAAGGGGAAATAAAGCTCATATTGGTTTTACAGAATAATCACTAATATATTCAGGAACGAATCTTAAGGTACAAACAGCTAAATCATTTAGTATGCAACTAGTATGTATATTTCTGCACAGTGAGGCCCTTACAGCAACAATGACATCACACTGCTGTAACAGCAGGTGAAAATGCATACCTAGATGCAGGGTTGAGCTCTCCTTATTGGGTGTTTCTTGTGGATTCCATCATGGCAGAGCGCACTGCTGGCAGTCCAGTTAGCCTCACAAGCACAAAGAAGTCTTTATATGCCCACACATGCTGCCAGATGTCCAAGTGGCCTGGACAACAAGCCTAGGAGCATATGTGCATGCATGCATGAATGTGAGTATGTGTGTACATATGGCTGCACCCCCCCCTCCCCTTCCTCCTCTCCCACTACCTCAGCAGTGGTGTGACCCTGGGCACCCCCCCCTCAACCCCTGTGATGGGTCCAGACAGTTTGTGTGGGAGGCGGGAGGATTTCACTTTGAAATGTGTTGAATCAGCAAGGGGCACAACAGAGTACAGCTGCGTTTGAGCGTTAGTGTGTGCGTGCATGCGCTGGTGATAACTAGCTGAACAAAGCTAGGATTTCAAGGCTGTTGGTGCTGGTAGCCTTGGGGGCTGCTGAGGCCAGCTGGTCTCGCTCCGGTCAACAGCTCTCGTTTACGTTCCTCACTTTCTCCCACTGAGACACTTTTTCCCTCTTTCATATCAATGACACACGGAAACAGAAGATTTCGACCACACACACACACACACACACAACCCTGTGAGGTCTGCCGAGCATGCGATCTAGTTACAGACAAGTAAAAAACAAAAGGTTGTACAGACACCAAACCTGAAACAATTAATCAGCCAACAAAAGATTCATTAATCCCTTTTAAAAGCGATAAAACAAACATGTGCCACGAGGTTTGTGCTGGAAAAGATGCAGCTGAACTATTTGCATCCAAGTTTTTGGCTTTTTTCCGCCTTTCTCTAAACACTTTCCAACAATTTGTTCTCCAAAAACGCACAAATCAAGCTGACCTCCAGAAAATAAAAACTATTGCCTACAGAACATTATAAAATATTTTGTGGTAATATGAAAAATCATGAAATTATGACGTGTTTGTGAGAAATACTTGCCAAGCAACTGAATGTACCATTTGATATGATTGTCTATCACTGGCAAACTTCAAGTAATTCAACAAAACTTATTTTACTGAGTTTCAGTCTGATTTTCATAAAGAAAAAATACATTTACTTCTGAATAAGAGAGTAACTGTTATGGGAATAAGACTGTATTAGTATGCACTAAAGTTTCCTTATTCTAACTAAAGCATGCTCAATTTTGCAAAAAAAACATTTACATGCAGAAAAGTTTTAGTTTCAATGTTCAAACTGCTAATTTTAATGATCAACTTTTTTTTCTGAAACCCAATTTTTGGACTTGGTTTGTCACTAAGTTGGACTTGGAGAAAAACAAAAACAGATGGGTGTGTGCTGTTGGGATGAAACGATACAGTCAGTGTTACCGTGGTCCAGTGTTCAGGGCTTCTGCTTTTCAGGATTTCAGTCAGAATGACACATTTTGTCATGTCTGCTAAACAGAAATTCAGTATTTGATTTATAATACTAACAACTCTCCAGATCCATAAGCATGGTATTAGAGTACACAATATGTGAAAGAAAAAAAGTGTTCAGATATCCACTGTACACTAACTGGGCAGATAAATATGGATATATATAATATTGGATGATATCTGTCTCAAAATAAAAATTGGAAAACATTTGGTATCAGTTTTTGTTCTTAAGAGATGCTATGACATCATCAAACCGCGTCATCACTTACAGAATTAGAAACATATTTTTGATTATTCCAAAGTGTCTGCAGGCATTAAATTTGCTGCAAAGCAGATATATTATCTTATTTACAAGAAATGATTGTTTATCTTTTTTGTGGTGGAATAGAAATATATCGGCAGTCATTGGTATCAGACATTAAGAGTTGGACAAAAATAGATATTTTAGAAGAAAAAAAACTAACATCAAACATCCACACCAGTATAGAGTGCAGATAGGTAAATAAAAACAAAGCATACAGAGGTTTGAGTCCCTGGCTGTGGTTCATTTCCACAGCTGCACAGAAAGAGGAAGAGGGTGAAGGAATAACAGATGGATAGAAAGACAGGAAGAGAGTGAAATCCAGTTCAGCCAAACACTGAGCTTCAAAGACCTGACCACATTAAACAACTCGCAGCTCTCACCATAAACTCACAGTTTGTCTGTTTTCTAGTTACCAGTAAGACAGCGCGGACCATTAACCTTCTAACATGTTTTCTGCCTGTTATTTTATTTCTAATATAAATCATAACTAAATAGACATTTAGAGGAAAACTAAATAATAATAGTGACAACAAAATAATGAGCTAAGCCCACAAAGACGAGTACAAATCCACTTTGTCCTCACTTGCATTTAATCTTTGCCACTTATTTATTTTTCTTGTAAACCCCATCCAAGTTAACCGTGTGTGTAGAAAGACATCTGCTTCACAGGATCGACCCTCAGACTGTAAATGATCTTTGAAAGAGACGAACATGTAGCTGAATAAGTCCTCGAGGGAAACAGCTGACAGTAAAAATTCACATTTATCATATCATAAAAGAGTAAAAGAAATGGCTGAGCACCTTCAGAAAGGTTGTGGATATTATTTTCTACTTGATGTGTGGAGCAACGGGATGGGGCTTTTAGAAAAGTTGTCCTGGGGAGGGGGACATGTATTGTCTTACAATGGGGAGTATTGTAAGAAACTCTTCTGACAGGACTGCAGCTGGCTTCTGAGGGGATGTGTGTCTGTGTGTGTGCATGTTTTGTAAACCAGACATCTCCCTCCTCCCCAGTTTACCCCCAGCACTCTGCTGGGAGGAATGTGTGGTCCGCCTTCCTACACTGCATGACTGTGCCAACATTCCTGACAAAGAGGAGAAAGAGGGGAGAAAAAAGGAGGACGGAGGAACAGAGAGTGAAAAAGTGTCACCCTAAAGATGTGGAGATAAGCTTTTGATTACAAAAATAGAGTAAAGGAGACAGTATTACGAGTAAAAAAGGAAAAAACGTTGGAGAAAAGAGAGCCATTGTTTTCCTAAAGTGCCCCTAAGCCCCCATCATAACCTCTGCAACCCCAACACATTCACACACACATACGTACACACCATAAAAGCCAGAAGGGGATTCCTGGGATGCCATGCTTTAATCAGACTAGATCCTGGTTTCCACATGACAAACATGAGACACACACACACACACCCTTTAATGTTGTCAACATACACACACAGGTTAATCACAACTCCAAGATTATTTTATTGCTTTTAGTGTGAGAACATGAACTCATGCCTGGTCCTGCCTTTCAAAAGTTCCTGACAATTCAACAGCTAGAATAAACCAGAGTGACACACACACACACACACACACACTCCTCCATCAAAACTTCAAGCTGCGACCTGCATTCGACCTTTCCCAAATCCAGCAAGGCAGAGGCCAGAAATTCTACAGCTCGGTGCGAGGCAGACCTGCAGAGTGCGAGTTTGTGAAAATGCCAGATCGGTCCGCTACACACTGACCCCTGCACGCACTCTCCTCCCAGCTACATAAACTTGCTTATTCACACTTTGCTAGCACACACTGGCAGATGAGGTGAAAAGAATGGCAAGTTGTTGATCGTGTCAGTAGTTTGGATTTCCTAAAACAACATTTTTTTCTACTTAATGATGCAACTAAACAGTAATAATGAAGGTTCTTAGAAAGGTTTGACCAAGGTTTTATGTGGCAAATGACATGAAATGACTAGGCAGATGTACTGTAATTAACTTAGCTGTGAGCAAAAACTGTTCTCTTCTTCAATGAAAAGAGAGTAGTAAATATTGCTATAGAAAGATACAATCGAGTTGTGTTTTTTTTTATGCATGCATGCATGCATGCATAGTTACTGCATATCTGCATGCATGCAGCCACTGCGCAGTAAAAAGTCTGACTAAGGGAATACAGGTATGTAAACTCAGCTCCCAGAGAGGAGTGGTAGCCTTACAGAGGTGGACTTGGGTGAGGAAAATCTATGTTAAGGTGCCCCCCACCCCCCACACATACACTTTTATAAGATTGGAGATTAAACATAATCTCCATTGATACACTAACTGCATCCCAAAATGTTTGCTAGCTAAGCTAAGCTAGCAGACTTTAGGTCGTAGCTTTAAAAGGGGATTCTGCAGAAATTAAAAATACACTGATGCATTCATCAAAACTGGTCTAATCAGCATATTTCCCTGGTGAAAATTAAACTAATCTTCTAAATTGCTGTACCTAACAGTGTATCCATGGCAGCTGTTTGGCACAGTTTATTTAATAATTATACAAAAAGCTGTTCAAGACCAAAAACATATATAAAAGATCCATTTTCATTTTCTTTAAAATGTCTGATATGATGGAAGCAGCTATTCTCCATGATGCAAAGCTTTATCCTTCCCTGTACACACCAAAAGGTGGGTGTTTGAGGATTAATTACCTGGTGGCTTCTTGCTCCAGCCGGGAAACATTGGGAACATAAAACATGACTCCAAAAAAGAGCAATGGCTCGTTGCCAAATTTGTCCAGCTGCTTCTTGAGGGGTTTCTCGAGTTCCACCCAGCGCTGGGCTGGGGCCTGGGTCTTCCCTTGGAACCAAAGCCCAAAATAATGGGTCTACAGATGAGAAAGAAATAAAAGGTTGTCAATGCGGAGAAAGGGAAAGACAAGAAGCAAAGAAAGTGCCCTGTAAATAAAATTATACACCGGTAGGTGAATAAAAAGCAGGAAAAAAAATGGTTGCTGAACATGGAAAGAACTTTGCAGAGGACTGAAACCAGAAAGGAAGATAATAAGGCAAGTGATCAGAGCGTTTAAGATATATTTTTTAATCAAATATTATCAACCCTTTGGTATAAGCAGAATAATTATTACATATATCCTTTATAGGAGGATAACTTTCCTATATGAATCTAAATGAGAACGACCTTGTTCACGAGATGATCAATATTCAGAATGAATAAATCCAGTTTTAGGAAAGATTACGTTCATTTGTGAGCTTCTATGAAATCCATTTATCCATTTTCTACCGCTTATCCAAGGTTGGGTCACTTCTATGAAATGTATTGATTAAAAATGAACCGAAGTATCTTTACTGGGTCTTCCCTGTGATCAAAACCACAGCTGCAAATAAAACTAGAACTTTTCCTCACATTTAATATCCAATGTGCAAACTCAGGGGCAAAGGTCAGCATCCTTTTTTACAGTTATAACCCATCAAAACATTTGTTGACATACTTCCCTAATCAATGAGTTTAGAAAGGCATTTCCTCTCCATGATTTCACTCTGGCCCATAGGAGTGAGTGTGTGTGTGTGTGTGTGTGCATGGTTGTTTGTCTATGCGTGTTGGCCCTGTGATGGACTGGTGACCTGTCCAGGGTGTACCCCGCCTCTCACCCGTTCAGGTAGAAAATGGATGGATGGATTTCACTCTGCTCTAACATAAGTCGTTCAACAGTTCATCTGAGCAGAGATGGATGCAAACCCAGACACGGTCCAGAGATGGGACGCATTCACAAGGCAGACAGCCGCTGGTGTTGTGGTGTCACACCACCATATTTATAACATCTCTGACACCTGGCAAATACCACAACACTTTGCGAGTATGTGCTACACCTCCCCTCGCCACATCGCATTGTCAGCAGCTCCAACAGGCGCAGACGCATGCACTCATCAATCTCTATCCATCTTCAAACAAACACATTCTTTGCTGCGATTTGTCTTTCACACACACGATTTCACTAACTGTAAAAACGCCAAACACCATCAAAAGCTGTGTACTCGTTTGCGTTTATGATTATGGCAGTTATCACCATATTTTCTGTTTGTTTACTCGTGATTATTAATTTAACTACTTACTGTAATTGGTTAATGATCACATTAAAAATGGGTGAAAGAGAAGAGGAACATAGGTAGCCTAACGAGTTAAAACAGCACCCTTAACAGAGGCTGAAAGTTCTTGTCACAGCAGGCCCGAGTTGGCGTACCGGCCTGTGGCCTTTTGCTGCATGTCTCTGCCACTTCCCACTCTCTTTAATTTAAAAAAATGCAAGCCTCCAGTTCCCAAAAATACCCACAAAAGAACAGAGCAAAGAAAATGTTATCAAAATGAATGCAATCTGCACATTCTCCAGTACAGAAAGAAAAAAAACAGAAGAGGACTTAGAGAGAATAAAGGGGATAATTGAGACCAGGGGATGAGCTGTATCTTATTAGAGGTAGCCATGGTTTGTTAGAGACAAACAAGGACCCTGCAGGAGCCCAACAGCAAAAAGCAGGTAGAGATGTACAGGGTGTGGGGAGAAACGAGACTAACCTCCCGAAGCTCCAGTCTTTGGGCCACTGCCTCCAAACATTCCTGTCCTGTACTCTCTACCGATAGGGTGCATTCGATCACGTTATTGTCCAGCAGGCGGATCCGGGTCACAAAGTAGTTCTTGCTCAGGACATTGTAGCGCCGCGTGCGCCGCAGCTTCAGCCGGAACGGCATGGCTGGTCAAGGCGGGGTCACGGTTGAGTCAAAGGGTCAAAAGTCACTTGAGAGCAAGCGAGCGGTGAGAGGGGTGGGCTGGCTCTATGACCTGGCTGCTGCCCTCCTCACTCTCGCACGACGCCAGCCACACCACCGGGTGGAGAGATGCACCCAGGCAAGGCGCTGGCCCATTCCCAAAGTTGTCCGGAGAAGAAGAGGAGGAGGAGGAGGAGGGGACGGAGGGATGAGGGCTGTAAAGAGAAATAAAACAAAAGGACAAGGAGTCAATGACAGGAAAAAGGATTGCAGATTCATCTTAAAATTCCCTTTGCCATCTGAGCCCACACATGTGGAAATTACATTGTGTTCTAATCAGTAAACAGTGCTCATAGCAAACTCTCCCACAACATAATTCCAAGTATTATCATCATGCCTATCTCCCATGAACAAGCAGAGCTGAGATAATTACCAGTGATAGCAGCAGCAGTGGTGCCTTGATGCAAGCGGAGGCAAGAAAGGCACAGCAGCAGTTTTTACCCTGTAGTTCGGGCTGCTGCGCTCTCTCTGGCCCTATGAGGCCCAACACCGGGAAAAGCCAGGAGACAGGGGCATAGATGTAAGGCAATGGATGACTGGAGATCAAACAGTCTAGCGCAGACATCCATCTGAACCCGACAGCTGGCTCTGAGGAACTAATGGAGCTTCTAAGTCCCATACTCATATCTGCCTGTGTGGGAGGCCTTCCCCTTCCTTTTTATCTGCCCCTCTCCCTCTCTCTCTCTCTCTCTGCCTGACGGCAGCACAGTAACGTAGCAGTGTGTAAGTATATATAACTCATTTAACTGTAACTGAAATCATGTCAGGAAATCACACATCCGAAGCTTGTAAGGTGTGTGTTTTAAAACACATCTTTGAGTTTGTCACTATATCTTAGGTTAATTTTTTCTATTGAAGAAAGGCCTTTAAAGAGAGGCGGGATACTAACACACAAACAAAAACGGGTATGTGGTTTATGTATGACTCAAACATGTAGAAAACAAACTGCAAAGACAAACACAAAGAGGAAAGAATCATAAGTTTTGCTGCCAAGTCTTCAGAATCTGAATGTGAGCAGTGGAAATGTGCTTTAAACAAAAACAAAAACAAAAAGCCAAAACAGACTTCAAGTAAAACGAACGTGTGAATGTGAGAAAAGCAAGAGACCAAAAATATGGCATCAAAACTACAGCAATCCAAGAAAAGGAATAAAGAAACTGTGAGGTGAATAAGCAGCAGAAAGGGAGAAGGAAGAGGAGGAGGAGTAAAGATGGAGTGGATGTGTTGCTTCTTGTCCTGAGCTTTAGCAATGTGCTCCTGATAGTCAGCTTGGATTCCAGCCCAGATTCCTCTCTAACCCTGACTGGAAAAACAGAGCACACCTGACACAAGTATGCACCACAATGAGGAGTGTGTGCGCATGTGTTTGTCTGTGTAATATGACTGATTACTGATTGAGTAGGGAAGAAGGGGGGGGGGGGGGGGGGGGGGGGCAAATTGACCCTCTCCCCCCCCCCCCCCCCCCCCCCCGCAGATTGAATGTAGCCTGTCAAAAAGCTGCACACCTATTTGCTTCATGGTTGCCTATTCCAACAGCCATGCTTCCCTGCACGACATAACACATTCCTCACGGCATCACCTTCTTCATCTGTGCTCTATGAGGCTTTAACATATGAACACTGAGCAGGAAAGCTATCGCTAACAGGAGTAACCGAGTTACTCCTAATAAGTAGATCAGCTTGGGTTTGGGACGCATTACCCTAACTCATCACCTAACCCAAATCCTAAGACACTCCCTGCTGGCTCTGGCTTAAAGGTGGCATCACAGGCTGATGGTAAAACCCACTCAGTGTGCCTCAACAAATGTTCCCAAGCACACTAATCTGCAAGATCACTTTCAACAAGTATACAGACGTAGATAAACAGACACACAAATAAAGATGCATACTTTCACTGTGTAGTGTACAAACACAGACATGCATGAGCAGGGCACACCACAAACACTAATGCTAAATCACACACACACACACACACCAGGTTCTTAAAAGGTTAGCCAAAGGACTAGACAGCATTTGGTGCAACTCTAAACTAGTAATCAGGGGCATGGTTTGGGTGTGTGGTTAGGTAAAGCAGACAGACAATAGCTTGCAATCAAGCCCAATCTTTGATGCAAAAAAATAAAAGAAATAAAAAGCTGCAATGCTGCACAGAACTTTCTCCTGACCCGTGTGTTTATTTCCAGCGTGCAAAAACAGCACATGCACTTACACATTTTCACATTGTAATTTTGTGGCGTTAAGAAACCGAGAGGGGAAAAAAAAACGAAGGGAGCAGGGTTGTTTTTATTTTTCAGGGTAGTGAGCTCCGTCTAAAAATATATGAAACCATTCCCATCTTTTGTTGTGTTTTTTTTTATTTTGTTTCCCACACACTGATGCAGCATGCAGGAAAACTCTTTTGTGTGTGTGTGTACAAAAACCACATTACCACACAACTAGATGGGTGCATAAATGTTTGCACAAGCATTGTGGGGGATGTAATATTTAAAAAGTTACGATGAGAGATTTTCTGGACCAACAATGTCAATTTAGTTCAGTTATTTCAGGTGCTATCATACATCCACACTATTTTGTCCCATTCCTTTCAGGACTAGATGAATACAAATCCTGGGGTTGTAAAAATTACTAATACAAATCAATACTCAATCTTAACATTAAAGTTAAAATTGGATCAAAAAGTGTCATATAATTTGGAGTGATTTTACATTTTTAAAAAATGAGTTGATATGGTTTTTCTGCAGCTCCTAGTCATGCTCGAAGCGCTGGAGAACCACATGATAATGGATCCACACTATAATAGGACCACGCTGACCATTCACACAGAAAAAAAAGTTATTTTTAACACATATTAGTTCACAAACAGTTAAGATGCTCACCCTTCATTGCTTGGGAGGCAAGAAAATCAAGTTCCATATATTGGGTGACCAACGCTAACATGGTTTTTAACACACATGAAATCTAACATCTGGAAATTATTTGGACTGTATAAGAAAGAAGAATTAAATGTATTAAATAAAGTGGTATAAAGACAATTCTGGACATGATAAGATACATTACATGCTAATAAAGCTGGCAAAAAAAGCAATGACAACACTGAACACATTATGACAGCAATAACAGATATAAGAGCACTTCCCTCGCTCTGATATATACTTAAAAAGTAGCTTTACATTATTAGATTTATTGAGATCATTTATTTATATGTAGAATAGATATAGAGCTTCTTTAAACATCTGAGTTCTCATGTTTACCACACTATTTAAATATATAAATGAATGGTGAACAGAATAATATATTACAAGTAAAGTAAAGTTGACCTGAGCTTTTTTCTGCCGTCTTTATTCCTAAAACTTTTTAGGACTGCACTTTTTAAGTGTTTTATGCCTGATATGGGAGATAAAGACGTGTAGGCAACCCTTGTAAACTCAGTGGCACTCTGTTCTGGAAGCGGCATCTTAACAGGTGTGCCACAGTAACTTAGGTAAGCGGGGTTTAGCAAGCAGCTGACAAAAGAAGGTAATAAAATGAGCTTATAAAGTGTGTTGACACAGGTTCACCCACCCCCAACCCCTCCCCCTCAGGGCCCCATGTTTTGCTGCCAATCACTATTTTATCCACTCAGGTGTGGATTCTGCTTACAAGGGCCACCTGAGAATAAACCAAACCTAAACATGCTCCGACAAAACACCATACCCAGCACAGCTGCTCTGTGCAACAACAAAAAAGGTGCAACGCATTGTGCACATCTGCTGATTAAACCCCCTAATAGCTCAGCTGCATATGATCTGAAAGTTCGTTATTCTGCCAGCATTTGCTTCAGGTTTTTAAGATGCAAACAAAAAGACAAAAACATAAACTATTCCTTAAGATCTGCTTCAGAGAGAGACTCTGCACTGGTTCGGGGCACCTTTGTGTCTCTGTGCTCCATTCACATCCATGCAAAAGTGGGAACAAAACAGCACTTTGTCACCTACTGCCAAGACCATTAGAAGCAAGCCGCAGAGAGCCGAGGAAGCAAGTGTAGCGTGCGTAACCCAATCAATCTAAGCTCTGTTGCTTGTCCCTCTGAAATACCAACTCTGCCTAATCACACTCCCCTCCTGTTGCACATGAGCGCTGTAGCAAAACAAGCAAGTTAAGTGCTTCACAGCTCATAACTACGCTTCCTCTTGCATACTCTTTTTACAGTTTGTTCTGTGAACCTCGACAAAACCTGGAACCAAAACGAGGAGCGCAAACCAGGCAGTATCTAGAGGATCCAACATCCTAGCCTTCGGTTCTAGCAATCACAGAAGCATGTTATAAAAATGTCAAACACTGTTTATTTTTAGTAAGTATGACAGCCAACGCTGACGTTTAACAGCCTTATGTAAGATTTACTCAACCCAAATTATTCCATAGGTGACCCATCGCTTATTGTATTGTCCCGTCTAGTAAATGAGACATCTGCTTCCCCGACAGAGCCAACACAAAAGAATCTGAAAAGCCACATTTGGTCTGATATATCCAAGATCTACTTAGGAGCGTGATCCTCTTGTGCCCCACCAGCAGTGAGACGTTTCCAGTATAGATTCAGCAACAATCCACCTGAACAGGAACTCCTGGATGCTGACCCTGGATCAGACTATGTCTCTTTTGTAGTGACTAAAAGTTCACCAAAGTCTCATCACATCTTTTTACCTTACACTCCGTCCATCTGAGTCATCTAACCCAGAGAAGTCCACTTTCATGCTTAGTTAATACTTTCATAAGGAGAAAACAGGCGCACACACTTAACATATTTACTATATACCTATATGCAGACACGGTCGTGCAGCACACACAAGCAAACCGTCTCGGACGCACATTAGCAGCTGCAAACAGATGGTGGAGCCAGGCGGCCAGACAGCTTTTTCTAAGAAGAGCATCTGCTTTCTCGCTTTTCAGCCCACTTTTTTCTCACCAGCTCCATCCCTGAAACAATGACACACACACGGCACGCTGTGGCTGCCACATGAAAACACAGCGACAGTGACAAACACATCAAGTGGAGTTTTCACACAGAGGTGACATCCAGACAGTGGAAGAGCTTTGTCTGCAACTTCACACAATCACGCACCTTTAATCCAGACGAAGGAGAGTATGAAAACTCCTGCGATGTAAATGCAGTTTTAGTGGTGTTAACCCATTTGTATACATTTTTTAAGCACGTAAGGAATGCTTCAAATGAATGTGGTCGATAATAAAACCAACAGCTTCCATCTCACTGATCCCAGTAAGGGAGCAAGTGTAAGGGTCAATACCTGTGCTCTCACTACTGTTTTTGTGCTTAATCGAGTTGATTAATCTCCAAACTGATAACAAATTACACACCAAGACTACTTATCATAAAAAGAAACTGCACCAAAACGATAAAACTAAGGACCGCACAGCGTTTTGAGCTGTCTAAACACTGACATAGAACATGCAGAGGGGGAGGCTTTACATTAGCCAGATACTTATTTTCCAAACCAGTAATGACGCAGCTCTGCCTGCCTCATCTTGCAGCGGTGAGTGACGTCATCAAAGCAGAGAGGGCACTGCTGTGTATGCATGAGTGAGTGTGCGTCCTCTAAATCCACACAAAACAGTGGTGATTCCCACCTCAATGGCAACATGGAATTAGATAAGCAGTGTACGGAAAAAAGGACAGAAAGGACATGACACCGGTAACTCGGACTCTTATCTTGTTGGTACAGTTGGTCAGGAGCGTTTAGAGGGAAGCAGAGTGTAAACATGGACAGTGACACTGATAGCAGCGGCTCTCCACAATCAACAACAGAAGCGTGGGACCATCAGATGTCAGCTGAGTGTGCTGGAGCCAAACCACAAGGCTTTTCACATTTTCCATCCCCAATTTCACCCCCAACACACACAAACACCCTCCTGAGAACCACATCACACTCACAATCATATACAACTGACACACATATGTGTTCAGTCACTAAAAAGCCACCACTTTTTACGGTTGAGCTTTCAAGCAGCAACACACACACACTCAGACGTCACAAGCACTCACTTTACAGGTCTATGAAAGTAGCAGCTCTTTGGTTCTGCTACCGTTTACATCTGGCTGTATCTAACATCCATAATGACAACAAGGGAAGGAAAAGTAGCGCTTTAAAGCCAAGATCAAACAGAAAATGTTTTAACTTGATGCTCACATCCTAATAAAATATCCTGTGTACAGTCTGGCCCATGTGTTGGCCATATCATGAAAAAAAAGTGGTGTTTTGGGCTGATTTGGGGAGAAAAGACGTGCTATGCTGTGGGACACATGGCCAGCAGTGATTGACAGCTTACACAAAACACCTGGTGATGTGTGGGAGAGTTAGGCAGGTCACTGCATGCTCTCAGTTATGTTGTTATGTGCCGAGAGCTTAGACAGCAAAAAGAAGAAAAGAAAAACATCCAAAAAAGATGTCCCTGAAAGCAAACAAATGCTCTCCTGTTCAACACCTGCTTAAACGTAAAAATACCTGCATATCTCAGCATCTTAGAGATAATTTCCAATGAAATGCAGGTCATTTCCATCTTGATCTGGTCTATTCTCCACACTGTATGTTTGAATTCGTTTCATGCCAGGTAGGCAACTGAATCCAGCCAATAGAGGCATGTGTTCTGGCAGCTTTGACCCAGCAGTGGTTGTCAGATTCAGCCAGACATCAGAAGTGTGGATTTAGGACAGTTTTTGTTATAATTTAGCCACACTCGTACCAAAATGGACCTTATAGAAGATCTGCTTTGGTTTAAGTAACCAAGTTTGCATCATTCCCAGTGCACTTGCTCCAAATTACTACTTCTAACCTGAGCCGAACCATTTTGACTACCTGGGTTGCATTTCATTTAAACAACAACAACAACTGCTGATGTCTACTTTTTTCTCTCAGTGTCTTCCTGTGGTTCAGCACGAGCACTTGACCAAAATTACAGGTATGATTGCGACACATAATAGTCAAAAAGGCTTTTAGACT
>JBAMHV010000024.1:11133103-11151656 GCA_037177535.1 Pseudomugil gertrudae
ACACTATTCTTCATGTTTTGCATGGTTGAAACATTTCATTGTCTTTTTACTTTGTTTTCGCATTGACACAAATATTTGTTCCAAGCTTGTTTTGGATTTTTCTGACTTCTTTTATGCAACGAGAATCAGATTAAGTAGCTGGAAGAAAAAAAAACACATTTTTAGAAGGACTGAAAACAACTTGTGACAGTTTTTAGATTTAAGACATGCTGAAGGGAAAGAAGCTGTGTTGAAATTCTCTGAAATGTGGGGGCGTTTCCTGGATTTTAAAAGGTGGCCTCATGTTTTTGTCTGGATGTTGCATGCTAGAAATGAGTCCTATCATGTCTTTTGTTTGGAGAATGCTCATTTTGGTGATTTGCTGAGTTGACTACCCTGTAGAAGTGTGTTTTATTCTGTTTTACTGCTACTGTAGGTGTTTGAGCAAAGCGAGAATTAAAAGACATAAAAGAAACACATCTTTAACTAGTGGAGGTCCAAGCATGAACATTTCCTCCGTTTGGTCACAAAAAGGAATTGTTATGTAATAAATACATCTTGTGTTGTTCATGCTGGGCTGATAGACATTCTTGCTGTCAGCTGCAAACTGCTCGCTCTGTGATGTACCTGGTCCAGCAGTCTGCCAGTAGGAGTCTCGTGTCTGGCTCAAAGCCAGAGCAGTTTTTCTCTGAAGTTCCTGGTGTGGGATTTGATTGTGTGAAGTCAGTTCAGGCTGGGACACAGATCTTTGTAGGCGTGTTGTTGAGCTTTGTTTAACCTGAACTAGGTTTTCACACAACTCATAATAGGTTTGGATACCACCTCTCACCTGCTAGTGTCTGAGACTATAAATTGGGAGTAAACAGTCTGGAAAATGAATGAATGAGTTCTAAATGTCCTGATAACAGAAAAATAATGTTTTACCTAAGGTCATGGCCACAGTTACGGAAATGTTTGAAAGACAAATTGAGGCCCACCGATGCCAGCTTACGCCTACATGCCTCATCCCACATTGAACTGGCCGACTGCAGTGCAGTCCTGTTTTTTAATCTTTGATATGATCCTGATAGATTCCTGAAGCTTTTGAGTCATGCTGGCTGCTACTGATGCCTGAATAACACCAAACCTTTTAATCTAACTCACACATTTCTTATTTATACTGTACATGCAAAATGATGAAACCAAAATATGTAAGAAGTGTTAGTGAAAAATTAAGTTTGATATAAAATCCTGATGATTTAAGTAGCAATAATTGATCGCAGAAAGTTGTTTCCTAATTTAGCATCTATGGACCTGTAACATCTGCCATAAGCAGCTATGTAATCTCATTTTTCTTTTTTTTTCTTTTATTTAGAAAAATAAGTAATTTATTCTGTAGAAATGATTATGATGATGATGGTTGTTGTTATTTTGTATTTATAAATGCAATCAGGCTGCCTAGTGTCTCAGCTGTGGTGGCTGTTTTATAACACAATGCTACACTAGTTCAAACATTTTCAGATAATGGCAGGTCAGACAAAAACATACACTGAATTTCATTCTCCGGACTTGTTAGGAAGTTTATAAGCTAACTGAACTTTGTCTGAAACTTCTTCTTTTTTTTGCCCAAAACATAAGTGATGTTTGAAATGTAAAAGGGTTTGGATGTCTTTTATGCATAGACAGCTTATACAATCTTACCTTGCCAGTCATATAAACTGAAATAAGCCCCTTTCACGCTGTCGACTAGCTTAGTACACTTACAATTACTTATCAGCCCTGTTGATTACAAAGTAACAATGAAGTTTTCTGGGCTTTTGAAGGGGGACCTGTATCAACGTTTGTCAGTAAGGATGTTGGGATTGAGTCCAAAAGGGGCTTGTTGTTGTGGGATGTATTCAAGCATGGACAAAAATAGTGAGAGCAAATCAATATCTGGGTGAGAGCCTGGCAGATAGTCGATGAAGATGAGCATTTCCAAACAGCAGGAAAGAACCTCTTGGGGTTCGTGCAGTGTATTAGATAAAAGAGTAGTCAGCACACTGAATATTATCACCGAACTGAAAGGAATTTTGTGGGATCAGGGTTTAGGAAATATGTTTGCTCTCACCAGGTTATGCAACAGGCTCTGAGTTTATAAGTAAATGGTCTTTACAATTAGTTAAACCTTTGCTAGTTTAGTCATTCTGGTGAGTTCCAGGTGTTTCCTAAAGGTATTTACATATTCATACATGCATAAATATATCTGAGCAGGTATATTTAAACATATAAAAGCAGTAGTGCTCATGGAAACATATGCCATTACATGTCTGCGTTACCATAATCCACTTTCTCAATGCTTTTACATAAACTGACCAGGAACTCTGGAGAATTTGCCAGAAAGTTATGACATTGTCTCACTTTCAATAAAAACAGTATTGGATAAGGGTTATGTCACATTGAGCCAAACTGTGCGATGTAAGAATGATACCATGTGAATAAAAACAAGGTCTGCTTTGTGAATAGGTTCAGTGGGAAATGAGATGTTTGTCAGTGTTTGCTTAGACAGATGACTCCTCCACTGAAGGTTCACTCACGACAACCTTAAAAATACCGTTAGATCTTATTACTGCTACTATGTTTCTATGTTCACTGCTGCTGCTACCTGCTGGTTTAGTTTCTCTATACGCACAATTCTTATTTTATAATGTCTGTTTGATTAAATTAAACACAATTTCAAATACTTGTTTATTTTAATCTTAATTATATATTTATATTAACTATTTAACTTCTACGATTTTGTTTTTATGTCATCACAATGGCAGATGCTTTTCCTGACCAACTTTAGTGATTAAGAATTTAAATTTTACTCTTGAAGCATTCACAAACTAACATTAAATGCTGTTTTATAAATATTATCGATGTATCTTTTTAAAATAATTGAAGCACATTAAAAAACATATAGATATTTTTTGTGCAATAACTAAATCTGACAAAGCAATAAATGTCCTAAAATCAACACAACTGTAGTATTGTTGCTTTGTAATGAAAATTAAAATTCCTAAAAGTAAAGATAATTTATTCCTCCACGATGTTAATATGACCGGTGAGGTAAATCTTTCTCCATCTCAAATATATGTGGAGCAATGTGGTCAACTTGTTCCTTTTTTATATTTTAACATGTATGGAAACATCATGGGAAAATGTAGAAAGAAGTACATATAATCATCATTAATTATTGTGATTCTTAGGTTTTAATGCATTATATAATGTTGTGTTTTGTTTTTCACTTGTTTTTTTGTTCATATTCATTTATTATTTTCATTATTATTTTATTTATTTTAGTTCATTATTTTATAAGTTCATTGTTTTCTGCAGATCTCCTAACAGCATCAATCCCATACATGTAAAAATGCTCTTTCTGCTTTTGCCCCAACCATAATAATCACTTTATCTGCACTAAAAAGTGGGTCAACGTTCACCACCAAACCGCACGGTTTGCTTTCAGCAACTACTGAAGATGGTAGGTGAACATGGGAGTCACATAGAAACTAGTGTGTAATAGATTTATGGAATGTGAGTCGTTTTGGCACAAAAAAACAACAAAAAAAGTTGCATTGTGAAAAAGATAATCTGCTAGAAATCAAAACAGCAGTTAAGATGTGCATGCAATGCTATAACTTTAAGTATATGTGTTCAAGAATTTAAATAGATGTGCATGAAAAGATGAGACAAATCCCGGCTGACTCTGCATGTGCAGCAGACTTACCTAGCCTCTTTATGCAACCAAATCTGAGCTTTCAGTGTGATAGGTTTCACAATGTGGAAAATCCCTGTAGATTATTTTGACAATAACATGGCGATAAACGGCAGTTGGTGAGATGGAGTCACTATCAGGTGGTGATTCACACCCTGCACAGCCTGAAGTCGGAGTTGTTATTAAGCAGTGAGAGTAATCAATATCAGCTGGAAGATTAATCCCAGTAAGTGCTGTCAGATTACATCTTCGCTTTGTATCTTAACCTTTATTTAACCATTGGAAGCGTGGCGAAGTACACATGCCCTTTTTGTTTTCGTGTTTACATCCAGTGACTCAAAAACAAGCAGCATCAAACAGCACAAACAGCACGCCTCAGCCAAAAGTCTGAAACACTATAATAATTCAGACCATCAACCATATTTCCTCCTGTTTTTTCACCTGCAGACGCTGATATTTGCTGTTTGTGATGTAACAGAATCTTGAGGGAACATTAAACTTCTTTAAACTTTTTAATCATCTCAATAATAAGTAGCCTGTCACACCACACGTGTGTTTCTTGCCTGAGTTTTTAACATTGAAGTTTTTTTAATGAAAATATTGCAGGCTGTTAAATGTAAAAACAATAAAGATTAAATAATCTAGAAAACAGCGTGAGAAATCAAACCACCTGCTCAAACATGTAAATCTGTGTGTAGAAAAATGGGGTTATTACATTATGATGTAACAACGTATGTATGATGGGTTTCAGCTGTGCTTGAGTCTGCTTGTGTAAGACAAGTTCACCTTAAGGTAAAGTGTTTGTTGGAAAGATAAGCCATTACTTGAAAGAGTGTGTTTACTTTGGTTTTATTCGTTCATTCTGTTCATTTGTTTTGTAACACACCACTTAAGGCTCAACCCTCACATTTAATAAGTAATAGATCACTGTTTACAGTGCGGTTCAAATGTCACCACGTATAATCAGCACATTTAGGCATTTCTTTCACCAGGTGTTAATACACACACAATGAAGGATTCCCATTTCAGATTTAGCTGTGAAACTAGGTTAATAATTACATAAAAGTAGTTTCTGTGTAGTTCTTTAAACAAGTGTGATTATCACATTTATAGAATGGATTTCATTTTAATGAATATTTCCACAAGTTTCAAGCAACACACAGATGAAGAGCAAAACTTTATGTGGTTGTGACATCAGGGTCAAATAGAAAGGAAAACTGTGAGCACATCAGCAGATCAATACGCCCAGCTTTAGTAACTGGGATGAACAAAGTAAGCTCTGAGATTTAATAGAAGTAAAAGAAAAATGTAGAGGTGTAAACAACCTCTCAGGCATATTGTACACATCTGGAGTAAGCAGGTGAAAGTGCATGGGTGTATGACGCTGGCACTGAATAGCTGAATGGAAAGATTTTGGTTGGGGGCGGTTACAGCACATTGCTTCCTCTCACATCTATTCTTGTGTTTGTGTCTTCTCACTTGAGATGCAATCATGACGTCCTCCCAGTGAGTCAGTTCCTCATAATGAAGTTTCCACACAGGGAGACATGTACACCTCTGGAGAACTGGAGCTGCAGTAAAACGATTGAATCAGTTAAATTGATTTCACACACCTCCTTGTTGAAAGGATGCAGCTCTCGGTGCTAGGACACAGGCGAGTAGACCTGACCTTTGAGCTGAGATTTGCACCCGAGACGGACGACTGTCTGTCGCTGACTATGTGAAATAAACACTGAAGAAATGAAGCTACACAAACATAGTTTGGATCATCCATTCAGGACACTTGAAGGTTTTTTTTAAAAAGTTTTTCAAACAGGAGAGTTTTCCATGGAAATAAACTAATTTCACTCATGCTTGATCTCGCTCGCCCAATTGATCCGTTTCTGTGCAGGTGGCCTTTAAAAAAACACACACACACCCCTAATAGAGGAGGAGGTGACAACTCATCTCAATCACACTCAAAGGCCTTGAGACTCAGCACTCTTTACCGCTTGTTTCTATAAAAAGAGCGTTCCTCTTCTAAGAAAGCAACAGCAGACTTGTGTCCTACTGAGCATTTCATTACTGAGTGGAGAGAAAGCTGGAGAGGAGGAGCGGGACCACAGCCTGGAGTCGCCAGTCTGGAAGATCTGTGGACAACAGCAGTAAGAAACACACGAGGAGAAGAAAAGCATTAAGAGGTAAAAGCATTTTTTTATCTTTCACTGAATCTCCTGCCATTGATACAAAGTAGATTCTTTATGTCTTGATTAGTCACAAATTCCTTAGTTTATCTCATCAGCAGCTGTGACTGCCTCTTTTATGTAGAAAATAATGCATAATCTTAATCTGGCTCACACAATCTGTACAGAAAACCAAAATTCTGTCCTTTCTGGTAGCTCTAAAGCTTCTTTTATCAGTGTATGTGTGTGTAGAGCTCGGCTCAGTGACTCATACTGTAGGAAGGGAAAAGTCTGCCAGAGTTGCAAAGACGATCACCCACCAAGGAGTCAATCTTCAGGATTATTGAGGAAGGAGGAAGAAACAATAGGATGTAATCTTTCAACAAAGAAAATGAACTCATTCCCCCTGTTGAATGTTTCATCTGCCCACAATAAGAAATTAGAGAAAAGGTGTGGTGGGATTTCCTGAAGGAGTGTTAAAATGCTCATATCTGTGAAATAAAAGAAATCAGATGATTAGTGATGTATCCAAGGAGCCATGACTCGGAAGATCCAATCTCTGTTGCTTTGATAATTAAAGATTTATTGAGAAGCGACAGGATGTGTGAGGAGAAATTAATCTAAACGTGGCAACAAAGAAGTGAGGTGTCTACACAGGCCATCATTTTCTGAAAGAATTGCATAGAAAGCTTTTCGTATATGCACATGTGCAGTAAATACACAAAATAAACTGTTGTTCATTGCATTGATCACAGAGTTAGCATAAAGTTTGACTAAGAAAATATTTATCTCACATTACTAAATTCAATAACTTATTTTCATTAACCTACATGACTTTGTACAGCTGTAATGGAGCTATGTTAGAATTTATCTATTGTTCATTCATTCTCTTTACAGCTTCATTCAATTCAGGGTGGCAGAGAAGCTGGAGCCTATCATTAGGCGAGAGGCATGGTACACTCTGGACAGGTTGCCAGTCCTATATAGTCCTAAATAAATATAAGAATTCTTTATAGCATAAGCTGATGTGGAGTATTCAGGTGTGTATTAACTGCTGCCCATTGAGCAGAAAAGGGAATTCTAACCCTGTTCAGTCCCTCAGCAGTCCATCATTCTACTCAGGGAAAAGGATTATTAACAAAAGGAGAACAAAGTTTCCAGTAGTTGACACTCCAGCTTCATGCCGATGTTAGACCATGTAGTGTTAGGGAAAAAAGACCAAAATTCCAAAAGCATGTCTAAAACTCAACAGGTCTCAGCTAAATTAGACTCCCATCAGGAAATGTTTTCTCTTTAAAAAAAAGTACATGTTAACACTGCAACAGTTTGCAATACTCCATTTGAACAATGCCCAATATTTCTGGAAACGTGTCTTTTGCGCAGTGCAGCACATCAGGGTCAGTTCTGCTGCTGTTGTAAAGTTGTTTTACAGATATATGATCAGTGTTGAATTCCTCATTATGCTAAAGTAGGGTCACATGTGAGTAAGCTCAAGCTTAATTTAGAATAAATAAAGCAACAATGCACTGATTCAAGAGAGAAGAAAATCAACATTATGGTGATCATTTCTACAGTGAAAGTTTCTGTTTGTACAAAATGTGAAAATAATTAAAATGTTAAAATCAACTGGTGGCCAAAAACAGACAAACATGAATTATTCCTCTTACTTCAACAATATCTGCTTGTGTAATTCTTAGAGTGAAGAATTAACTTGCCCATCGGGGACAAAGTAAGGATAAAAACACTGGATTTTTAATTAGTGTTTTCTGTTTAGGTTTTCTCAGTTTGCAGAAGAAATTCTACACCCTCCCCACAACATCAAGCACCAAAATGTTTGCTTATGGATATTCAAACATTCCTGATGCCTTTCAGATCCATGTGTGCTGATGAAGATCAGATAAAACTTAGGTCACAAGCAATGCTGCACTGCATTTTACACATATATGGATAAATGATGCTTTCAGCTGGTTTGTCTGGGAACATTTCAGCTGTATGGGTCTGAGTCTGAAATCCCAAGACAAATCCTGATACGCTCACACCTCAGAAATGTTACAGTAGCTTGACCAACCACAGATCCAGCTTTTATAACTGTCCTGTGTAAAACAGAAACACTCATCTACAGGACAGCTGTCACTCAAACTGCAATGACTTTTTGTTCTGGTTGCTGAAGTCAAGTTATTGTTGAAGGCTGAACTACTAATAACTCACACAACCTAACCTCATTAAATGATCACTAGGACTTTATAATGATTATAAATGTTCAATAAATCTGAACTAAAAAATTATGAATCCAATAACCAAAAGTGTAGAAAGAATTTCCCAGATAAAAACCTTCCATTAAGTGTATACACCTGATGCCAAAATTGAGCTTTTTTTCCATTTGAATTATTTTTAACCTTAAAAATATTTATTTTGAAAAGGTATATTATTGATGACACGTAGAGTAACACTTTCTGAAATTTGGTTTTAACATTTGTGCCCTTTAATAGATGGTAGCATGGTAACAGAAACTGTTTTCCTGTTAAATCTTTTGGTTTATTTCATTTTCTTACTTTTCAATTAAAAAGTTCAAAACTAACTTCTGATTTTATGAACCAGTAAAGGAAAATCCAGGGTTGGGAAAAACTTTTCATCCCTGACTTTTGTTTGTGTGTTTTTTCCTTTATCACACCCCGTACTGGTGCAACGCATTATGGTTGTTCTCTGCATGACACTATGTTCTTACATGAACTTTCCACATGTTTGCATCCTGCAAAGAGTTCCACTGTTACCATTTAATCAAACAGATATTCTCTAATATGCTTAACAGCTATGTGGGGCCTTGAACTTTTTTACAAAGTCAACAACAACACGTAGTTCCCCTGAAGAGTCTTCCTACACGGCCAGATTAGAAAATGTTGCCAGTCAATTTGGCTGCTGCTGCAGTGGGAGAGACATTTAATGAGCTTGTAGTATTACACGTATGACATTTTCGGCATTTCCTGTGCTGGCTATTTCTTTTGCTTACCTGCATTGAACCCAGTGACATAATGTCCGGTCAGCAGTTAGTTTGGCTCCAGCTGTTTTACACGCTGGGCTGTCTTTTCAAGCAATGTTACAGAAGAGATGGAGCCTTTTGAGAAGAAACAGAAGCTTTAACTGAGTGTTTTAGACATAGAAGATCCTTACAGCAGTGTACATTAAACCTGTAGAGCTAGATGCAAAAGCATTAACCTGGAAATGAAAAGTGAGTGCAAGGATCCCTGATTGTTTTTCTTGTGATTTGCTTTGAAAACAGATAGAAGAGACTTTATATAAGCTGTCACACGCTCATTTTTAATTACCATTTTCAGAGATGGATGGGCTGCAGATAAGCACAACCATCTGTTACAGTGTGTGTAATGTTTGGCTGAAAAAGGAATGAGGACCATTGCTATCTCAGCTATTCAAACATGACACATAACCAATCCTCCGATGTCACCATTTCAAAAGGCAGCATTGAAACAAATTTAGTTATATAATGAAGTATTACATAGGAAAAAACTTTCAGGAGGCTCAAACTGTTTTTTTTTTATCCAAATAAGCAGAATTTTCTCTGGATTTATGGATAATGAAGTAAGCATCTGATTTTATTGGATTCTGACACATTTTTCCAGGTTCTGAAGATAATTACTTCACTGCCTCCCTCCTGTTACTGAGTTTCAAACCCAAGTTTGTCTCCTGCAACGAGATGGTGTGTTTATGCTGGTTGATGGTGGCTGTGATGGCATTCATGTGCCTTCCCGAGTTTGGCTCCATGTGTTTGGACAGCTCCGCATGCAGCAACTTAAGCAGCGAGGACAGGATACTGGTAAGTTTTTCTTCCCATCATTCAGCAAAAACAAATTTGCACATATCTTTCTAATAGTCTTTCATTTCTTCAAACCTTTTGAGGCTTTGAGCTTTTTGGGCAGGATGGATGGAAGGTACTTGGAAATAATGATGGTACTTTAAATTCTGGTAAAAAAAAATAAACCCAACAACCAAATCAAATTCAGGCCAATCAATCAATCAATCTATCTAAATATATAATATATATATATATATATATATATATATATATATATATATTAAATACTTTACTATTATACTTTAAACTATTAAAGCAGCTGCTCACATCTGGAGACGAGTGACTTTTATGGTTTATTTAGTTTTAATCAGAATATTTGTGATTTATTCTGATTAAAATGGTCTTAATTATAGAGCTAAACATTTATAACACTCAGCTGCTCAATGATGCAAATGCTTCTGATATGTGTGTATTAAAAAGTTGCTCCTGTCTGTGATTTTTCTGCATGTAGGACTGTGTTCACTTCTGCGAGTCTGTAATCCAGACTGAATTCCCAGAGCTCAGCACATCAGCCCAGCACGCTCACGATGAGGACAATGACCTTTTACTCAGCATCATTCTTGCCACACTGACTTCTGAAGGTAAAATATCCAAAGAATTAGATCAGAAAGTCCACAGTGACAAGCGCCGGTCATATTCCATGGAGCATTTCCGTTGGGGGAAGCCCTCAGGCCGCAAACGCAGGCCAGTTAAAGTCTTTGCCTCTTCACTGGAGGGAGGTGGCTCCTCTGAGAGCAGCTTCCCTTTTCGGGCCCGCAGGCATCTGAGCAGTGACATGTATGAAACAAAGAGGAGTCATCAAAAGGTGGCTTTGCTGAGGCCCAGAGTCAGCTCCAGATCACATTCACACGTGAGCCAGCAGGAGAGAAAAGATGGAACTTACCGGATGACTCATTTCAGATGGGGCAGCCCACCTGCATCCAAACGAAATGGCAACTTTATGAAGCCGTGGGAGGAGAAACCTCAAGGGCCCCTGGCCAAGTTCCTCAAGAACATTATAATGAAGGATGTGCAAAGGAAAATGGGATAAACAGCGTATTGAGGAAGACAGGATAATCGTTAAAGCAGTCTTTGCATGCAAGTTTCCCACATCTTGATTTACATTTCATAAACCTGTTGCAATCTTTAGCATGTTGCTGAATAGCATTTCTGGGCCAAACATTTATTTTGTTAAAACTGTGTGTAAAGATAAAACCTGTTCTGTTGAATGTAAACACTAATGTAACAACTACCTGCACCTTTTGACCTTGATTCTGAGAGTATATCTAGTGGGAAACTAGTGGGAGTGTGAAAAATATGGCTTTTTTGTGCGTATTTATTCCGGTTATTGACTTATTGATAGCTTTGTGTTTTTTGTAACCTACATACCATTAAATATATGTTTCTTGCAAAGAGTTTGTCATCTTGAATTACTTTACAGGCTTAACAATTTTGGTTCCATGATCACCTATAACATATTTAACCTCTGACTGACCTGTGGAGTCATTCAGATCTTCAGTCACTAAAGATATATACATATATATATATACATATATATATATATATATATATATATTTGGCCCACTTGGAGCTATGAGGAGCTACATGATTTGAGATGAGAAATGGTTACAAACCTTTTTACTTCTAAACAACTGGGGGTTACTGCAAGAGTTAAACAACCGCGTTATATATGCAGTTCAGTGAGCACACACCTTTATAGAGAAGCCCGTTTGCCTGACGGATGCGTTTCAGACACCCCCATAGCCCATATGTGACATTTCTCTTTTGAAAAGTCGTGAAACTGTCTTCAAATGTTTTCATTTTTTCCTCGTTCGATCATTAATGAATGAATGAATGAAAATACTTTATTGATCCCAGAGGGAAGTTCACATTGTAGTAGTTTTGTAAATACATAAAATAGTTAATGAAGGGTCTTCACTGTTCTTGTTGGGATGGTGCTGTCACAGGAGTCCATATAATCCGTCACACACTCAGTCAAGCTGTTGATGTCATCTCCATGAGGACCACAGAGGACACTCCAGTCTGCTGTCTAGAAGCACCATCTCAGAGCATTAATAAGCTCAGGCTTAGAGAAGCCTGTGCATATTTCTGTTTTAATAGTATATTTTTTTCCCTTTCTTTCAAAGTTTAGTTAGTTTTAAGAGAACTTTCTGGGCAACTACTGTAATTAAAACAACTGTAAGTTGTTTGTCTTTTATGCCACCAGGAGGCAGCACTGGCACGGTGTTTCATATTGCAGCATGTCAACTTGCACTGCATTTTGTTATTTAAATCTTGAGAAAGTCATTTTAAAAAATGTATATTTCAATATTCCAGCATTTTAAAAATATCACCTTGATTTCATAAAACATCAGCTCATACAGTAATTATTTTTTGCAGTTTGACAGAGGAGACTGCTACTGAGCAGAAGCGAGTAAAGCTTAATGTTCATTTCAACCATATAATATTTTTTTTTATTTCATTATAGTTATACCATAAAGAGATACTCCGCTTCAATAAGAAGTGAAGCCAGGAGTTAGAACGGCCAGCTGGGAGAGATGACCTGAACATGTGCAGACATACTGTATTAGTATTGGTGTGAGAAGTGTAACAGGGAAAACACTGTGGAATATTCCACGTAGTTGGAATAAACAGCATTAAAACATTCATTTTTATTACACTCCTGTATGATGGCTCAGACAAATCCTGTCTAATAGACATTATCCTTCCATCCATTTTCTGCCGCTTATCTGAAATAAGGTTGTAGGGGTCAGCCGCATCTCTCCTGCCACATCGCCAGCTCAGCTAGGGGGCATCCTCACCAGATGCCTGAGCCTCTCCCACATGACCGAGCTCCCTCTTCCCCCTGACAGACCGATGCAGACTCCTCATTACTGCAACAATAATAATCCCTACCTGGTTTGTGATGTCATTAATAATATCAGACATGTATAAATTCTTTCAAGGTTAGATACATTTATTGTACAACACAGCAACATCACTAGCATGCAAAGTCATAAGGCATTTTCTCCATGTAAAAGCTGCCTTTGTCACTAGGTAATCCAGTTTTTAAAGTGCAAAGTCCACAGGATGGATAGATTTGACCTACAGCACTACATTGTAAACAGATCTATTAAACAGACATATGACAAAAAGTAAATTTGAATTTCTGTCAGCAAGTACTTTACACGATGCAATGACAATGATTTACAGATCTTCACTAAGATGATGAAAAGAGAGTATGTTTGGAAGGTTTACAGAGCTGCTAATTGCCCTTTAATAGATTGTTCTTTGTTAACATGGCTGAAAGAGTCAGTGGACAAAACAAAACTGAAGAGTTTGGTCTCGGCAAATGACAATAAAAACATCTTTGAGAGTGCTTTTACAAAAACAGTCACAAATACACTCATTCACACAATAAAAAGGGTTAAATGGTCTGATGAGATACACAGACATGTGGACGTGACTACACAAACATGGGACAAAACATTGCAAAGAAAATAGTTCATGGACAGCAGCGTAGACTGCAACACATGACAATCAGGGACAACCGTCTACACTTAACAAGATGGCTGCGTGCTTAAAGCAGCTCAGTCACAAAAGCGCTGGGAATGCTGGGGTGGCGTCTTAAAACATCACACAACTTAAACATCACAGCACCACAGCAGGGGCTACAAGTCAAAACAACGCATGGGAAGGTCTGCTACCTACAGTTGGATCGTGCTAGCCAGGTTTGTGCCAATTTATTGCCATTATACTTTGCTTTTATACCTGTGTGTGCACATGTGCACACAGAATGGCTTTTCAGAACTGGATGAGAACGGTGTACAGCTGGAAAGCTGTGTGCAAACCCATTCCTCCAAGATGGAGATGAACATGGCAACAATAGGTCAGGATGATGGTGATAAAGCCTGTTTCTATTGCTACTCGTGATGCTGAAAAGAATTGATAAACTTAGTACTTCATGGCCTCCAGATGCAGCAGCTCACTACTGCAGACTTATTTTGATGTAATGTGTTGCTGGTTGGAGATTTCAACAGGAACAGGATATAGATTTTATATAGATTTACACCTCAACTATAAACAGAACTGCAGCAGTTAGAGTATACAATATACACACATACTCTCCCTCACACACACACACTCACATTACATCCCTATTCTGTACATCAGCTTAAGGACTTTTATATTTCTTTGTATGTACACATAAATATGAGAAGAAAAAATATTTTCTAGTGTTCCAATGTGGTAAACATTACCGTAAACACTTCGGGAGTTTTGTGGTCATGACTGTCGCAGTGTGTGTGTTTATTCGTGCTTAAATGCAATTTAATAGATTTCCAATAAAATCTGCTAAAACCAAAATAAATAGAACAAGCTGAGGGGGAGGGCATACAAGAAAAAAAGCACTTCTGGCTAACACTAAGAAGGCAAAATACAACTGGAAAAAAAAAACAGTGCTGGAGACCGATGTTCAAGTGCTCATTAAAACTGGAGATGGTACGAGTAACTTAACTTAAAAATATACTGTCAATGAAATTATAATGCCTCTATATTACGTATACATCTCGCTGTTAAATCTGTAAAAATAAATAAAAAATGTTGGCAAAAAATTAACAAGACTGATCAAGCAAATGTAATGATCTAAAAGGCCTTATGGCACCTCGAGGGGGACAAACAAAATGGGTAGAAGATCGTCTTGGCATTGCAATGCCAGTAAAATGTCCAGTAACAGGACATGTTATGACCCATCGCACTTGTTGGCAATCACAGGTTTCTACACGTCTAATAAAAGGTGATGAAGTTTGACTGTTGCATGTACTGACATTAGCCAGCTTGCTTTGGCTCCAATTACAGAAATAAAAAAAAACCTCAGCTGAATTATTAAGAAGTGGCTTGTTCTTAAGTTGCAATTGAGTTTGTCACACGTGCACATTGGATGTTTTATTCCATAGTCAAAATGATCTTACAGTGAGAATTGGTCACCCATCCCCGAATCCCTTCCTTGTCCTCAAAGGTTAATCGGTTCTGTCATGGCACTGCACACGCTGTGGTTTAGTACACACACAGGTCAGGAAACTTCATCTCATAAATGGGAACAGATTGGCTCTGAGTTTGCCCGTAACCTGACGAAATGGTTCCAGATGGGCTGGGAGGAGGTCTGGACAAGAGGAACAAAACAAAACATCACAATGATCATCATCTGCATCATGCAAGAGATAAAAATCACTGCCTTTAATGTCCTTATTAACCGTTAGAAATATACTTTAAATATCTCAAAGCTCTGTCACTTACCTGATTGTAATCTCAAAGATTTGATTTAGTTTGCTTTGCCGCATTGTAGCCTAGAATGGATAAAAATAACACGATTAATCTAAAGACAAATATTACAAGCTCAAAGAATAAATTAAATAGTTTTTTTTTTTTAAAAAAAAGGTGTGGTAAAGTTTATTCCACTGTACCCTGGCACCGCAGTGGGCCGCTATCTCCTCAAAGGGCGCCTTTTGGAACTTTTCCACCACCTGTCTCCTCCTCTCCCTCTCTTGCTCTTCCATACCAACACTGTCCACTAGAGGGAGACATAGACGGCATAAAATACTGCTTTACAGTCAGAAGGTGGAGCTTGAAGTTGAAGCTACTTTTCTGAGTCATGATTTGTTTTTAAAATATTAATTAGATCAATTAGCATGACAAAAACTTATTTTTAATCTAACAAATTGTTTCAGAATTTAGTTGACAGTTAACAGCTACAAAAGTAGATACGTTTACTTACCAATGGCATTTTTCAGGGTTTCAAATGTTATCTCCTCTGCTGGTGTCCTCTGCAGAACAGAACAAGCACAAATTAATATGATGTGGTGATTGAAGAAACATCTTCCTACAAAAGGGATGTACAGGTCTTTGAATGCTTACTTCCTCTTTCTCTGGACTGTTTCGAGACTCGACCTCCACCTGAAGAGAGATGGTCTCCCCAATGCTCTTTCTCTTGGACAGTCGGTCTTCATCTGAGAACGGAGTGAAGATATTTACCAAATTATTCTTTTAAAACTATTCCTCTTTAAACTATTTTGGTAGCTGGACTTTGTGGTCTCTTACCAGTATACTGTGGGACATAGGGTGTACCCAGCCTCTCTGTGTTATAACCACTTCCACCAAGAACCTCAGTGATCTTTGACTGGAGGAATAAAACATCTCCTCCTACCTTCTCTAGAGAAGAAGGCAGTCTAAGTGTAGAGAGGGAAAGCAAAATGCTAAAGTAGCATACAACCATTGTATGTTTTAATTTTTCAGATTTAAACTTAGTATTATTTGGGAGTAAAGGAGAACTGAAAGGGGTTGATAACATACTTTGGATTCTCAATGAAGACATCCTCAGGCAAAAGGTAAGACATTTCTTTCTGCCTCATCTCAATAACCTGAAGGCAGAGAACAAAACAGGCAGTTGGCTAACAGCACACACACACACACACACACACACATACACGATTATGCAAAGACATTAAGACCCACACCTCGTGGATGTGCTGACAGAAGGCTGGAACGGTGGTGAGCTGGCAGATGAGGTTGAGGTAGGCAGCAGCGAGGGCATGAACAGCACAGCGGTTAAAAACAGGCAGACCTTCATCCGTAGACAGAGCCAAGTCCTGCAAAGAACACAAAGTGGACTCAGAAACACTGAACTTCTGAAGAGGATTAAGGCTGCTTCTGCAACTTCTACTTCTCCATGCCACATTCTATAACAGTGTTGGGGTTTGTAACATGTTACTTTTACAATGTCTCGTGTTACGGTCCACTTTGATCATATGTTTACATGGTTTTATTTTATTCTGAATTATTCCAAATTAAAAACTGTGTGTTGGAAAAAGGTTCTGATTGGACAAAAGGCAGACACGACGCACTTACGTCTACCAGAAACAAACTCCACCCGCTGCTTCTCATTTAAGGTACAACATGGAAAATATCACAACAACCTTTTTTGCTTTGATTTTAATGATATTTTTGAAGTACAAGCTCGACACGAGCATTCTACTACAGGCAGCTGAGGAGGTGAAGAAATGTAGAGGAAATTCTTCGGGCAAGTATCACAGATGGAATATTTTCAACCTAATAACTGAAATACAGTTTTATTGGCTTGATACTCATTCACTAAGAATTGTTAATACCAAAGAGCTTTGCTGCCATAAAACAAGGAGAAAACAATTATTCCCATCTTGCTGTTTCTCTTCTCATCAGACAATCCTGCACATGGTGTGTTCATTCAGCTGCAATAATAGAGAATGAACCCCACACAATATATTTCCTATATTGTAAACATTATCTTCACAGAAGAGTCATGGAGATGTTAAAATACTTTATACCAGTTATTAGGTTGCAGAGCTGATAACACAAGTACAAGGAAAAAGCAAAGAGGTCTTTAATATTGCTCTTAACAAGTTGCACTGCCTGGCCAAAAGGAGAAAATAGGTGCAAGCTTCTTATTGGATAAACACTGCATAGGCAATACGATATTTAGTTTGTATCATATAGACTGGACTCTGGAGCAATGGAAGGTTATGCAAAAAGATTAAATTAAATTAAAAAAAGAGGAAATAAATCTAATAAATGCTGTAATAGGTCCTGAAAGTGTTTACTTGCTCACTGAAATGACCCAGTAACAGTCTCTCACTGGCTTTCATGATGTGAAGTATCAGGGCAACTGGTTTGGTATTTTTAGGCAGTGGAATCAACCAGGGTGTTTTCCACAGCTCATGCTCTTTTGACTGCAGGAGACAGGCTACAGATGGAGGCAGAAGAGGTCTTAGTAGATGTGACGTGAGGTGAGGCTGTGTTAAGGTCCATGACTGAGCTGCAGGTTGACTGAGTAGAGGTGTGACAGGAAAGCTGTTGCTTCAAGGAGCGGGGATAGAGGCAGAGGGTGAATTGGACCTATTAGCTCTGTCCAGGCTCCCATGAGTCCAATTTCCCCTTTAACTTCAAACCAGTGATCTTTGTCCTTCCTGACCACACTTTCCTCATGTTATTCTGCTCACGCTGGCTTTCTAACCTTTTCCTGTAGTGCTCCTTGCATTTCCTAATCTTTGTTTTAAGTTGTGTGCTATATTCAATAACTCCTCCATGAAGTCTTTCTTTTTGACGTTTTATTTGTACCAGGTCACTGATCATCCAGTTTGTTTTTGGGAAAGCACGCCACTGTTCTTGGTGGAAGAATACTGTACACAAAAATTAATATAAATCTGTCACACAGGAAGTCATGGCTTAAATGTTTTCTCCGTGTGGTTCAGAGAACAAGATGAACCAGATTATGGTCTGATCTTCCTGATGAAGGCAGGGCAGAGGAGCTATATCCATTTTTAACATCTGCATTAAAATAAGTCAACATCTTATTTTCTCTGGTGGAGTAGCTGACAAAAAGGTGAAGTGTTGGTAATTTTGCAGAGAGGTAGACATTCAAGTCTCCTGTGATCACAAAGAATGTGTAAGGAAGCTGTGTTTGTAGCCTAGCAACAACAGAGCTGGTGCTGTTACAGACTGTGTATGATATAGACTAAGACCAGGATAAGAAACATAAACTCTCTGGGTAAACAATATGGATGAAAACAAACTGTTAACAGTTCAATGTCTCATGCAGATGTGCAGGATGGTTCAAACAGTGGTTAAAAAGCTCTGCAAAGCCAACTCCCTTTTGCTGGTGCACTCCACATGCATTGATTTTGACTGTGTACTTATTACTGGTGATTTTAACATCCATGTTGACAAATCTCTGGACAAAGGAACTAAAGACCTGAGAAACAGTCTGGATAACTTTGGGCTGACTCAGCATATAACAGAACCAACACACACTAAAGGACA
>JBAMHV010000024.1:11151756-11174715 GCA_037177535.1 Pseudomugil gertrudae
TAGTTATCTCTTTTAATTTAAATGATTTTATTCTTTTATGCTGCTATTTTCTTTCTTTTTCTTTCTTATTTTATTGCTGTGTTTTATTGTTTTGATGTTCTGTAAAGCACTTTGAATTACCGTGTGTTGAATTGTGCTATACAAATAAATTTGCCTTGCCTTGCCTTGAAACACATAACACTGCATTAGTGTATACTTTCTGAGACTCTGCATGCACTTTGAGCTCATCCATTTCGTTAGCTAGTGATCTCACATTACCCATCAGAACATTTAGAAGAAATCTGATGTTTTTCTCTCTGCCTCACTTCAGCCCTGCATCTTTTTTGCTGTCTTTTCAACTCCTATGAGATGTGTTGTGTTGATTTTCTGATTATCTAGACTTTGGAAAGCCTAAATCAGTCGGTCCCGTTGGTAAATAACTCTTCTGTTGACCTAGAAACTCATTACAAAAAGCATTGAAAAAGTCCCAAGGTATACAGAGAAATCACTTCAGCAACACAGCTTGAAAAAAAAAGGATCTGGGATTAAATTGAAAAAGTCGACTGTATGTAAAAAAAATATAAACTGTACAAATAGATCTACTATAGTTTGCTGGCACCATGCAACATATTCTGGAGTCTGCTGATTCACACTGTTCCAGAGAGCATATCAGGGTAAGATGAGAGGCAGATGAAGAAATGCAGCCATCATACCTAATGCTTACTGTACAATACTGGGCCCAGTGCTGTGCTCTGGGGATTGTCAGGTCTGAGTTCAGCTACATTTGTCATTTCCCTCTGGGATAAATAATTTTTTTTAATTCATTCATCAAGTATCCAAAGAATGAGGTCAGCTGATTACCTGAATATACTGAATGAACAAGTTATTCCAGTAATTAATTTTTTCTCCCCTAATAGCACGGGCATAATCCACGAAGACGATTCCAGGGCTCAAGTTGTGAAAGAGTGGTTCGGGTAACATGAAACATCATTTTCACTCATGGATTGGCTACCACAGAGTCTAGAGCTGGAGAAGGCTGTGCAGTGATCAGACTCTTCAATCATCAATAAAAGATCTTAGTGAAAAATAAATGCAACACGGGATGGAAATAAATCTTATCTTACTGCTTAGGCTTATCAAAACAATGCCACAACAAATCTTGTCATAATCCAAGGTGAAGGTCTAATAAAATATTAGGGTGACATTTTTTATTGGTGCCAACTAAACCAGGCGGTGAATTATTGTTGATGAATGCAGCTGGGAGAACAGGAGTCTAATGTTTCCAAAAAAAACAAATAATAAATAAAAAAGGTAAATAACTGCACATCTGTACCTGCAAGGCAAGTGCAAGGCGAATTAGGTCCACCACCACCTCTTCATTGGCCAGTTCCACGCTAAGCAAACCCAACAGGCCAAAGAGCTTTTCATAGTGCTGCCGACCACTGCTCTCTTCCTTACAACCTAGGTAGATGTGTCGGTACAGTTGCTGGCCATGCTGTAAGCCGGTGAAGGGCGGGGAGATGGACAGGACAGTGATGACAGAGAAGATTCTTAAATTATCTCGATTATAATGATCATATGCATGTAGATATTTAGTTTCTCTAAAACAGAACATATCTAATTATCTCATCCTTTATTAAGTGTACCTTTTTCATGAATAAATTGTCCTGTCTGGAGCACTTGTCAACTTTAAGCTTCAGTACTGAGATGTCAGAGATGATGCTACACAGACAAGAGGCCAGAGACACAAAGGATAAACTCAAAAACATGAAACCTTTAGCATTTTGAAGCTTATTACACAGAGGTACTCACCTTATGTTGGAGAACTTGGGCCTGTTGTCGTGTCTGTCGATAAGGCTGAGGAGGATCTGGAGCACAAGCAGTCGAACCTCTGGATCTTCAGTTAGAGAGAAAGACAGCAAAGGCTCCAAGAAAGAGCTGGGCAGGGCTGTGAGCATGTTTGTAGTTTGGAAGCCAGCTGTGACCTAAAAGGTTAATTAGGAAATGACATTATTTTAATTATTTTGTGGTCCAGCAGTGAATACATCCTTTTACGTTTTTATAAAGAAGCATTTTTTTTTTCATAAGGTCATGTTGGAAAGAAGAGTACTTACTTGAACCAATGACTTGAGTAACATAATCTGAATCATCCTGGTACTCTCAGGCCTGAGAATAAAACATACAGCTCTGAAAATAAAATAAAGCACTTTACATGAATTAGACTTGTGAGAGATCAGTGAGTGACTCACCCAGCGTTAGTGGATGGCAGAGTTAGATGAACTCCAGGCACAGGAATCTTGCCCATAATGAAAAGCATGACCTCTGATCTCTGGTAGGTGGGTAAAGTATTGGCAAATGAACCTGAAAAGATTATGAGCACATAAACAGACAGTAAAAACATACGTGGTGACTATTTAAAACCATAACCAGCAGAAGATTCACACACCCATTAGTAAAAACACACAGATACAGACCAAGTAAAAATAACCACCTTTAAACAACACTAACTCCAAAGCACACACTACTCAGACTCACCAATGGTCCTGATGACAGCTTCCTGCAGCTGCCTCTCCTCATGAGCTTTGATGATTTTGGTGCCAATGTTGGTGTTGCCATCGTATGTACCAGTCAATTCGTAGTCCACGCTCAGACGAAGCTGCCTCAGCAGGGTGTTGAACACCTCCAGCACTGTGGGTCCTGCAAACACAAAGGGGAAGATAAAAAATAAGCTGATCTCTCAATCAGTTCTCAAGTAACTAGGCCTTTATGTATGTAACCCACCTACAGAACCACTGGCTGCTATGGCAGCTGCCTCCAGCAAGACTTCCACTATGCCAGCCCGCACTGTGGCAGAGTTTTTACTGTTAGCATCCAGGTGACCAAGAAGCTGCTGGATTACCAGGTGAGAGTGCTGGGACTAGAGGGGAAAAAAGCACAGGAGTGACTGAATTAAACAAGAAGAAATGAGTAAATGGCAACAACACATTCAGCAGAGACCTTAGAGAGAAAGATCTTCATTGGCTCACATTCACATCCACACTGAACAAGAAGCTATGAAGCTTTCAACGTTTATCTAAACAAATTTTTGGCATTAACTCTGAATTACAAAATAAAAAGTAAGTTTATAATTTGAATATCCAGTATGTTTCATATAAAAAAATTACCAAGGTACAATGTAAAACACAATGTTTAATGTGACCATTTAATTGTGAAAAAGGCAATCACATTAGGTGGGAGAAAAAATTATGTGAAGATGCTCAGTTTCTAACCTGAATGGAATACATGATGATCTTGAAGCAACGCACTGCAAAGGTCTTTCCCTCCCATAAAGAGTGATTATCTAAGTGCCTGGGTAGAGATACATGAGAATCAATGAGGAAGCAGAAGATCATATAGTCCAAAAAGAGGTTGTAGAAAAACAAAAAAAAATACTGACGCATTTACAGAATCTTAACATAAAACAGAAAAAAACAAAAACAACATACATTTTTTTACAACTGAGGACACTAGAGGGGAAAAGTCTTGCTGAAAATATACAGGTATACAAAGATTATACACACGCATAACAAAAACAAGCAATATAATGAACTGCAGCTTTTACAGTCAACTTCAAGATCACTGATCTTGCTGGAAGTTGAAGAAAGGATGATAAAACAGCAGAAAATCTAAACAATAGTAATGATTAGTATCGCTACATCTTGTGGACATGATCTAAGTAATTACTGCTGAACAGCTGGTCTAACTGCAGAGTACTGCACTTCCAATTTAAGTGATGACGCAGGACTGTGGATGGAGGGAGAGGAATTACAAAAAGCAAAGAAATTAAGGCAGTAATGGATTAGCAATTATCAGAGCCACAGCACATAACCACTAAGATACACTGAAGATTTTTAAAAAAATGGCTATGGAGGACTCATATACAATTCACATAAAACTGAAGAAGTGAATGAAGCAAATGTGCACACTTAAAGACATCTGAAACCATTTTGTTCTGCAACTGATTATTTCTAAAGTCTTGATGAAATGAAACACCTATATTACCTGCAGTATTACATTATGCAAAACCACATTTTAATTTAAAAAAATTACACCATTTGCAGACTAAGCAGCAAAATGGTTGAAAAATGTTATAACCTACATCACACAGCATCCACTTTAGCTTCAAGTGCAAAAAGACAACCATGCACCATACAAGAACAGCAAACAGAATAATCAAACACCAACATGCAGGAACAACAAGGACAAAATACTGACGGACATACAGTGGAAAGAAACAAGCATAAGACAAGAAAAATAGAACATTCCAGAAAGGAGAAAGGAGAAATAACTGAATTAACATATTTCAAGAAGCTAAAAGATGAGGATTAAAAATAAAATCCAACAATGAGTTGCTCTACAGCAAGATGATGCAAAACAAGCATGACTTTCATCCTACGTAGGGTAAACTCAACATAACTGACAGATTCTGCAAAAAGAACAGAACCGCCCAACAACTACACAACCTTGCACTGCCCTTGTCGCACCCAATGAGCGGATCAGTGTAAAGATAAGATAAAGATAAAAAGCAATACAACTCATTTGCAGTCATATTAGTTTCGTCAACATCTTAAAAAATATCAATTAAAAATAATAATAACGGTACACATCACAAACAGAAGAAGAAGAAATCAGAGTTGGCGAGACTGTCTCACATCAGCACTGGCGTGACGGCATTCTTGATGTTGCCGTAGGCGGCTCGTCCCAGCAGCTCCCTGAAGCAGCGCTCTGTCAGCTCCACTGGGCTTTCCTTCTCCTTCTCCGATGCCTGCAGCGGCGAGGGGGAGCGGCTGGTAGGGAGCGATGCAGGTGAGGAAACAGAATAGAAGCAGAGGAGAGGAAAGGGCAGGAGAGTTGAGAAGCGAGGGAGGGGTGAGGAGAACAGGACAAAACACAGAAAAAGAGCAATGGTTTGAAATCAATATAATTATCCAACAATAAGATCTATTAACAAATGCATATACACAGAAAAATGACACTCAAAAGACCATTGCATCACTGCAGCTCTTGTACCTGGGGTGACTTCACCTGCTGCAGTTCATCTGCAGTGAAAATTCGCTTGCAGCGTTAGCCTCCATTTTTTGCGTATATGTTTGTGTATTGCATTGTTTTGGCCATGGGGAGACATGTCTGTGTCCATGTTTGCATATATGTGTGCGAGTTGTTCTCATGCATAGTTAAAAACCATCCACCACCACTGCAACTTGGTCATGACTAGCCTGTGGTCTCCACCAAGGATGACATTATTTATTAACAGCCTAACTCTTTCATCTCCTCTGCTGTGGAGAAGGGGGAGGAGGAATGAAATCCTGCCCCTCAGTAGCTCCTTAAAATCTAAAAAGAAGGAGCATCAGATGCAAGAAAAGATGCACCTTTAAGCCAGGGTTTGATTATGATAGACAAGCCTAAGTACAGGTGTATATGAACCTCAAATCATAAGTCTAACTTATTCTCCTTAAAGCAAGTAAAAACCCATTTTCCTATCCAACTTCTGTTTGTTTCTAAAGTGACAATGAGCTAAAGAGCTTTCACTCATCAACCCACATTCTTAGGATTTAAGTAGTAAACATTTCTGCTGCTCAAAAACTAGCATGTGAAAAAATTATAGTCAAGCAAATCAGAAACATGATTATATTGTTCAGATCAATTAAAGACTTTACAAAAATATTAGTAGACTTCTGGTATTAGTAATTCAGCAAGGAAAAGCTGCCCGCTTGGGAACAGATTAGTCGAGATCCATCTTAGTACCAGCTATAAAGACCCAATCACTTTAAAAGTTACTTGGGGACAAACAAATCCTTTCAAGGTACTTCCAGGACACAAACTACAACAGTGCTGGTAGTTGTTTAAATTTAGCATACTCATTACCAACAAATTAGGTAAAAATACAATCTTCTACTAAAGTTAATTTTCAACTATGTGACCTTTAAAATAGTTAGTTCATGTACTTTGGGATTAAATATGGTAAAAATACACCACTGTGAGGTAATTAGATTCTGTACTAACTGCTGTGGGTAATGACAAGCAAGACTCAGTGTGAGGACAAAATAAGGATGCACAGCAGGGGAAGACCTCAGAACATAAACAGAGGGAAAGGAAGCTGAGAAGGAAATAAGCCTCCCTGTTGGATTGTGTCAGTCTGTCTATGATTCTGTCAATAGCGTCCCAATTTCTATCACTATTTTTTAATTATCTTCTTTCTGCTCAAATCTCTCCATGTTCTTCTCGCTGGCCTCTCCCTTTGCTCCATAACCCTCAGATTTCAGCAGTGAAGTCAAAGTGCATTTCAGAATGTGGACTGCTGCCAACAAAGGGAGGCTCCAGACTCTGCAGACTCGCTCATATACTGGCATTCACTTGGTTTCTGTGTCTGTAAGCTTTCTTTCTCCACCCACTGGACTATTTCTGTTCATGCTTCTTCTTTTCATGCATATTTCTTCTTTACTTGCATGTTACTCCCTACATCTCAGTTTGTTTACTTCACAATGTCACCGGTGGGTTAATAGATACCCATAAGTAGAAAAGAGCTGCCAGTGAACTCAGTACGTTTTGACAGAGATGACAAATGACAATGGCAGCTGCTCGCAAGAATGTCAGGTTAAATTTGTTTAAATATAAAGACAAACAGCACTGATTTGTCCAACATAACGGTGAACAGGGCATGGTAGGTCAACACCGGGCTCTCAACCCAGAAACTCTACTGTAGAAAGACTAACAAGAGCAATCTAGAAGAGAAATAATACACAATACATTTGGTCAAGCCAACAAGTCAAAAGATCCAAATAATGCTTGATGTCAGTTATTGCCTCAAGAAGGTGTGGAGCCAAATATCAAGCCAGCAGCCCAAATGCTTGTCGGGAGCATTTTTTTTTTGGTTTATCTTTGAAAATGTTAACGACGAAAATCAAAAGCAACACGTCTTTTCTATCATGCATACAAACAAGACCGCAAAGATAAATAAGTACCCACCTCTCTGAACGCTCTCCGCTCTGCAGGTTGAAAAGCAAAGAGGGCACGATCTTGTCCATGTGCTGAGGGTCCCATATATTAGCTTGCAGCTCATCATTTACAGTCTTCCTCACCACACCCTGCAGACCTTTAATACCTGCCATTCGGATCCTGTTGGAAACAATCACACACCACACTGTTTGATGAGCAACCCAAGATATAAAAATGAATCTGTATTTAGCAACAAATAATTTTATCAACCTTTAAAAGATGCCTTTTTTGAACAAAAATAACTTTAGATGAAAAGAATGCTTTAAACAGAACTCTACAACAGAAATGTAAACAGGGACAGAGAAAGAAGTCTAAAAACAGAAGTCTTTTAATAAATATGTCTTTGGTGCAATCAAGAATCTTCCTTACTTTGTGCGGATGTCAGGGTCCTCATAACCTGAATGGCACATCTCACTGAAGCGTGACACAAAGAAGTCATAACTGCGGTGGTAGGATGGTGTGTCCTCTTCTATATTAGCAAACTTTACAAACTAGCAACAGAGGGAGACACAGGAAAAAAGGATTTGTAGCGCCATTACATCACATTAGAAGTAAAAAAAGAAAACACATACACGTGGTGGGTTCTTCTCCCACTGAGCCAGCAAATGTCAAATGAGTAACCAGAGTAACATTCAGCCTCAATCCAGTTAATAAATTGTAGAGTGAATTTTTTTTTTTACAACAAAGTTAGATTATGACATCATCTAAAGCAATAATTATATAATTATTACTCAGTGAAGTGGATAGTAATTATAGGAAAAAAAGTGAAGGACAAATTATTAGGGAGTTCATACAGAAAATGAACATCAACTGAAACAACTGGAGAGTCTTTTCTCTCAGTGAATAAATATCAGTACCGAAAGAAGTTTTTAAATTAAATGAAGTATCCTTGAGCTAAATTAATGAACAGACCTTATGACTCCACCTGTGAGGTTGCTAGGCTGCAGCAGCAATTTGCTGTAGTTCATACCTGGAGGCTATCCAGCTGCCAGACATACGAAGCAGCTTCCAGGAAATAATGTTTCAATTGTTTTCTTGCAGCAGAAACATCATGTTTGTTGCTAAGATCATAAGATCATGGGCTAAAGAGATTAAAGCTACCAAAATAATCTGTTTGATACATTTTCTGTAACAGAATTCTTCATAAATGTTAATCTTACACATATATGCAGGAGTCATTAGTCATATATAGTAGTGTGTGTGTGTGTATATATATATATATATATATATATATATACACATTAGTATAAGTCTAATGTAGTTTACAGTTTATACACATGGTGTCACTTTTGTGCTGTGATAACTCAAAATACAGGTTAAAACCTCTCAGGTAGGAGATGATACTAAAATATTGGAGCAATTTGATCATCGGGGAAGAAAACAAAATTTAATTTAATCCCTTTGAGTTGCAAGTTATAAATAGTTCAGTAAAGTTTAAAAGATGGGAGCTTTTAATGGAACTTAGTTCTTTATGGCCTTACAGATGTGTTCAACACAAACTCATTATGTGCAAAAAATGTTAGCAGAACATAAATGTAAAGCGGTTTCCACTTGATAACTAGACTGCAAAGCTTTCCCTTGCTGTCTGCAAATAATCTGATTTCCTTTATGCATCCTCTGCTGACACAGCCGATAACAGTGATGGCTGCTTCCCACATCAGAGGTTACTCACTCTCTCTCCCCAATGCTAACTTCATGAGCTCTAATCATACTGAAATACTAATATAGTGCTCTTCTCAAGGTTTGCATCTCTTACTCTGTGCAATCATATAAGGAATGTAAATGCACCCAGTCAACTTTTGATTTGATAATACCTCTAAATCCACTCAGATGAGTAGAAATTTATGCAGCTGGAAAGCTTTGAAGATAAGACATACAAGCAATCCACAGTTTGAAAGTGTGGATATTTATAGCTGTTAAAAAAAACAAGCCATCTTGTAGGTTTAACAACTCAAGACTGAAATGACTATTAGTGCTGGACATTTTCCTTTGCTGTCCATGCAGCCATATCTAGTTTAAACAAAACTACTTAAGATGAATGAAGCTACTCTTTTACAATGTTTCTCTTAACTGTAAAATTATAAACAAGAAATTATATTAAAATAACTACTTACTACATTACTACATCGATATAAAAGTTGTTTTTTTTTTATTTACAATGTATTAACATCCAGAGAACTTACCGAGTTGGTTCCGAGGATCTGCAAACTGGGTTTGTCAGACTCTAGCAGCTTGCGAACCATCTTTAGAAAGCTTTCCACAAACAGATTGATGCTCTGACAATGACACGCCATCAGCAGTTGGTCCAGGGCCTCCATGGCTATGCACACATACCTGAAATGATAAAGAAAAACTGACTGATATCTTTGAATGAAACATGATTCAGCTAAGTTTGGATGTAATCTTAATGATTTTTTTACAATTAGAATCATCCAAAGATCATAGCTAGAATAAGTTGTTAATATCAGAACTGCTACATTTAAAAAAAACTGGACGAAGTAGTTTCTAAACATGACCTAGAATTAGAAATGTGCACGACTAATCAACTAATAGAGTAGTTTTGTTTGGATGAGAGCTATTTGTCATCATGGAGAGAAATAGTCCCGTTTACAGCACTGTTTTAAAAGAACAATGTGGCCCCTTTAAGGTCGAGCTGGAAAAGAAAGAGACACAAAGCACCTCAGCTGATCTGATACAAAAACCAGGTCTACAGTTTGTTACATACTCCACGAGAAGCGAGGCCTTCTTTCTTGAGGGGCTCCAAGAAGTATTGTTTGATTTGTCTGACATTCTATGTGGGCCTGGTTAACAAGGAAAAGCATGAAGCAGACAGTTACAGCTTCTGCATTTTTACTCATCAAGATAGAATGGATGGCTTTAATAAAACAGCTGGTTGATGTGTCGAGAAAGTGCAAAAATACAACACATATGGCCATTTACAAAGAACTTTGTTCTCAAGAGCAAGAACAATCTTCTCATGGAGCTGAACCAGCTGAAGTCTGAGCATAGAAAGTAGCTGAATGAAACTTCCTGCTATAGTAAATGCTTTTGGAAGAGGACCAGACAGAATAACTGGTTTTGTTGTCTCTGAACACCGCTGTGGGTGCAATGTTTAGTTCAACCAAGCAAAGCGGTTGTCTCATAAATGCAGCCAGACCAGGTAAAACCCCAGCATCTCCATGACCTTTCCCATCTACAATAATCTTAACAATCTGAACAATAAAAACCACGTGTGGTAAAATGATTGTTTAAATGAGCAAACAGTGCAGAGATAGATGAAATAAAGGTGATACTCTAAATGGCAACAGCTAAAGCTCACCCGTATCTGTGTCGAGCCACATCCCTGGACAGTCTCTCTGACAAGTAGGCTCCGATACGGTCCAGCTTTTCTGGAGCCGACAAGGCATAGAATGTCAGCTTCTCCATGTTGGCCTTGACCAGTCCATCCTAGAGAGTTCACAATGAAAGATGAAAAAAGAATTGGCAAAAGAGATAAGAGAAAAAAATAACGCTATAGGACTTTATATTATAGAAAAATTGTGTCTCTCTCAGGACAAAGGTTGGTAGGCTCACTAAAGGTTCATTACTATGGAGAAAATTTGTCCTCACCAACTATTTTAAATGACAAAAGGGTAAATAGTTTTAAGTATAGAATCAATTTGTGTTAAACAACAACCTCAGAATGTAAATGATCTAATTCTTATAAAAGTGAGCCTTTCTACCCAGTTCCTCATTCTACTTTTCCCCTTGACCTACTTTACTGCTCTTCACTTTGGGCAGAGATAGGAGAGTGCTAAAAACATCTATAGTCCACTGAGATCTCATTTACATTCAGCCAGGACAGAAACAAGCTGAAGTACACTTCCAATAAGGGAACAGATGAGATGTGACCATAAGCAAGTGTGATACATGGGAAGGATATTGCTTCTTTTAATGAAAAAATAACACCAAGATGTGCTACTAATACCATTACTGTGAAGTATGGCTAGTAGGCATGAGCTAATCTTTCTTTTCTCTTTACTGATAATTGTGCTTTCCAAACACAGACATTTGAGCTAGGCTTCTCTCTGCAAGTGGTTATTCCATGTCATTTTGGAAAAGCTTAATCTGTTTGAGACATGTACAATAATTAATTTAATTTTCTACTTTTCTCAGGTCAAGTTTACATAACTGGAAAACAACATCTTTCTGATGTAAATAAATTAAACAAGGGCTTCATTACTGCAGTGTTACCTGTGGTTTTCCTACTAAGAGAAATCAAAAGCATGTGCTCTGAAAGACTTTTTACCCAAATCACAGGTTTATTTTGGATATTAGTACAGAATGAAAGCTTGATTTTATAAAAACCTCACAATGGTAATAAATAATCAATCACTCAGCCAGCATAATAAACCTTGAAATGATCATTTAAACCTATACAACCCATTCAGTAACTTGGTAGAATTTATGTGCAACAACTTGCATAAATGAGGAGGATCATTTCATTATTCCAAGATAACTGGAAAAATCACTTAGCTATTACAGCTTTAAGTGACACTGATATCGCTTTTGCAGGTGCATCTTGATTTACACACTAAACTGTAAAAATGTGTCTGTATTTGCATCTCTTTTAATGTAATTTTGGCCACAGATCTATGAAGTTAAAGTCAGTTACTTCAGTAGCAGTGGCTCTAATAAAGATTTCCTGTCCAATATCAGCATTTTCATCTCTACCCAAATTAATTCGCTTTATGAGTCATCTGTGTCAGATTTCAGTTAATCAGAAGATGGTAGCAATGATAAAGTCTACGATTCGGCACCAATAGCCAGTGATAGCTATACGTTTACACATTTTTCTACAACCTGAGAAATATATAAGCTGGGGCAGGAGGATTTATTGTATCTAGTACAGTCAAATTATTTGACCTCACTATACCTTAAGATAATTATTCTACTCAAAGCTCAGATGGTTCCCCAGAGTAAGCTACATTTTTCATGCGATTGTGCTACAGACAGAGGGAAAGTATACTGACCATGACAAACAATATGAGAAACCATTGCTGATGAAAACTAAAGTGCCACTTAAGCCTCTCACCTCTGGATCTTCTGGGAAGATGTTGTCCACCAGTCTCTTGTATCGAGGCCTGAGTGCCCCACAACAACCACAAACCCCTGATGGAAGAGAGAGAGGGGGATGGAGAAGCACAAAGATAGCCAGACATGGTCAATTTGGAGATGTAAAGAATGAAATCGCAAAAAATAAAGTGGTGGCTTTTTGTTCCCTCAAAAATCATTATTTATCTGTACAGTCTATGTAGAAGTGAAAAGTAATAAGGTTTCAAATCAGCTGTTTATCCCATTAGAACTGGTATAAATTACAGGTACCGTAGCCTTCACGTCACTGTGCTGGTCCAGTTAACACTGCATAAATTATGACAATCTGATTTGCTGCAAGTTAAGGAAGCAGTTTGCCTCCTTAATTAGACGCTGTATAACGGAGGTAGCAGTGGAAAACTGCTGTAAAGCCAAATTGTCACAGTGACTTGTCGGCAAGCAAAACAGCTGTGGCTACTAAAATAATGATGATCAAGCTAATGTGCAGTAACTGAAAACAGTAACAACAGTTGTTAAGCTTTATTTGAGCTATGCACTTCATAATATAATTAATATGTACATAATTATATTAAAGTAAAGCTGTGGCAGGTAAAATATTTTAGAAGCCTTCAAAGACAGCTTAATGCTTTTCTACCCTTTGGGTACAAGACAGATATTTCTATTCATAGCTTTGATTATCGGAGGACAAAAAATAAATATTGTGCATATCCAAAAGTGCAAAGTTAACTAGTGTCAGCACATAGGCATATTAATATTTTGTACAGCTTGGATGGTATTTTAATGACTCAAAATTGAACTCATCCTTATCATATATCATACAAAGATATTCCTGGGACAAAAATGGAAAAAATGTGGTTACAAGTCAACGAGAGACTAAACTATCTCTCCTAGTACTTTCACAAGACAGTTTATTTTCTCTCAATCAAGATAGCTTTAATGATAAAAGTGCTACATGGTGTGTGAACTGATTTTTCAGGCTTTGAATTGAGAAGAAGGCAAGCTATGGAGCCTGAGAGAGCTGAATTCTGATTGGCTGAGGGAATTCAGCAGTGTTGAGTCATAAGGGGACCCAAGGAGAGCATATGAAAAAAGGGCTAACCTCTAAAATTCCCAAAGGATTTGGTGAACCCTGACGTAACTGCAAAACAATTATAATATTGTAGCGTCTTCATCAAACATTCCATACGAGTCTTGAACTCCCAAAAGCGAAGAGGGGGAAAAGTAGGTCATACACTGTCAGAGGTGCAGCCAAGTGTTGAATGGTATAACAGCATGACACCTCAAAGAGACAAAAATATATAGTTCCTGTTTACAAAAGCAGCTTATTAATTCAGTTCTTTCTTCTCCTGTATTTCTTTCCAACATTTTCTTTCCTTGCATTCTCCAGAGTGAAAGAGTCATTCAAAATTATTATAGTTGCTATTCCACAGACTAAATTACTTTTCATTCATGTGACACTAAAATCTCATTGTGAGAACACAATGACCTGGCATTAACAAGATTACCAGCTGCCCAGTTGCAACCTCTACAATAACAGCATCCTGTATCTAACATGTTAATGTTCGCAAGACTTAAACATAATATCTGTAGTTTTTTAAAAGTATCATCAGCTATAGTTTGAAAATCTTAAACTAACACAAGCCTCATGAACAACACTGCCAAACCCAGGCTCCTACATAGTCAGGATTGCACAGAGCATGTATGATAATGCGAGGCTGTACTCCTACATTTTGACATTATCCGTGACATATCCCTGAGAGCAGGTGGGAGGTCAATCTCCATCTTTTAATACAGTAAAAAAAAATACTTTAATATCTTAACTACTCATACTCCTCAGTCTCGAGGTGAATTTTTTGCTCTCAAAAGTTCACTTGAATTTCACAGCAGGAATTGTATTAGCGGTTACCTTTGAGCCGAGTGTCTATTCATAGCATTCTCCTCTATCCTTCATCACTTCAAGCACTAATAACCCTGTGCACTTCCTCTCTTCCTCCTGCCCCCACTTCCTCTACCTCCCTCACTCATTCTTGCAGTACTGGCCTCAAGCCTGAGTGTACAAGTCACCAATGAATGAATGAAAATGCAGCAGGTACCCAGTGTAGGATGGGAAAAAATAGGTGGACAATGAAAGAGTGACAGACATGAAGTCAGGAAAGTAGGGAGAAAAGCAGAGATGGACATGTAAGCATGATGGAGAGTTGGATTGAGATGATCTGCATGAGTCACTGGTTATGGCTACTTAATGCATCTTCCATCTCCAAAACAATCCTGTCCTGTTCTCTCCGTTAGTTGTCAAGGAAAAAGATTTTTGGAAAGAGAGACAAATAACAAGAGTTTATTTAGAAGGAAAATTTAATCTACTGTAAAGCATAACTCTTTATAAATAATACACCTCAAAAATCACATTTAACAGCCCAGTGTGTGTGGCTTTTGTGGTCACTTGTAAATATGCATTTATCTTGATATAATGTTTGTTTTTTTACATACAGATCTTTATTTTAGGCTGCACAGTAGGCCAGCTGCACACTATAGTTGCTCTTTGTTACAAGTCAAATTAAGCAAAAAAAAGGCATTAAATTGGTTTCATTTTTAAAAAAATGTGCCCCCAGATGGCACCATATTGTGGAAATAATTACCATCACTTGGAAAAAGTCAGGTATTATGCAGTCAATGCAATCTATAACTTCAGTTCCAAATGTATTATATTAGCATGTTTCAGCTAGAAAGTCAATGTGACTCACTGGAAGAGAAAACCCTGCAAGTTGTGTTCAGCTAGTGCATAAAAAATAAGGCGAGCTGTTTTGTGTTTCTGGTAATGATGGGTTGTTGTGGAGGCGAGCAAAACAAGGTGGGTGGACAAAGATTTTCATGACAGCGGTGAAAAGCACAGATAGCAGGGGCTCTCACGACATTCACCCACTCAACTTAGCAAGCTGACCAACACATTTAGGGGGCTAGACACCAAGCTCCTCGGCACCTCTATTAACACTCATTAAAAGTGTAATAATGAATCCACATAACCCACATGGTCACACACACTGGGGACATGAATAAAAAAAAATATGTGTATAAAAAAAAACAAATGAGTCACTGGCAGATATGGCAGGATAATAAAAAGAGGAGAAACAACTTTTCTAATACAATTAATGTATGCATGTGTACACATGTGAGGAGTCTCCAGCCCTAAAATCACTAAAGCAAGGAGCCAGCCAATCACAGATCTATTTATATCCTCAAAACAATGGGCTGGTACATTAACAGATTACACTCTGCACTGTCCTCTGAACATCAACCTAACATTTCTACATTCAGGGAGAGAGAGAAAACTGCCTGCTGAAGTGAGATAAATAGATGCAAATATTTATCTAATTTTGAGACATTTTGACTGAGCTGGAACATTATTATATTAAGAACAGGTCCACCCATATACACAGCCATTGTTAAGACAACATAAAATGCATACAAAAGCCATTTATTATTGTGAGACAGCCCTTTATAGATATTTTAACCTCCCAACAGTTTGCATGAGGTCAGACCAAACTCCCTGGAATAAGCACACAGATGCAAAGAGTATATGCACATTGTAAGCAAAACCCTTGTTGTAAATACATATGCCTGTCCAGTTCACATACAAGTCACTTCTTCCAAATATTAGCAAGTGTGCTGCTAAAGGTTGGCATTACATAAAGAGGGAGGAAGGGAGACACAAATTCCTGCTATTTTTACATCTGCCAACATCTTCAAAAATGATGAATTCAAACCAAATAGTTTCTAAGCACCACAGAAAGAATGAGCAAGAGGCAAGCAGAAAGCCAACAATAAATAACGAGCGAGGCTGATCTAAAACCCAGCCAAGATGCCTACAAACTGTCAATCAGTTTGAGAAAATGGTAAAGGAACTGAAGAGAGGGGGTGAGTTTCATGCAGATGAGGCTGACAGCATTACAGTCAGATTTTTTCTCCAAAGAAGCAGAGAGAAAAAATACATATTGAAATATGATAGATATATTGCTACATTATCAATCTATCAAGTCTTCTCTATTGCAAAGAGATCTCCCCAATAAGAGGATATCTTATTGATACTAACAGACTCCCTGTGCACACACTTTGCTTCTTCAAAGCAGTATATTATGGCACACAAAGTCAAATTCAAAGCACATTTTCAATTTTGTGTGGGTGGAAGCAAGCATGACCAGATAAAGAGACCAACATACTGATGTCCTGGCCCAGCTGCCAACAAATCCTCATGACACAGAGCCATTCCAATACGCTATAAATCAGTGTCAAAACAGGCACTAAAACTGGGCTGTGGGAGATCAGACTCATCCTAGAGATCCTACTCATTTAACACACTAAACAGACTAAACAAACTCAACTGCTTACTGTCTGTATAGATGAATTATTAACTTACAAACTCAATACTCTCAAAGCACTGCTGGCTACATTAAAATTATCACTTGTCAATAACCTATACATTAACATGTCCCAGTAACACCAGAACTACAGCCAAACATTTTAAAAAGGAAATTCCAACATGATAAGATATCATCATAGATACAATTCACATTTTTAAGACAACCTGAACTTACCATACACTACCCATGGTTTACAAATGGTTTACAAGACAACATGAAACCTCAGCAGCAACACACTACCTTACATACCTCACGTTATCCAAAAATAACAGATAAAAGATAAAAATGTTTACCAAATATAAACATCTTTAAAGTAGGTTTCCTCGTGATCTATAGAATAGATACATTGGAGTCCATGTTCCCATTATGTACTTTCCGAAGACATTACACTGGCTAAGGCTGCAATCTGGCATCAACAGCTCACAAGGAAACGTGTTTGTAGAATGTAGGTAAACTGGTTGAACACAAGTTGTTTTACATTACTCGCATGCTTGCACAACCTACAACACACAGGTCAATACACATTTCAAAAATGACAGTTATTCTTACCATACATCGATCGTGATGGGAGTCTCTCACTACAGGCGTTATATTTCCTTTAACGCAGCTTCAGTTCATTATTCAGGCAAACTGCTGTGCTGAAGAGTGCTGAAAATGCACACAAACACACTTGCTCTGCTCAGTCTGGGATAAATGCTTGCACGTGTGCTTGAAGCTAAAAGGCATATGAATGTGCACCGTGATTGGTGCAGCGCCTGGCTCGACACTATGAATCACACACGCATACACTCTCTCCCAACCATGCAGACACACACAGAGGCATTTACACACTTGCGCACGAATGCGGGCTGAAATACAACGTCAGAGCGAGGCATGCCGTTATGACCTTGGATTTTCCCATTTTTCTGCAACACTGCTCCTTGTGAAAGAAGCAGTGCAGCACATACTGTCTAATATGCAAACACATCCACCTCCATGCTAATTAATCAGTAGGAGGGGAAAAAGAGAGGGAGCAATAGGAAAAAAAAAACAGGAAGGAAACATGCACCAGAGGGATAAAAAAAAAAGGGAGAAGACCTCCCTCCCACGCAACATCCTCCTCCCCTCAGCCAGTGTCACTCTTTCCCTTCTTTCCATCATTACTCTTCCTATTGCATATTGCTCTTGTTACCTTAATGCTTATGTAACTTTGTGCACTGGTTTGTTCCATTTTACAGCTGACAATCAAATCCATTTTCCCCACATATTTTATGACATTTTAGGACCAACATTTTTCCTTACATATCTCAAATATTCCTTGTTCAACACCTCAAAGGTATTAAACAAATTATTGGATATTTAGCTTTTAGAAAACCAAATATTTAAAGTAAATAAATTGTAGAAAATGTATGATTACATAACCAGACATGCTTTGCTTTCATAAATAAACATACTATAAAAGAAGGAAACTGTAGCACCCTTGTAAAATCTTGTATTATAGTTTTATGAAAAGGGTTACCATGACAAAACTACAAAGAGCAATTAGTTAAAACAGAAATGATATAAGCAGCTCATAAGCCAAGTGTTAAAGGTGGTGAAGCGAGTTCATTCACACTAGTCCACTGAGCTTTTTGCATGTAGTCCAGGTGTACCTAAAAATGCACCGTGACCTTAGGTGACCATAAATTAACATTTTCTAAACTTTTGCATGCAAATATACAACTTTTTTTAGTGTTTTTGCACAAGATTGTTCTTAAACAAGGTGATTATTCACAAAAAAACATTAGTAGTGTCTAAACCATGACTCAACCACTGAAATGCTCAGGTTCAATGAACAGTCCTTTTCATAATGATAACGATGTCACATTCTGACATTACCAGACTGAGACAACACCTAACATGACATTTTACGGTCAGGTCAATCCCACTGTTAGCTTTTCTTTTATGGATAGAGTATTGATAGGGTTTACAACTTCTGCAGAAGTTGTCAACTACTATTGAGAGAGTGAGGTATAAATGGTATAAATGGTAGTGAAACTGTGTAATTTAGTCATATAGTTATTAGAGACTCCTATAGGAACACTCTTAATGCTTTAGCCTTGTTCAGAACAGGACAACTAAATCCAACTGTTTGTTACTCTGTGTAGGTTGTCACTTTTCTGTCATGTTTTTGCAGATCTTATTATTGTTTACTGTAGAGTATGTTACCTGCTTTTATATGTATAAACAAATTTTTAAAAATATATGTCATGATTAATTAGGTGACAACTACATAGCATTTTCTATTAAGTGATTCAGACAGTGTAGCTGTCTGTACTTAGTACCTACTCAGACACATGATTTTCCTGATGATTTTGAAGTTAAATGATTTTTAATTGACTTAAAATTTGTGAATTTACTGTATTTGCCAAAACAGCATCAGCAGCAGTCTTTACCCCACGCTCACTAAGGTTAAACCGCAACACGAGCAGGAACATAAGTTCTTAAACTTCTCCAAAACAACAAAGTTGCACAAAGCTTCAAATGAGTCCACCTCCAGCAAAGTACACCAGTGGGTAAAGTGAGTACCCAGGTCTCTAGCAAACCAAAACCCCTATAAATATGCTTCAAGGACCAATTCAAAAGCCTTCAAAACAGCAGCTTATAATCTAAAAAGCGAATACAATGCCTGAGCCTTGCCAGTCAGAACACTTGTTATAAAGTATGCTCAGCATCCGTATAACCCCTATTGTTAGCCACCCATTCAAATGGCAAAAAAAAACTATCCAGATCCTTTTCAAGAAAACTGGGGAACCAAACTGAGATTCCCAGAAATATCAAAGGATGAGGGAGCAGGGGAAGACATAGAAACCTGGCCCTCAATGCTCAATGGTAACTTGCATTCCTCCAGCTCAAGTCACTTAATATCAGCTTGCAGCAAGAACAACCGTTCAACTGAGCGTGAGCTAAGCCGAACAGTCACTCCCAGACCAGCCGACTTCAGACCTGGCTTAAAAACGCCAGCTTCCACCAGACTCTCTCTCTAAATCCGTTTGATGTTCCCTTTCATCCGCTCATCCCCAACAGCCACTTGAAAATGCTCAGCAATCTCAGCCAATTGCTCTCTTGAACAACGCTCCAGGACCTCCTCTGGAGGAGCCTCCAAAAATGCCCATTTCTGCTGATCAACACAGAGATGAGAGACCAGTCAAAACCCTTAAAAACATGTTCTTTTTCAAAAATCACCTAACAAGGTTTCACTTCTGTGCTAGTCTTAAAAATGTCAACAGAGGAATCAGCATGAGATTTGCAATGGGGCATTATACTGGAATTGATTTATCCTGAAAAAGGGTTTTAAAGGGAAACTGGTTAGGGAGCATACACAGAGCTGCAGGATGGATGTCTTAAATTGCTCAAGATTAGGAGCAAACCATGACTTGATGACAATGAAATATTGGCTAAGGGTATCATCTGGATGTGCAGCCAGCTGTTGCAGATATGCATCATTTATCAACCTGCACCTAATGAATCTGTACACGCAGAATGAAGTTTAAACAAGACTGAAAAGGTTTTAGTTTTTACTGCCAACTTGTAACCCTGCAGCAAGAAGTAGGAGACAAAGGTAAGGAATTAAAATAGGTTTAGTCTGTAAAATCTCTGCGGATGTGGTATCAGATCAGAATAGACTCCTTAAAAGAATATATATTTAAAATTGCCAAGAGGATAGCAAAACAAGACCAGCCCCTGAGAGCGGTGTGGAAGGATCCACTAACGTTTCCCAAATCTGACTGGCAACAAAAACATGACAAGGTGATGCTCGCTGGGGTGCCAGATCAGATTCTTTGGGGAAATATCCACAAGGGCCCAAGGTATGGTTTAACTGCCAGAATCAAAGAGTCAGGAAATCCTACAGAAGGGCAACATCAAGCAAAAGCAGCAGAGAGCAAGGTGAAAAATCAAACACACACTGGGGGAAAATCTAAATCACACTGACTCATGTTTTTAAATTATTTTTACATTAAACCATCTTTTTTAAGATACATGCATGGAAAATGCTCCTTCTACCGCTTGCCCTGCTGTATTTAGGCACATTATCACCAAGAAAAAAAAGTCTCATTTTTTTCCATCTCTAAAAGTCACAACAGAAACCAGACACTTCTTTTGGTTTACAATCCATCATCAAGGCTTTGGTGGCGCAGACATCACTATCTACAGAACAATAGAGTTCAGATTTTGCAGTAGACTAACAACATAACGTTGACCTCTCTGAGGTAGATGTCTGGCTGTGAGGAACCCTGTGGTGATAAGGACTGAGCAGGATATCATTTGAGAGAGCAAATAATCTCCTTGGTGTGAAAACAGGGATTTGAAGAGGCTGTACGGCATGCAGCTGAAGACAACAGACACAACAGATGGTAGAAGAGCAAAATGGGATCTGAGGGACGTTAAACTCGTACAGAGAATCAGCCACAAGCAAAGTGGCCAAAAATATTTAATTTTCACTTCAAATACACAATGTTAAGATATATGAAAGAGAAAGCTTTTTATCCAACCCTAACCCTGCCATATAAATGTTAAAAATAGAGCACAGAGAGAACAGAGGAGGTGCTGTTCCCACTTACCCTTCCCAACACGATGGTCCAGAAGGGCACGACAGTCCAGTGCCAGCCTCTGAGTGGCTGGGACATCGGTAACAGGCAAAGGCATAACAGGCAGCAAAAATGCACACACACTTAGGCACGAACTTGCTTTCCACAAATCAGCAGTCTAAAAGTGTACGACTGCTTAGCGATTTCAAGTTAAAAAGACAAAAAAAAGTTAGCCTGAATTTAGTATGAATAAACTTTGTGCACAGCGTAAACTTTTACCCAGATAAACCAGAGCTGGAATACCAACCTGTGGAGACGCTTTTAAAAAACAACAGACTCACAAACTTAAGGAACACAAAGTTAAAGCATGTTCCCGTCCAGCAGCTTATTAGTAATTTATACAAGTACATACAAGTTGTCCGCATTAACCGAGAGATTAGCGATAAGTCCTCCAGTAGCAGCTCTGCTTTCACTGTGTGTACTGCTCATTAGTAAACATCTCACTTACACAATTGAATTCACTATCCAACCACAAAGAAAAAGGGGTTGGAGAAAGGCTGGTGAAAGAAAGGCACCGTGGGACAAACATTTAGTCAGTGGGCTTGAAGATCAGAATGCAACTGTGGATTGCAGCGGGTGTATCGGCATGCAAAAATCTCACTCTTGGTATCAGATATACCATCAAAACACATACACACATTTGTAAAGCTATAGCCAAGTTTCTCCTGCAAAACATGGTGATTTTCTGTTACCAGCAGACCTCTGCATAAGTCTGCCCACATTATTGGTTTTCCTTTTATATATATATATATCGTTTTGTTTTGATGGCACTGAAGCAGCAGGTGTAAAGTGCTTTGTGGTTGCTCACCTGTCATGCTGAACTTTGGTCGCAAGGGGGCGCTGACCCCCAGTTTCAGAAAGACAGAGGGGTTGGGAGCAATTCAGCCCAGAACTGAGCTTCCACCACGGCTTGGTGATTCAGGAAAGCCGCTGGCTTCTTTATGGCCTGATAAAGTTAGAATGGCATTGCCCAAATTAGCCGAAGCCCTAACAAAAGTTGTTGCAAAATATACAGCTTAGATAAATACAAATATAAACACACATAATACTTTCGTTTTACCGGCGGCTAGTAATTTATTACTAAAGTTAACATCACATGGACAAACTTAAAACCATGGCGCTTACAAATTAAATGCCAGGAGCTATGCTAACTATCCAATATTGACAAATACTTTCCTGTAGTTTCTGTTAACACGCTAAAATATTAATGAGGGGAGAACGAAAACAGCTAACAACTCTTATGTAATGTAAACAACGCCGTGCTGAGTAAAACAAGTATTCATTTATACTGCAAGTTAACATAGTTAGCATAGCTAACGTATAGCGGTACATTAAATCTATCAGCACCAATTCCTTACCATTAAGCAAACACAACAATTAAATTTCTTTGACTATCTTGGATACGAAAGGTTAACTTAGTCCACCTTTTTCAAAGCCCAGGAAATAGTTAATTTACAAAAGCCAGCGTGACTATTCTTCAAGCCACCACCTGTACTGCCCAGCTAGCTGTACGGATAACCCACCACCCCCTGGACACACAGCGACCACTTTAATAACAGCATGCTTGGACCTAATCAGACCCACCGGATATGTCGGCACTACTGATCTATGTACAGCATTGTCTTAATGAATGCTGGAAAGAATGCTAAATGTCACACAAATAGAATAGATAATCATATTATTTTACTTAACAATAAATATCTATGTATAATGGAAATGATATATTCTATTCTATTCTAATATATTATATTATATTCTATTATATTCTATTATATTATATTATATTATATTATATTATATTATATTATATTATATTATATTATATTATA
>JBAMHV010000024.1:11180554-11217403 GCA_037177535.1 Pseudomugil gertrudae
CCCCCCCCACCCCCCCCCCCCCCCCCCCCCACAAACAAAAACATCCCCCCCCAGATCTTCGGGGGTGACTGGAGTTCAGAGGGGTGCTCTTCCGAGGTAAACCAGTAGAGAAAAAAAAAAACCAATCTACCCCCCCCCCCCCCCCAAAAGAAAAAACCTCCTTAAGACTTTACAACATACTTACAAAATCCTTTATGTTGGCTCTTTTTATTTGTAAAATTCATCATAGGTAATCAATTTACCAATCAGAATAATGACCCGCAATAGAAAGAGAGTTTAATTGTTTTTTTCTCAATCTCAGAAAGGACAGACGCGTCTAAACTCAAAGCTTCGATCTCTTTTTCAATCCCAGCCTTTGCTGTTGTGATCATTTGTTTGTTTTTTTCCTAAAAGCATTGGCATTTAACACACTACAGCAAGTGACCATGGCGTCATCATTAAGTACTAAATCTATTTAAAAGGCAGAGAACAGATAAGATGAACAGATAAAGAGGTGCGAAGTAATGTGAGGTAGGCCAGTTAGGGTGTTAGAGGTGTTAGTAGATGAGGGCTTCTCAGGAGAGGTGAGTCTTAAAGTGATTGGTAAAGTAAAGGAGAACATTTTACTTTAAGAAATCCTTTAACCGCAAACCCATGAATAAGTAATATAGATTTTTTTTTACATATGAGGTCTTTTTTGGACCTTTTTAACAAAAATATAACAAAAATTTTAAAAGAAAATTTGTATAGTTTACAAAAGCTTACTATAGATATAAATAGATTATAGACTATAGATTCTTGACTGATATTTTAGTGGCCTGTGTGCAGCACATCAGAAATATACAGTAACTATGTTTATTTTGTGTAAACTCTGGGGATGCAGGTGTTTGCCAAAGGCCTGCTGTATCTGGGTATGAACACAGCCGGCTTGTTCATCCATTACCTGACAGATCACACCCAGCGACAGGTTTTCCTGGAGACACGGCGCTGCATTGAGGGTCGCCTCAAACTAGAGCAAGAGAACCAGAGACAGGTACGGCCATGCTGTTCTGCAGCACTGACCTGGAAAAACTGTGACATAATTTAACCAAGATCATCAGCATCACAGAAACAAAAGTGGTTTAAAACAGCTTGCGGCATCTATTCATGTCTAAATATCCGTTTTATTCATGAAAAACTGGTTCCTTAAATTCTCAGAAAGATAAGTTATTATATTATTATCAAACTTATTTATCTATTTATTTATTTATAGAGTACTTTATCACACATATAATGCAACCCAACGTTCTTTACAATAAAAATGGTTAAAAAATGTGCATAACATAGTAAAAAAAATAACAATTTTAGCAATATACAGGTTTTCACATGCACTAAAATACACAGCCCACCCATGTACAAAACCATTCCTCGGAGTGCTGTCCCAACCCTCACCATTCAATCAGGAAAAATTTGCTGGACGCTGATAAGAAATAGTGTAAAAAGTGTATATTATTAATATATACTTGACTGTCTCATTATGATGTTGCCTCACAGGAGCGCTTGGTTCTGTCAATTTTGCCTCGCTTTGTTGCCTTGGAAATGATTGCTGACATGAGCTCACTGGAAGATGAGCTCAATCCTCAGGAGTTTCACAAGATCTATATTCACCAATACAAAGACGTTAGGTACACACATACACACACTTTATGTTTAACAAGGCTTGTATTTGTGTATTTTGGGCCTCTTCGTAATCATGCATCCTCCAAATATGATGTAAAACAGATTGGTTTTTCAGTTTGATGCTCTGCCACTACTACACTGGTTAACCCAGGTGCAGAGAAATGCACTTGCTGCTACACTTGGATAAATGGACTGAGTGTGTGAGGAGATGGGGTTTCATTGCAGAACTGAGTACAGGCTCAGGGGAAAATTGAGAACAGGGTACACACTAATGAAAATAACAAACAGAACACAGGATAGTGTCACAAGTGAAAAAGCTCAAATCAAAATCTCCAACCTGGAAAGAATAATAAATGAGATCAGATGCAGCAGATTATGCTTTTCTCAGAATAGCTATATCTCTCTAAGCCCCTCCAAACAGGTTCATTTACACACATAGAAAGTAGGAGTGTATTACCAGGAAGCTGCAGATAAAACACTAGAGGATAAGGTTTAGGCTCCATCACAGATGTAGCAGATCAGGCTGGATTTTTAGATCCTTTCAATTAAACCCTTTCCAAATAACATCATGTAAAGCTCTTTTTACTTTTGGGTTAACAAGCACAAGCATGGCATTTTCCCCACTTTCGTCTTTTTTTTTTCAGCATCCTTTTTGCAGATATCAAAGGCTTCACTCAGTTGTCAATAAACATGTCAGCTCAGGAGTTGGTTCGGACGCTGAATGAGCTTTTTGGACGCTTTGACCGACTGGCTGAGGTCAGAACCTGAGTACTTTCTTTTCTTAATAAATATGACGGAATATCTTTATGCTGATTAACTCTTGTTGCATTGTACTAACAGGAGCACCACTGCTTGCGGATAAAGTTATTGGGAGACTGTTACTATTGTGTGTCTGGGGTGCCAGAGCCCCAGCGTGCCCATGCCCGTCATTGCGTTGAAATGGGTCTAGCTATGATCAGCACCATACGGTTAGTGCTGACTGTAAAATTTTAAAAAAGGAAGCAAGCAGGAAAAGATGTTGTACACATAGAAAACTCATATTGTGCTTGTAGATTTGAATAACACTGGATTCCAGTAAGAGAAGAGGTTATAAAAGTTTTACATGATCAATTTATGAACACCAGACAGGTCCGAAAGCAGCTGAACTTTGACATGAACATGAGGATCGGTATCCACTCCGGCTCTGTCCTCTGTGGCGTGCTGGGCCTGCAGAAATGGCAGTTTGATGTCTGGTCCTGGGATGTGGGCATCGCCAACATGCTGGAAGCTGGGGGCATACCAGGGTTAGTATCATGAACAAAAAAGAAGCACCTAATGTGTTGTGTTTAATCGATACCACAAAAATGCATCATTCAGATTTTTAGAATTTCCACCAATAACTATTTAATGCAAGTGCAGTTCTCATGCATATATAATGAAAAGTCAATTTGTCTGTCTGTGCTTAAATGAAGTAACTGCTGATGCTTTCTACAACTGCATAAGAGCAGATGCAAGAGAATCATCAAATACTTTGATCCTTCCTTACTTGGTCTCCCTTTCATGCAGACGCATCCACATCTCAAGAGCCACTTTAGATTGTTTAGAAGGCACCTATAACACAGAGGATGGGCACGGACGTGACAGGAGTGAGTTTCTACGAAAGCACAACATCGACACCTTCCTCATCTGCCCTTCCAAAGAGTGGAATGAAGATGACCACGTCGAACCTGCCAAAGTCCAGAAAAACAGTCGGACCTGGAACCCAGAGATCCCTTTTGGGCTCGTCATTGACATGAACAGTGTGAGTGCAGGGATGTAAAACTGAGAGGAAGGCGCCTTTTATGTGAAGCTGTGAAAGGTCCCAGGTCTATATGAAGCAATTTACCTGCACTTAGTCAATCAATCAATTATACTTTCCCCCTGCAGATCTTGGCCTCCTTTACTAATGGCTCACTGCCCAGTATATGGCAGTCGACGGCCAGAGAGATCAACAAACGTATCAAACATGCCATTGAAGTTCGAAGCAGTGAGCGTATGCACAAGGAGCACATCACTCCACTGACCCTGGTGTTCAAGGACACGCACATTGAGGATAAGGTATGTAGGTGTATTTACAGGTCAGAAGGTTAAGCAGTGTATATGAAGTAGAATCTAAAGCATCCTTTTGCAAGTTAAATGACATGCTGTATCTCTGTTGATTGGTCTAGTTCTCCCAGCTCAGAGATGAAATGTTTAACTCCAACATGGTCTGCTCCTTCATCATTCTCATCTTTCTAATGGCAGCCCAGACAGTCATACCCGCTCCAAGGTGGGTTCCCATACAAATTCCATCTTAATGTCATATAGCAATCGAAATGACCAAAATGAAGGCAATAAAATATGTGAAACTCAAATTGCGACTCACAAAATGATCAAATGAGCAATTATTAAGTTACATTGGCCTGAAAAGATGAACATTAAAAACAATGAAGAAATGCAAACGCCTATTTAAGATTCATTCATTGCCTGCTGTTTGTGGTTGCTTTGTGTTTGGTCTGGTCTGGTCCTCATTGGAATGAATAGGAGGCTTTTTACGCTTCTGTGCTCTGGAGCTTATCGTGCATAATCTGCTAATGCCTTCAAGTCACACTTTTCTCAGACCATATGTCACACCCATTCTTCTCTGCACTGGATTACCATTTCAGATATTTTACACACTTTCTTTCCCCTCTAAAATATCTCTTCTTGTTGTTCCCCTGCAGGCAGTTTCCTGCCATCCTCCAGTTTTTAGTCTTTCTGCTTGCCTACATGCTCCTGCTGCTGGTGGCCCTTGCTGAAGAGTTCAAATGGACTCCCACAGCACTGCAGAACTTCTGCTGCTGGATTCATGAAAACAACAGCGCCCGCAACCTCTTCACCCTCATAGCCATTATCATCAACTTCGGCTTGGCCTCCACTGATATGGTGAGAGTGGAATCAGAAGAAGAAGAGAAAAAAAACTCAAGCTGAACTTTTTGTTCTGTTGCATCTGCAGTTTTGCACCTGTTTTTCTTTCCCTGTGTTACTGACACTTGTAAAGTAGGTCAGTATCAGTCTGGCCACTGCAGTTATTTGCATAGTCCCTCCTGACAAGAATATGCAGGAAAAGCTAACTTATACATATCTTCTAATGGTTTTATGCAGGCAGTGGTGAAAAAAGCTCCATATAAATATGTAAACGTAAAAAGTGTAACGATGGGAAAATAGTTTCTTGCAGTGATTAATCTCTACTTTTTATCAAATGAATCTGCAGGCTTACTCCATACTTTTTGAAAACTCTCCGTTTTCTTTTGTTTTTTTGGGCGAGAGCTGCAGTCTTAATGTTAAAAAGCCCACATGGCATCAATCAGCCAGTAGGTCCCACCAGTTAACAGACTGGAAAAAATATGACGTTGCTTTTGCTGCAAACTAAATTATACCTATTCCAGTGTAACAGGAATAAACATGGCGTCAATATTAAACTAAAATTCACCTTAATCGAGCAGTTATGTTGCATTCCTTCTGAAAAAGATGCAAGTCATTCTCTTTATCACAAGTTATTTTTTGCTGCCATCTTTTGGCCAAATCTGTTATTGGAGTTTGTTTTAAAAAACCTGATTTATTCCCTGGGTATAAAATTGTCACTGATTTTATTTTTTCTGTTGTTTTATTTTATCTCTTTCTATAATGTGTTTTTACAAGAGGAAATGTACCTAAAAATCTTAACATGTTGCACTGTGTGCAGGTGTGGTGCGTCCTTACAAACACTGGAGACGCTGACATAGCGGACATGATGAAGACAGGCTCTCATCACCTCACCGTCTGCACTTACCCTGAGGTTAGGACATAGACATTTTTATTTAATTTAGTGTCCTATTGGTTTTAGAATATGATGAAGGTCTCTTCTTTGTGACATCAGATTTTTGTGTTGAGTGGTGTGGTTGCCATGGTGACCTGTGCCGTGTTTCTGCGACTAAACTCTCTGCTGAAGCTGGCGGTGCTGCTGCTGGTGGTGGTTCTGTACTCTTACCTCATCCATCTGGCTTTTGTCACGCTCGCACGTCACGATATGCAGCACAGGTCAGAGTACAATATGTGATGACTTTATTCATTTAAGTTAATGCAAATATTGAGTTTATCTAATAAGAAATTACTCCTGTAAGTTCTAAATCTTTTACATATATATCCAGCATTTCTTATAAGGTTTATAAACTAGCTATGCTCGTGTAATTACAGGTCTCACTATGTCAGGAGAAAAGGAGTTTCCATCCTTCTCATGGCGATGTTCTTTGTTGCTGTCCTCTACAATGGGCGGCAGGTACTGAAGAAACTTTTCTGTATCATACTGATTTACTTTTGCTTAAAGTTACTGTGTCTGAAAACAGTCTGTGGCTTTTTTTTTTTTACTTGCATTACTGAGAACAACACTTCTCACAGCCAGACTGAGTGGCTGGATGGAATGAGTCCCATGCTGGTGATGTTGCATCTTCCTTTATTATTTGATTTCCAGTGGGAGGCTACAGCCAGACTGGACTTTTTGTGGCGTCTGCAGGCCCAGCAGGAGGTAGAAGACATGAGAGAGTTGCGGGAACACAATGAGTGTTTGCTACACAACATCCTGCCCGTGCATGTAGCGCAGCATTTCCTGGAGAGGAGTAGAAATGATGAGGTACTGAGAACACCTCGACCCAGAGTCTGAGTATCAGGTCAACGTCGCACAGCGCTGAATAAATCACCTTGTTTATGGATCATACAAAGAGCTTGCCTCTTGTGTTTAACGTGTATGACATATGTCTTTGTAGGAGCTATACTCCCAGTCCTATGATGAAGTGGGTGTTATGTTTGCATCTATTGCTGGGTTCAATGAGTACTTTGAGCAGAGAGAGATTCAACATGAAGGAGTGGATTGCCTTCGATTGCTGAATGAGATCATTGCCGGCTTTGATGAGGTTAGTCTGGAGCTGAAATCTGCAACCTTTTTGTTTTTTTTCTTCCTGTTGAACTTGTTAAATGAGATAGTGTAGATCAGTGGCATGTAATTTGTCCTCTTTGTGTTCTAACAAGCTGTTGGAGGAGTCTTACTTCCATTATGTGGAGAAGATCAAGACAATCGGTAGCTGCTATATGGCGGCATCTGGTTTGGCTCCAAATAAGCAGGTGGGGCATTCCTCTGTAGTCATTATTCCATTTTCTATGCTTAATCCAATTCAGGGTAGTGAGGAAACTGGAACCTATCCCAGTAATTAGCAAGTGAGAGACAGGGTACACCCAGGGCAGACAATCCCTCACGATCACTGCTTGAGACAATTTAATGACCAAACACACGTTGGTGTGGAGGAAGCCGGAGTACCAGGACACCACACACACATGTATGGGGAGAACACCTCCACACAGATAGGCTAGTGAAGGCACAGATAGGCAGACCTCCTCTACAGTCGACCATCTTGCTGTGAGGCACTACAGTCCTAACCATTACCCCACCATGCATCATATTTAATTCAGCATGGAATCAATTGATCTGCAGAATATTTTAATTTTTGCAAACCATTCAGCTTCCTTGTCAATAAGGCTGAATGTGTCTGCACCGTTTTGTCTTTGACTTTGGCTTCCTCCAGCTCTATCCACCTCTCAATCGATCACGGTCTCTTTCAGGCATCAATGGATGAATGGAATCACCTGAGCGAGCTGGTTTTGTTTGCCTTGGCAATGCAGGAGACCTTGAAAGAGATTAACAGGCACTCTGCCCAAAACTTTGCGCTCCGTGTAGGTTCGTGGCTGACCTCTTGCACACACACACAGTCACACACACATGCAAGGAGATGCTCATGGTTACTGATAGTCCACTTTTCTGCATGATGTTGGACTTTTCCAGGCATTGCACATGGGCCGGTGGTTGGAGGGGTAATTGGTGCCTCCAAACCGCAGTATGATATCTGGGGATCAACGGTGAACCTGGCCAGTCGTATGGACACCACAGGTGTGAGCGGACGCATCCAGGTGCCTGAGGCCACCCGCAAGATCCTGTCAGATTGGGGCTTCATCCTGAAGCTACGTGGAGAAATATTCATCAAGGGGGTGAGCGGAGCCCAATACCTGAAGACAGAAGTTTGTTACAAAGCTGCAGGATTCAGGCTAAGTTTCTTCTTTAACGTTATGGTTTCTGAGATTACAGTAAGTCAATAACTATGTTGCAATGAAACGGGTTATAAATGGTTCTCAGTGACTTTTTAAAGGGGAATTTCATTTCACGTTTTATGAGACGAAAGAGCAGTTTTTGTGCTGCGGCACATAAAAGAAGTCATGGATATTGCATCTTGTAAACAATTAAAAAAAAAAGTGAAATCAGAGATGTTGATCACTGCTTTTTGTTTGTTAAAACCATCTGAACATCAAACCAAACTGACTTCATCGTCAAACCGGATGGACATATCTGCTTTGCAAAGGAGTTTAACCCTCAATTCTCTGCTTTCTTTAACTTTGTCGAATCGGGTGTGGTTTTGGTAGGGGATGCGCTCACTGAGTGGCCTTCAAGCTGATTTCCTTTCTGTACTATTTCAGTAAGCACCTTCATTACAACGTAATATCCTTTCACTAAAAACTGGGACAAAATTAGTTCTGTGTTCGGTGCCAGTTTGGTCCTACGTGGAAAGATTTATTACATACTTCTCAATTTTTGCATTAACTGGGCATCTATGAGGTTTGGGACTGACAGTAATTCAATGAAACATTGGTGCATATGTTAAGAGTCATCCTGAGGGTCACATGCAAAGGTGTGATTCATTATAACTTTTGTTTTTTTGTAGGTAAGCGAGTGCCAGGGGAAGGTCCGCACCTATTTCATCAGCACCATGCGCAGCAAGAGGGCAAACACAGGAACAGATGTGCGGACAGGAGCGCGGACGGGAGGACGCATGACGCTGGCGGAAGTGGTGTTTGGGCTCGTCCAAGCCAGAAACAAAGAGCAGATGAGAGAAACCAATGGGAGTTTTGGAATGACACCCCGAAAACTGTGTTGAGCGCTGAAAACAAAGGAAAATGCTCATGAATGCAGTTCACACAGGTTTACAGGCTGGATTAGTTCAGCTCAATGAAATGTGTGTGTGACAATGTACTGGAGAAATCATCCATCATGGATCTCAAGTCATGGAGCAAAAGGGTAAAGTGGTGTTTTTAACTTTACATTCAAAGGTAAGATGTCATAAATGCCATTAAGGAAAAAGCCAAAAGGTCTCCTTGTTAGCTGGGATGTTACTCCAGCTGGACATCAGACCTCTGAGCCAAAATACAGAATACCTCCAAGAAACCAGCTCAAATGGCCTATGCAGCACTGACTAGTGTTTTTCCTCCATTGTCTTGCATCATTTTAGTGTTTACAGTTCAAGATTCTTTATTTATTAACTGTTTGCTGCCTGGTTTCATATTGCAAACACTACTCATCATTGTTTATTTTAGGTTGTATTTGTCTTTGCTTGTAATGCTACTCCCCTTTCTGAACCAAATGACCAAACAGTGATGTTTTATGTTGATCTAATAAAAATTCATACAATAGGCTTGAAGCAAAGTAGCATCACCATTTTTAAAACCCCCGACTGGTGTGTAACTTCAACAAAGTACAGCCAAGTCCTAAGTAGGACTCGCTCCAGTTGTATGTGGCAGTTGTAATGTTAGTACTGTGTACTGCATAATCAAAATGTAAGTGTATTAACAGGGTGGAAAGTTTACATTTATGTCGGGAATGTATGTATGACAAGTAGGGTGTTCACAATCAGCTCACACTTTTCACAGAATGTGTCATTCTGGATGTTTGTCTGAGCAAAATGGAAAATTTTACTGTTCAGTTCATAGGAACTGTTTATCGTTTCAACTTTTTATACATTTTTTTTATAGAAAAAGGTTGACAATGTATGATTTCTGCCAATAAAAATAATGAAATATATGACAGGCTCATATGATCAATGTGATGTTTTCTAATAATAAATTATCTTAGTCATGGCCACATGCATGGTCATAAAACTAAAGGTTTCTTACTCTGTTAGAGTGTTATAATGAAAGGTGATTTATTACTAAATGCCATTTTTACTTCAGTACTGTTTTTTTAGCAGTACCTGTCAGCTGTCACAGAGGAGGAGGAGGTCGGGCTTAGCAATAAAGAAAAAACGGTCTGAAAAGCTGTCATTTCAGTTCTATCTATTTTACAATTAACTGATTTTCTCATTTGTGTCACAGGAAGGACGATTTTTTCTTCCCTCCATTAGTTTTGACTGCCGCTCGCGCGGGTGTTCTGTGATAATACAGTCCAGACCGGTTCACTGATCCTTAATTCTGCAAGATGATTCACTTTGTTTAGTTTTGTTTTTAACAGTGAGGGATTTTTTTTTTAAAATCTCGCAGTTCTGTCTTTTTACATTTTTCTGAGCAATTCAAAATAGTATATGAAAAAGGGATCAATAGAAGGTGGCTCATGAGCATATTTCGGCTATTTTAACAACAAATGTAATATAGGTTCAGTTAGATAACATGGTAACAAAACAAACATAACCTATCAATAAGGCTTGTACACACTGGACACATCGCCAAACCATCATAGCTCATCAAAGACTAAAATAAAATGAATATAATAAAAATACAAAGGGGAAATAAGCTTTGTAATTAGTTGACAAGAGGAATATTTTCAAAGATATTGTTTGTGAGCTTCTTGCCTGCTAATTGCTAGGCTAGTTTCCAGCTTCCCCGGGGCTGAATGAATAAAATGCTAGTGTCCAGAAACAGCGTCAGAGTGAGACCTCTTCGTTTGCGAGGTCTGTCTTTGATGTCATGCAGGCACGCGGGCTTCGTTGGCTGTCCTGGCTGATTGTTGTGGCTTCCCAACACATCAGGAGAAAGTTGGCCTTGTACTTCATTGCTTCTGTTTGCCTATATTACTAACAAATTATGGCAGACTCCCAAGAGGACAAGTTGTACAAAGCGGAATACGCTAAAAGCGGCCGCGCGTCGTGCAAGAAATGTAAAGAAAACATAGCTAAAGACTCGCTTAGGATGGCCATCATGGTACAGGTAAGGTAGCCACGTCTGGAGCGCGTTATCCAAAGATTAGAAAGTTTATTGGAAAGTGCATGTTTGTGAGTCTTGTGGCTGCTGTTTCCTCGTAAAAAACCAACTCGCGCAGAGTTCAGAGTAAGAAATGTGAGTTTTTTTAATGGTTTCAATTGTTCCAAGTTAGGCCTGAGTTAGCATTTAAATGGCTGACATTGTGTGCGGAGCTCACAAAGAAGCGCTGAGCCTCTTAACGAGGAATTCAGTCTTCATGCTGAGTGAAAGTTAGCACTGACATTGTGTGATGCATATAGTTCAATTTGCAATAATAATATGAAAAGAAACATCAACCCCAGCAAAAAAAAAATCACAGCAGCCCTGGTAGTCTTTGCTGCACCCCACAGAGCTCATGGAGCAGCTTAATGCTCTTATTTAGTACCTAGCTTTTCCCTATACAGGCCAACCTTCCTGAGTCACTGCTCTTTGCTGAAATCAGGAGGAATTTAACCAGTTGGTTGAAAAATAAACATGTGTTTGGAATGACATTAAATTTATAAAGCTGTTTTGAAATATTTAATACAATATGTGGGCAGAAATATTATTTAACATTAAGTATAATTCCTTTCAATTTGTGAGAATGGGAATACATTTTTAATACCATTTTTAAACTGTTTAAATCTAAAGGCAACAAAAGGTCTATCATGTTAACTTTCCCAGTGTAATATGCATAATGTACACACACGTGTTTCTGTGTTCCAGTCGCCCATGTTTGATGGGAAGGTCCCTCACTGGCACCACTTCTCCTGCTTCTGGCAGCGAGCATCAGCCCAGTCTACGGCTGACATCAGCGGGTTCTCTGATCTCCGTTGGGATGATCAGGAAAAAGTCAAAAAGGCTATTGAAAGTGGTGGAGCTGTTGGAGGAGGTGGGTGGTTAATGGGAAAGCTCTGTCCTGTTCATGGAAACAGGGACTTTAATTAGTACTGAATTGTTTTATTATCAGAAAACAACTTTAAGCTAATTAATAATCGTAACAAATACCCTGAAAGCAGCTGGATAAACGTCTTGTTACGCAGATACAAAGTAAATCAATATATTCAGTACAGACTAACAAAGTTACAGTGTACATACCCTCCATCTTTACATCATCATATCCTAAACAGAGTATTCTGTTTACATTAGGTTACCTTGGTTGTAGTGAGTATTTCTTTTCACTTTTCCCTTTTTAATAATGGATTGAATTAAATAGTTTTGACCTAAAAGTGATCACTCAATTTCTACCTTGCAGGAAAGGGTGATCAGAAGGGAACCGCTAAAGGAGAAAAGACACTGAATGACTTTGCAGTGGAGTATGCCAAGTCCAACCGCAGCACATGCAAAGGCTGCGAGCAAAAAATAGAAAAGGTTTGTCATTGCTTCACAGGAAAACTTTAATGGACCTCAACAAGGATTGGAGTTAGTTTTTCTGCCACTGACAAATAATATCTCTGTGATTATCTGGCATTTAGGATCAGATTCGTGTGTCCAAGAAAGCCGTGGACCCCGAGAAGCCTCAGCTGGGTCTGATTGACCGCTGGTACCACACGGGATGTTTTGTGAGCCGCAGGGAGGAGCTGGTCTTCAAGCCGGAATTCAGTGCTGCCCAGCTGAAGGGATTCAATGCCCTGCGGGCAGAAGACAAAGAGGAGCTTAAAAAGAGGCTCCCTGCCGTAAAGTCTGAAGGGTGAGACGATAAAGGTGTTTAGAGAAAACCTCACGGATAATTATTTTGTTCAGGTCTGCCGTTGGTGTCCTCACCGCCGTTTGCCAGCTCTCCATCTCCCATTGCCCTGCAGCACAAGAAAATGGCCTTGAATGTGTCCCTGAAAGCCGTCATGGTGTACGCATATAGGAAGGGGTTAACGGCAGAGTTCGCGTGGGACAGGATGATGGCAGTGAGCAGCAGCTGAAGCGGCACGGAGCAGTGCGGACACAGCAGCAAGAAGCAGTTAATGATGTGAAGCGGGATCCAGCAGACGGTGAAGAGAAAAAGAACAAGAAAGAGCGACGTCGCCATCTTCATCTCCCTGCGCACGCTGGCTGCAGCCCTACGTTGCTGCTCTGATGCAATGCGCCGCACTTGCCGCTTGACCGTGACGAAGATACGGGCATAGATGAGGAACATGATGAGCAGGGGCGTGAGCACACAAGCAAAGAAGTTGAAGTAGACCATGTATGTCATGTCCACCACCAGGACGAAGAAGCAGTGACCAGAATCGGGTGGCGTTTTGTGCCAGCCCATCAGAGGCACAAGCCCGATGAGAAAGGCCAGGAGCCACGTGGTAAGGATCACCAGCATGGCGTTACGAGACGTCATCAGGATCTGGTAACGGAAAGGCATGAAGATGGCGATGTAGCGCTCCACGGCCACTGCCAGCAGGCTGAAGATGGAGCTCTGCGTGAACATTATCAAAACACTGAGCATGAGCAGACACAGGTAGAAGTTGTTACGCGGTAAACCGACGTCAGTTAGGATGGCGCATGGGATGGCGATCAGGCCCACGCAGATATCTGCAACTGCAAGCGAGACCAGAAAGTAGTTAGTGACGGTGCGTAATTTGCCGTTGAGACCCACAGCAGTGCAGACCAATAAATTGCCTGTAGCGGAGAAGAAGGCAATGATGAGCTCAGCCGCCATGTACGGCGCGTTGGGGGAAGCCGCCGCATCAGGAGATCGGGTTGCAGGAGAAGCTGTAATATTCAAGGGATGTTGCAAGAAAGAGAAAACCTCCTGAGATGAGTTTCTGGCTTGTTGGACAGTGTGGAAGCTCAGTGATGTGCCAGTGTTCTCCATAGTCGTCCTAAAAAGAGAAGTGGTGTTCAGACGAGGCTAGATCAATCAGCATGGTGATGAAACGCAGTAAAATACTCACCAATCTGCAGCAGCGTGAGTCTGCTGATGAGCACATTTACAAATGTAAGAACATCCCAACAGCAGCCATCCTGAAAGCCTGACACAAGCGGGTCTGTAGGATGCTCTTTTATGCATCCTTATTAGTCACTTTAGATGTCGGCTCTGGTCTGACCAGAGAGATTTGACTTGTTTTGTGTTTGTTGTTTCTGTCCGTATGGAACGGATTCATTAACAGTGTGTCAGTGGTCACTTGGGGGGATGGAGTGTGGATTTTTCTTGTCAGGACAGAGTGTATAATATCATTGCAGCCTCGTGGGGTTGTACAGACATGTAGTAGCTTGTGCTTGTGCTCGTCAATTAACTGATGAAACCCTAATGGAGTTCTTTAATGAATAAAGGTGTCAAGTTCCGGCTTATGTTTTCCTCCGTTTCCCTTTGAGCCTCATGTAGGGAGTTAAAGTGGATGTTTTTATCCTGGTTTGTGTGTAATAAACTAAAGTTTGCGAGTAAACTTTGTGTTCACACAGAAAGCGTAAAGCTGACGAGGTAGATGGAGCATCAAAGAAACAGAAGAAAGAGGAAGAGGATGAAAAGAAAAAACACGAAGAGCAGTTGAAGGTACGTAAAAAACCACTTCATAACCCGAAATGAATTAGGACGCTTGGTAAAATGTAGATGTGATCGGTATTAAATTTGAGATATTTTAGTATTAAATAGAAATAAAATACTTGCTTTATATTGGGTGAGCGCAACATGTAGAGTCCACTTTTAATAACAATCCTCGAACATTTTGGGAATGGAGGACATGCTGGACATAGGTGTGACTCTAGCCCTATGTCATCTTTATCGTGTGTTGTGTTTTATGATGCGTCATCTGTTCTGAACTGATGAGCGACATGCGGACCAGTTTCAGGACCAGGATTAGATGCAGCGTGTTTTTCAGCATAATCTTCCTGAAATATTCAAGGGCTTCTCTGAACAGACTGTCTGAATTGAAACGCGTGTTGCTTTTTAACCTGCACATAAATGTCAGCATTGATGGTGCCTTTCCCGATGTGCAAAGACCAGTTCCAAACGGCTGGCCTTGCCATTAGGAGTGCAGGTTTTTAACTGAGAGCAGAAAACCAGTTTCATAGTAAAACACACCGTGTCTACCATTTTAATTACAAAATGATTTCAGTTTGTTTGACAATTACTTATTCAGCTGAAGTACATTTTAAATGAGTTTTGGCCCAGAGGCGATGATGTTTCTGGATATTAAGAAACCAGAAACATGACAGAGGATTTTCATTAGTGTTTCTGAGTTAATGTAGTGATTTCTGTGACACATTGCTGACCCGCCTGTCTGAGGGGATATTTCTATAGTTGTGCTCTTAACCTGAAGTTGCAGTTCCTTCATTGAAGTGTGCATCTAGTTTTATTTACATGTCACAGATCTGCTTTTGGAATCTGGTGTGTTTTACATATTGGAATAAACATTTGTGGCCATGATCCTTATTTATTTCTCTGCTTTTTGCTTCATAATTAAATGTACGTACAGAATCAAAGCCAGCTGATCTGGGGAATCAAGGACAAGCTGAAGAAATACTGTTCAACCAACGACATGAAGGAGCTCCTGATTGCAAACGGCCAGGAAGTCCCCTCTGGAGAATCCAATGTAAAGATAAATTACTCCTTTTTCTGTAGCTCCATGATGACAAGCTCATCTAAACCAACTTTGTTTCAGAATATATGAAAGTAAATCTTGGACCAAGGATAATTTTGATATTTTAAACCCTATTTTTTGTTTAATATGTAACATTTTATCTGAACAAATAAGTCATGCAGTTTTTCTGTTTGTCTAAATTTAATGTTGTTTGAACCCAGGTGACCGACAGCCTGGCTGATGGCATGGCCTTTGGTGCTCTTGAGCCTTGCAAGGAGTGCACGGGACAGTTGGTGTTTAAGGGTGATGCTTATTACTGTAAAGGGGACATTTCAGCCTGGACAAAGTGTGTGTTCAAAACTACAACACCTGCACGCAACAACTGGGTTATACCAAAGGTGAGTCACTTTTCATCGAGTCATAGTGTATCAGATGGTGTGGAAACATCCTGCATTTGGTATTCCCATCCGTATCAGTGAGCAGCGAGTCAGCAGAGATGTCAGTAACGACTCTGCACTTTGGTTTTGGTTACATTTCGGTGAGTCTTTTGAAATCTCGTGTTGTCTTTACAGGAATTTCACGAAGTCCCTTTTCTGAAAAAGTTCAAGTTCAAGCGACAGGATAGGGTTTACCCCAAAGATGCTCCTGCCCAATCACTGACAGCAGTTAAAGCTGAACCTCTGGCGAGTGCATCCAGTGCACCAACTAAGAAACTTCCCGAGACGGCACCTCCAGGTGAGAGAAACCTGAAGGTTAACTTTGATATATTTACAGTCCATTTCACCTTGATCTGCAGAGGCTGGGGGTTTGATTTCTACTGCCATTAATGTTATCATTGATCTTATTCTGTTTTTCCCTTTTTTTTTGTAAACTAGACAAACCTCTCACTGGTATGAAACTGCTGGCTGTCGGCAAGCTGACCAAGAACAAAGATGATGTGAAAGCTACCGTGGAGGAGTTGGGTGGAAAGATCACTGGCACAGCCAATAAGGCGTCTCTCTGCCTCAGCACTAAGAGTGAGCGGCAGTTTGATAAAATCTGAAAAATGCTTGTGCAAGTGAGTGGTGTTGAAAAAGAAATTTACACATTTTTGTAGTCGCTAACTCCTTTTGTCATTGTGTTTTCAGAGGAGGTGGAGAAGATGAGTAAGAAGATGGAGGAAGTAAGAGACGCTGGTGTGCGTGTGGTCTCAGACGATTTCCTCACAGATATCAAGTTGTCAGGAAAAACTCTTCAGGAACTGGTCTCTCTGCACGTCATCTCAACCTGGGGTGCAGAGGTTAAAGTCGAAGCTCAGGCCTCCAAGTCTGGAGTGCTACCTGCTAAGAGCACTGGGAAGGTGAAGGAGGAAGGTAAAGGACATCTGCTACTGTGGTTATTAGTTAAAGATAGTCATTTTTATACTATGTTACATTTGAATGGAAATAAGTACTTTAAAAAAGTGACACATTTTATCTAAACCTTTTACAGGTGGTAGCAAATCCAAGAAAATGAAACTTACAGTCAAAGGTGGTGCTGCAGTGGACCCAGACTCTGGTAACCAGAACAGAAATTATGTTTGTCCAGCAAGTTTCCCCTGAGTGAATGGATGCTTGATGGATGCTCTTGGTTTATGCAGGTCTGGAGAACAGTGCCCACGTCCTGGAGCAGGGTGGGAAGATGTACAGTGCTACGCTGGGTCTTGTAGACATAGTCAGAGGAACAAACTCGTACTATAAACTCCAGCTGCTGGAGGATGATGTACAGAAGCGGTAATCTCTAGTTAATATCTTCACATCAAGATGGCTAACTACAGTCCAGTCATACTGTGTTTCTTTATTATTGTGTTCAGTAACTGGTTAGTTTCCCATTTCCACAGACTCACTCATGCATCCCTCTATTTGTCATGCATTTATAGGTATTGGGTGTTCAGGTCATGGGGCAGAGTGGGTACCACCATTGGAGGCAACAAGTTGGACAAGTTTGACGACAAGATCTCTGCGCTGGAAAATTTCCTGACTGTTTACAAGGAGAAAACAGGAAATGTATGGGGCTCCACCAAATTCACCAAATATCCCAATAAGTTCTACCCACTAGAAATTGATTATGGACAGGTACACACACACACACCTACACAACACCTGGCCAGATATGTACAACTTGTTGTATGTAATATAAGATGATGATAAGATAACTTGCAGGACGAGGAGGCAGTGAAGCAGCTGACGGCTACTGCTGGCACCAAGTCTAAACTGGCCAAACCGGTCCAGGAGCTGATCAAGATGATTTTTGATGTAGAGAGCATGAAAAAGGCGATGGTAGAGTTTGAGGTAAGCCTTTGTTTTGATGGTAACTGGTGTTTGTTTGGTTTACGTCTGTAGATTTAAATGTTTCTGTGCCTCCTTTACTTCTTTCCTTTTTGTTGAGAAGAATGAAAGGATGCTACTTCCTGTTTCTAAGCAGAACTTAGCAGCTTTTGTTGAACCTGCTTTGACAAAGTAGGTTTTGCAAAAACAACAAAATGAATTTCTTACATCACATCTTTGGGTTTTCTGTCATTAAATAGTAAAAAAAAAAAATAGGGGGAAAAAAGCTTGATCTATTGCCAGTTTACACATTGTTTCTTTGCAGGCTTTGATTAAACAAATCCTTGATCTGATCATATTTCTTTTAATGTGGGTTTTTTTAAGTCATTTAGAATAACATTTTGTCTGACATTTTGGACATGCGTCTGTTTTTTCTTGTAACATTTTTGATTTTTGTCCATTTCATGCAAACTTAAAGAGACACTGTTATTTCTGTCTTAATTGGTGTTTCAAGCCTTATTTTATTAAGTAGGAAAATAACTTTTCTGCAGATAATGTTATATTGAATATATATTGATGGGCTCATTTTCTTGTATTTGTCCACAGATTGACCTTCAGAAGATGCCTCTTGGCAAGCTGAGTAAGAGGCAAATCCAGAGTGCCTACGCGCTCCTCACTGACGTTCAGCAGGTAGGTTACCCAGAACGCCTCTGAGGGTTCTTCTGCCTGTATGGATTCATTCTGGCAAAACTTTAAGCTGATGCTTTATGTTCAAATGTTCCAGCTCTTTGCAGTCTCCACTACATGAGCTGCAGGCAGTGCAGATTGTAATGCAAACAATGGGACATGTTGGCTCTAAATGTCTTTTTTAGGCACATGTTGGACATTAGTTTGATGATGCAGATATAAATTAACACTAATGATGTGTATCACTGTGTCAGTCAGGTTGAAATTGGATCAGCTAGTTATTTTGTTCTAATAATTAGATGAGATTTTTGCTCTTACCCTGCGACTGTTATCTGATACAAGTCATGTTTCATCATAGGCCGTGTCAGACTGTCTGCCTGAAGCACAGATCCTGGATCTCTCCAATCGCTTTTACACATTGATACCTCATGACTTTGGCATGAAGAAACCTCCACTACTGAACAACCTAGATTACATTCAGGTAAATGCACAGAACTTGAAGAGCTTGTCTTAAATAAGACATATTGTTCCTTTGCTAGTAGAGCAGGGGTGGGAACCTTCAATGTCTCCCTGTTCCAACACAACACATTGCACAAGTCACGGTGCAGATGTTGATAAGCTGTTGGATCAATTTAATTTGAATCAGGTGTGCTGGACCAGGGATACATGAAAAACCTGCAGGATTCTAGCCTGGACTGTGGTTCCCCACCCCTGCACTAGGGTTTTTTTTTTTATTAGGTAGCACTGGTGGTAGCTACTGTTTAGCACCTACTCGTCATGGATATATCCAAAATACTTTTTCCCCTCCTTTTTTTCATAATATCTCTAAATGTTTAACATACTTGACCGTCTAGGCCAAAGTTCAGATGTTGGACAACCTGTTGGATATAGAAGTAGCGTACAGCTTGCTGAGAGGAGGAGCTCAGGACAATGAGAACGATCCTATTGACATCAACTATGAGAAACTCAAAACAACCATTGAGGTAAGGAGTATACGTCACAAAATATGTAACTAACATCACGTTTCACAACAGTTTGTAATGCAAATGTTATTTTACAGGTTGTTGACAAGACTACACAGGAAGCTGAAGTTATTATACAATATGTTAGGAACACTCATGCTGCTACACACAATACGTACACGTTGGAAGTGCAAGAAGTAAGTCATTATTTAGATGAACAGTTTTAAAGCGCAGCCTCATTTTGTGATGTTTTATATGAAACTGATTGCAGCATTTTTTACGTTTCGTTTAGATCTTTAAAGTAGCCCGAGAGGGGGAACATCAGCGGTACCGTCCCTTTGAGGAGATGCACAATCGACAGTTATTGTGGCACGGTTCTCGCACCACCAACTATGCTGGTATTTTGTCTCAGGGTCTTCGTATTGCACCTCCAGAGGCTCCAGTGGTGAGTGTTTGTTTTCCACCAAGTGGGGAAAGTTTAAAAATGTCTAACATTGTAATGTTTTTCATTCACTTAATCCTACAGAGATTAGCTGATTAACTCTTTGGTTTTTCTGCAGACTGGTTACATGTTTGGCAAAGGTGTGTACTTTGCTGATATGGTGTCAAAAAGTGCAAACTACTGTCATACTTCCCAGTCAGACTCTGTAGGCCTAATTCTGCTGGCAGAGGTTGCTCTAGGCAACATGTGAGTGAGATTTTATTTTTATTAACAAACTTTCTTCATGCTTTTGGGATTATTTTCATTCATGCACCATGATTTTTGTTCTGTATGCAGGCACGAACTGAAGAAGGCCTCTCACATTACAAAATTACCAAAAGGCAAGCACAGTGTTAAAGGTAAGAAACTAAATAAATCTGCCCCGTCTGTAAACTGTTTCTTGTAAATCCCTCCATTCGCCATAAACCACTGCGTTTATATCAATGAGTCGTGAGTTTGCATGGGATGGGTAATTAAAAGCAAGTCTTGTTAATAAACTAAAGTTAATGTAATGTGTTTTTTATTATAGCAATATATCACTGTTTACTTCTCATCTTCAGTTATCAAGCTTTTGTTTATCGACCTGTTATTTTTTTTGCCAGGTTTGGGTAGAACCGCACCAGATCCAAGCGCCACCGTCACGCTGGATGGGGTGCAAGTGCCTCTGGGAAAAGGAGTCAACACCAACATTGATGACACAAGTCTACTATACAACGAGTATCCTTTTACCTCTTATATTTCCATCTGTCAACACATGTTGCTAAGCCACATTCAGAAGTCCTTATATGATTACAAGAAAAGTACTTTTTTTGTTGCTCTTCATCAACATAAAGGATGTATTGTTTGTACCTGGATTAAATTAGCCATAAAATCTATCATTTACATTGTTGATGGTCAATGTGAAGGTAAACTGTAGCTGATTTATGTTGTACAAACCAGAGACCGTTTTTTCCACAAAGTTTATGTTGAAACTCTTGATTTTGTTAATCGAGTTGAGGACAACTCAGGGTTTTCTTTTCCAGATAGAGGCAAGTCTTATCCATGGTGTGTTAGCATGATAACGAACTCTGTAAGTGAAAAGATCCTACGTTTCTATCCATCACCCTCCTCCTGAAGCAGCTGTCAGACATGGGTTGTGTACTTGCAGGATTACGTCTATTCAGAAGCACAAGATTTTCAGAATAGTTCCACAATCTTTTTTCTGTATTTCTTCATTTGTTTTTAAATAAATTAGACATTTTTTTATGTTGAGCCCTGAGAAAAAGTATATATCTGAAATAATAAGTCCATTAAACTTGTGTAAACCTGTTTTTTTGCTGTTGTGCTCAGAGTGGGATTTTCTTATTATCCTGTTAGTTAAAACTGGCTTATGTAACAGGAACTCTTTATTTTCACTGTATTGCTCACATCTGCTTTCCTTAACCATCGCACCTCCAGGTACATTGTCTACGATGTAGCACAGGTCAACATGAAATATCTCTTGAAGATCAAGTTCAACTACCAGACATCCCTTTGGTGAAAGGACTTGCATCCAAGCCCTTCATAGAAGACCACTGTTGTCTCCAAATGGCTTCATTCCCTCCAGCAAAATATGTAATTAGTAGTGATGCTATTTTACGCTTCACTTGAAATGTTTTGCCACTTTACTGCGTTGTCATCAGGCTCATTAGCAGGCAGACTCTATTAGTAATACATTATGTAGTTACATTCTGCTCTGATTTGTTCATAGGATTGAAAGTCACAGCTGGAGCATACTGAATGAAACTGTAACTATCTTGCATCTTTAATTTTGGAAGGAAATAACTCATTCTTCAATAAGTATTTACTTAATAAGGCATATCACAAAGTTTAGGAGTTTTGAGGGTTCAATCTGCAAATGCAAACACACCTCTGTTTATTAGGGTACCTCAGTGAAATAGCCTCTAAAGTGCATGTTTTGTAGAATGATTATGCAGATACTGTACAAGGTTTAACATTTAAATATTTGTTTTGTTTGTCTTAAATGTTTTCCTGACAGAAATGTAAAACATTTTACATGTTCTTTCAAAAACTGAACCTGTAGTTTTTTTTTTCTTGAGCACTTCAAGTTCAATAAAAACTCAAGACTCTTTGAATGTTTATTACAAAGTAGTATTTTCACTGTTAATGAGCTTTCTCTGTGAATACAAAAACAGTTTGCATTCATTTTGAAACCTTCCTATGGATTTTGTGGCAGATTATAACAGTAGTTATAAATATTTGTTATGATGGATTACAGCATGCTGTGCAAAAACTTAGTATCCTGCATAAAAGTGTTTGTTACATGAGTTGGACCAGAATTTGTTACACATTAAACAAAAGACTTACTGGATGCAGATAGTTTTTATTTTTCGACTATTTTTCGTACGATTTTACAATTAAAAGTTGATATATTTGTAATGAAACGTGTAATTTTTATGATTAAACTGGGTGGTTTATTTCTCAAATTGCCCTCCAGACACATTTCCGACCCAGAATGCATTTCTGACAAGGTCTTTGAAAAAGCGGCGCGGCTAATTCAAGATGGCGGAGATGGACCAGCTGTTAGACGAGAGTGAGTAACAACACAAAATCAATGAGTATTGCAGTGTAAACAAACAGCGGTCCACTAGTAATCACATAAATAATTAGCGAAGAACTGGTACTTGTGTTACTGTTATCGATGTTGTATATTTACAGTTGGTTTTATGAAGCCATTTTAAGACGCAAAGAGACACTGGTTTGCTCAAGTGCGCTAACGCTTTTTTAGCACGGGAGGCTAACCATAGCTAATGCTGGAGTTGAACAAGTAACTTTAGCTACACTGGATAAACAAATGCCGCTAGCTTAGCTTTGAGTTAGCGTCAGCTACCTTACGTCGCGAACAACAACAACAAAAGGACTAGGTAGGCGTCGTAAGACGCTAGCTATCCATTCTTTTATAAGGGCACCCTTTCTTCAGTAGTACTATACACTGTCCTTGTATTTAAGGTTCGTTAGCGGTGGTCAATGTTACATGGTTACACGTTGTGTGTGCTTTTGACAAGCTTTTGAAGGTAGTCCAGTCAAGTTAGTTGACTGTTAACACCTGAAGCGATCAATCTGAACGCGGTTAATGTAATTTGTACATATATAAATCCGTGTATGTGGTTTAACGTTCCCAGGTTTAGCGTTTGGTATTAAAGTGTTATATGACATGTTGATGTCACTCCTGTGCCTGACAGCTCAAACTGGGGTAAAGGCCTCACCGACTGGGTTAGGTGTTACCAGTCACCCTCTATGACTGCTGTCTGTTAAAATATTTCCCCCTATTTATTTGAGAGGAATACTAATATTTAATATAGAGTTTAACAACTAATTTATTAACAAAATAAGTATATTGTATTGTAATCAACATTCTTGCATTTTATTTCTATTTCCATTAGTTCCAGATTGCATGACTGATGTAGCCTATGTTTTTCCCCCCAGGCTCCTCAGCTGAGGCACTTGTCAGTCTTAAAGGTATGTCAGCAAGTTCAGTAGCTGTTTTTAGAGTTAACTTTTATCTATATCCAAGATTACAAGAGATATAAAGTACACTCAACACTGGCATGCCTGTATGATCATACATGGTCATCATGACTGATCTGATTTGAATGTCTATAAATGTGTTGGATCATACATACCATTTGTTTATTACTAAATGTAGTCAGCAGAATTAAATCCTTCAAAGGATTAAAGTTGTGTATTAAACCCATAATAAGAAGCTTACTGCTTACAGTCTTTCAACATATTCAGATGCAGTATAGAGGAAGTAATTGCCACAGTATTGTTTGTATGTAGTTGTTTTTCTTTACTAGATGAGAAGATGGCTTTAAAAATAGTTTTTAATTGTTTTCCCTTATTTTTAGAATAGGATTTAGTAGAAAACAATTGTTTGTATGTTGTGTACTTGGAGTATTATGTCTTAAATTATTGGTTATCTTTTAGAGGGGAGTTTATCTAACACTTTGAATGAAAAAAACAACTTCCCAAGAGCTCACAACACCAGGGGACGACATTCTTCTGTCACAATGGAAACGGTAAGAAACTTTGTGGACAGGATCAATCAGCTGCTTCTATTTGTTTTCAATTCTTAATCTTCTGTAGGAATTCGGGTAAACAGGGACTGTTATTGCTTCAGAAAATAGTGTTAATTATATATTTTATTTTTCTGGCATCGCATTTACACACCTCATATTTCCTATGTGTGTGGGAATAAATTAGGATCTTTAGACATTGAATAAAAATATGAGTATTTGTTTATGTTGGTATCGGCAGTTAAGAGTTGGATAAAATTTGTATTTCAAATATTATTATATAACATCAATATTTTTAATATCAATAATTGGAAACTTTAGTGCATTACTTTATAATTAATAGTTGTGATATTGGTGTGTTGCAATTAGTCTTTTTCAATTCAGTTCAATTCAACTTTATTTATATAGCGCCACTTCATGACAGTGTCTTCTCAGGGCGCTTCACATCATATTTGAGCCAATTCATCAAATAGCCTATATAAGGCAAACCATAAGCTATACTATCTCTAACTGTAAGATTGGTTAAAAAGGAAGGTCTTAAGCTTGATTTTAAAGGTAGAGAGGGTGTCTGCCTCCCGTACCCATACTGGGAGCTGGTTCCATAAGAGAGGAGCCTGATAGCTTAAGGCTCTCCCTCCCATTGTTTTCTTTTCAGCCTGAATACTGATATATTGGTTCATTCATATGTGCCAAATGTGGGCACTCACTTGTTCTAATGTAGTTACAGAAACAGGGTTTTGACCTGGTGTGCTGCAACAACATTTCACATTTTAATGACACAAAATCTTCATGGAAAAGAGCTTGAGCTGTGCTGGTTATCACCAAACTCATTATGACTATAGCATTCTCTACTCCCTCTTGTGTTTATTCTTCTAAGTAAAGGAAAGCTGTCCATATTAATGTGTTTTTTTACTGAACTGAATGTGTTTGATTCGTGTTACCGAGCTCTAGAGAGCACCTGACAGATTAGCTATAAAATATTTATTACAGGAAGTGGACAACCAATTTGGTTTCTTATTTCCATACTGCAGAGAGATGCTGCACATCTGCCAATTATAGAGCATGAAACTTTTAACAGTGATCTTTTTCAGTATATCTTTGCAAAAGGGAGCACAGATGTAACGGGAAGAGCACTGAGTGCATTTTATTTTATTAAGCTCCTTAATAAACTCTTGCTATAGCTGATCCTTCGTTGATTATGATGTTTGCTAATTTTACTTCTCTTCTTTGTCACATGTTGAGAGATGTTCTAGACCTGCCACTACGTATAAGTATATCTCTTGTTCAGAAAATGGGCATGTACTGCAAAACAGGATTAGTGGCTTAACTGGGAGGTAACTCCAGGTTCAGCTCTAGATTTTAGGTATCACAAAGCTGGTTCACTTCTTACTGAGGCGTTTTACTCTGAAAATTTATGCTAGCAACTTAACCTGCTCCATCGATGGTTAGATTAGAGCGAGAGACATGTAAAAACACTACAGACTGGCCAATCAAATCAAAATCAAAAGCGACAGTGACACCTTCGGATGGAAGTCACAGGATGAACCATATCTTATAACACTTTGTAGGAAAATAGATTGAGACAAACATGGAGCACAACTGTTGTCACAGTAAAATGTTCCTGCAGCATCCTGAATAAAATACACTTGTGCTTTGATGGCATGACAGTCATTGAAGCAGAGTTTAAATCGAAGAAACTAAAAGTTAAGAAATTAGAACCAAAAATGAATAAAATCTTCAAGTTTTAGTTGGTTTTCTGTCACTGCTGAGTTCATAAAGCATCGAGGTCTATAACGTCTGGTATGATTGCACATCTGTGTGAATATTAACGCTATCACTGCAAATTCCTGCATTTCTTCCTACAGCCGACACGGAGCTCAAAGAGAAGCCGCTTGTTTAGGGATGAAGATGAAGCCCCCCAGCAGCGTCTCCCTTCCAGATCTCCTCGGAGGAGCCAGAGGGTCACCACTACACCACAGGTGAAAACTAAACTTTGTAAAATAGATGGAGAACAGGGGAAATTTGCTTTTCCTGTTTTTAGTTTGTTTTGTTTTGAGGGTATTGTAGAAAGTATGCCACGACTATATTGGACAAATGCACAACTTAATAATCTTTTATGGTCCCAGATTAATCTGATTTCAGAGTTAAATTTTATGACTGGAAATTTAGAACAAAGTTTAATTCTAAATTATTAATCTCACCCACTGTAGCCTCTATTTTTCTAGGGTAAGTGCTCTTTTTGTTAAACTAGTTATTGCAGATTATGATGTTGGGATCTTACTGTATTGTTGAGAATCGGTTGGCAGATACTAACGATGGTTTATGCATAAGACTTATTAATGTGAAGCATACGGTCAGATCATTTTATTTGCATCAAGAGCAGTAAAATCACCTTTTACTAATGTTACTCATTTTCTTCACAGAAATTTTCTAATGTTGTGACACCAGATAAGAAGGCATCCCAGAAAATAGGCCTGAGATTAAGAAACCTCCTTAAGCTACCCAAAGCTCACAAATGGTGCATCTATGAATGGTTCTATTCCAATATTGATAGGTAATGTTTTACTTTAACTTCCTGAAAACCATCATTTCAAGTTTTGGATCTAACTTGACTTGAAACACGAGTCATCGTACAGTTACCCTTGTATTTGTTTTTAAGCTAGTACTGCTTTAAAATATCATTTCTCTGTTATTTTTTTTTCTTCAGACCTCTTTTTGAAGGTGACAATGAATTCTGCCTGTGCCTCAAGGAGTCCTTCCCCAATCTAAAAACAAGAAAACTGACAAGAGTTGAATGGGGCACGATTAGGAGACTTATGGGGAAACCACGACGGTACTCTATGATCTTTAACCTTAATGCATATAATGATTTTTTTTCAATAATGAATTTCTTCCATCACAAACTTGGTATAAAGCAGAGGTGTTTGTCCTCTCGGGCCACTGTCCTGCAGGTTTTTTTATGTATCCCTGCTCCAACACACCTGACTTAAATTAAATGGATCTACCTGTCAGTGAAGTTCTGCACCATGACTGATTAAATATAGTCTGTTGTGTTGTAGCAGGAATAAATGGAAAACCTGCAGGTTTGTGGCCCTCAATGGCGGGAGCTGGACACCCCTGCTTTAAAGGAATCAAAATAAGGTTGGTGTGTTGATTCGCTATTGTGCCATCCAGGTGTTCATCTGCATTTTTTGCTGAGGAGCGAACAGCGTTGAGACAGAAGAGGATGAAAATCCGCCTTCTGCAGCAGAGAAAACTGTCTGATGTGTCAAACTGCAAAGATCTTCCAGACGAAATCCCTTTGCCGCTCATCATTGGTACCAAAGTCACTGGTAAGATGACGGAGATGAGCATTCCTTCTTACATCAGACTATCATTACAATCACACTAGAATCATGTGCAATGAGGGTAGTATGTGGAGCAAAGTCCATGCCCAGACTGACTCCCTCACAATTTTAGATTACTCACTGCATGAACGTAATGCAAGTCCACACATTTTAATATGTGATTTTGGCACATTTTTATTGTTATTTTAACACAGAAGGGAAAAAACCAAAAGCCAACCTAATTATTATTATTAAAGATGGCTTCTTCTTACAAACCAAGCATTAGACTCAGACCTTATTTAGAAACAATAACGATCAGTGTCATGGTGAAGTGTATAAAACAAGATGATAGCCGTGGTCTTTTTTTTTTATAGAAATGAGCAAAGATTAGCGGTGTAATAATACCCTAAAATCATGTTTTTAGGTCACAGTTCAGTACTTTTTCAGGATAGGAAGAAAGAAAAGGCAAAACCTAAAACTGCTTAACTTTGTTGTAAATAGGAACATGTTTAATCATTTTTAAAATGTGAAACAGTTTGCAGTTTTTAAATGACATAAATTGAGTCATTTTCACTATTTTAATGGACATCATCTGCACACACATGTTTAAGGGAGGGATTATAAAACGGTAGTTTGAATGAGCACATTTTTAAATAAAGTGTAATGAAACAAGCGAGCACCGTCATCCTCATGTGAGGGGGCAGGGCTATTTGTTTTTGTTATTTATCAGGGACCATGTACAAATACATTTCACATGAAAAGAGATGCTTTGTATCAGGTTTAAAGTTTAAATTAATTCACAGTAAAAATACAAAAAGTGATAATAAATCCACTGTTAAAATACGTAAGTTAACATGAGTTCATCAAAAGGGGAACGGGTTAACATGATGTTTGCTTTTATCCTACCCACTTGTTTTTGTCCATTTATACATTTCATTGGGAAAGCTGAAGTAGTCCTAAACAGGAGATTCTAACAACAGAAGAGGGTCTTCGAGCTCCGGTTGTTCCCTAAATCTATTGCTAGCCATAACGTCCACTTAGACTGAGCTGCACTCACAAGGTAGTTACTCCTATGTGTGGGAACGCTTTGTGTGCCTCTGTTTTTTCCACTTATTAAAAAATGACCTTAAATCTGAAGTAAAAGGCTATTTCTTTATGTTCATCAGCTCGACTTCGAGGCATCCATGATGGGCTGTTCACAGGGCAGATTGACGCAGTTGACACCAGTGCTGCAACTTACCGTGTCACGTTTGACCGCAGTGGTTTGGGAACTCACACTGTGCCTGATTATGAAGTCTTGGTAAACTCACTATTAACATGTTATGTTGCTTTTTGAATAAACGTGTTATTCAGATGTTAATGGTGACAGTACTATATCCCTAATAATTGTTTTCCAGAGCAATGACCCCAATGAGACCATGCCCATCTCAGCTTTTGCCCAGAAGCATCGATCAACACGCTACATGCAGAACCTTATGACTCCTCCCAGAGTGCCATACCCATCTGCTACCACTCCCGTTCACATGGTACCATAATGTCTAATGACAGACACGTTTGTGTCTCACTGCTAGTTTAAATCTGATTTGAACCTGAATAAGTGTAAAGCTAACAGGCAAACAATGAAACGGTGATTATTTTTGGTAAACACACTGAAGTACACATTAAATAAACTGTAAATGCTGTGACATGAAATTGGTTTTATTCATGCAATGCTGCCTACAAGGGAGGTTTTAAAGAATATAGTAATTATATACTAAAAATGAATGAATTTTTATTTAATCTGAACTATAGCTGTTTGTTTGTTTTTTTCCTCCTGATAACAGGACAATGATCCTCTTATGAGCCAGTCACCATGGAGGAACAAACTGACTGGTGCTGAAGGGGATACACTGGGAGGATTTCCTGTTAAATTCCTTGTCCAAGTTGTAAGTTTTTCCTTTTAAATGGTACACTAAATGTTTTTAAGCTCAACACGTGTTCAAACAATAACTTTTTTCCTCCCTATTTTCAGACAAGGCTGTCCAAAATTTTAATGATCAAGAAAGAGCACATCAAGAACTTAAAAGAAATGAACACCGAGGCAGAGAAACTGGTACAAAACCTACACGTTACTCGCAGCACGTTAAGAAGTAACAGAGGCATACTTTCAGACAAACATTACATTTGTGTTGCTTTTTCCCACCGCAGAAGTCGTACTCAATGCCGATTGACTTGGATTTACAGAAGCGATATGCTACCACCGTGGTTGAGCTGGAACAGCTCAATAAAGACCTCAAAAAGGTTCTTCATGAAGTTCAGCAGTTCTGCTGTGAAGTAAGTTTGACCCGATCTTTCTTTTTCATTTCCAGAGTTTTGATTCCTTTTTAGTCGCAACCAGCTAGAAAGAAAATCGAGTCGTACATGGCTGTGTTGATCACAATCGTTCTCCTGTCCAGCTTGCTCCAGATCAGGGCATGGTTCCAGCTGATCATCCCACAGAGCTACGGCGGCGCTGCGAGGAAGAGGCCCAACAGATGGTGCAGCTGAGCAATTCACAGAGGGATGGACAGCTGAGTGTGACAAATCCCAGCCTCACACAGCTCATCTCCCGCCTCACTGCTCTACTCCTACAGATAAAGGTAGAGCTTGTTTTTTTTTCCATTCACACATTACAGAAGACGTGATGGCATTACTCTGGATGTTTATTATTAGTGACTATTATTAGCACTTTTATCTAAAAATGGTTTGACACATGTATAAGTTGTTTATCATGTCTTACGGTTTGTTTCAGTGTCTGGCAGATGGCGGAGATCTGAATTCATTTGAGTTTAAATCTCTAACAGACTCCCTTAATGACATCAAGGAATCGATTGATCCCTCCAACCTCAGGTAAATCAACTTCCTGTCTATTATTGTTGCGCTCGGTTAGGCATACTCTTCTGTCTTTAAAATCCATGTGTAAGTATTCGTAATGACTTCAGTTTCTCTGCTGTGTTTCTAGTTGCTTTCAGAATAATGTTGAGATCCATGTGGCGCACATCCAGAGTGGTCTGAGCCAGCTGGGCAATCTGCATGCATTTGCTGCCAACAACACTAATGCAGTCTGAGTATGTGCATCATCCCTTTCACATACACAGACATGCGGCATGTTGATGTCTTTTGTAATGCCGCTTTCACGTGAGACTGAGAAAAGGCTCGTGTTAATGTTGCAGCCATCTTCCAGTCTGAGTTTGGATCAAGTTCTGTCCAGATTTCTGAGGTTTGGTTATAGAGAAGATGTCACATATTTCTATCTTCCTATTTTATTGTATTAAAATGTTTGTGCAACCAACAAGCCTGAAAGGATCTTTATCTATTGCCACAATCTACATCTCAAAACTCTCATCTTATTTATTGGTGCCAAACATTGATTCTAACAGGTTGTATAGTCCATATTTATTTATTTTTGGATAGGTTTGTATTGTTATGGAACAATATTTTGCTCTCTCTGATGCTCCCCTGTGAGTGTTTTTGTTCTGTTGCTCCATTGATTGAAAGCACAGGGGTCATTGAGAATGTTTTATAAAACTGTTTATTGTAGATAATTGTATGATATCTGATTTATTAGAACTGTTGTCAGCATTTCTGCTATATGTTCAGAAATGGCTTTTGTAATTTTCTGTGCACTGAAGGAAGATTTTGGTATTTTTATAAAAAAGAACTCTGGGGTTTCATTGCCTTTTAATCCCTAAGGTCTTAGCAATTCCACATTTGGCATGGCTGCTGCTGCAACCCCCACAAAGCCTGCATTACTGATGTTACCCTTAAAAGTTAACAGTTCTTTCCAAGAAAATCTCTTTTTTCAGTTTTGTAAACTTGTATATGAAAGTGCCTCAGGGCAATTGTACATAAATGTTTTCCTTCTTTTATATTAAACATATTATTGCTACATGGTTTTCAGTTTTTTATTTAAATCCAGATGATACCGCTTAACTTATTTTTATTTTAAACAATCAATGGTACTATTTTGCAATAAATACAGATTTCCATGACTCCTGTGATACATGTCATTTTTTTACATCAGCTATTTAATGTCACATAAAGCCACCAAAGCCAGCCATCGCTTCGTTTTCCCAGTCAGAATCCGAGTCGGTGACATCTTGAGCTTCTGTGATGTGGATTGGAGAGAAGTGATTGAACCTCTCCCCTGTAGCCCTCAAGTGTGGATACTGCATTTGGCATGCATTATCCTTTGGTGTTGCTCTATGGAAATGGCTCTGGGTCGGGATGGGAGGAATCACAACTTTCATTTCTGGTCCAATGGTTTTATTTGGTGGGAAATTGTCATACTCCACCAGAACTCTTGCAGCCTGGTTTTCTGTCGTGTTGGCTTCAGTCTTGGGGTGATGCTTACGATCATTGGAGTAAAGGTGGGCATTACAGCCTGGGTTGGACATGCTGGGTTTTTGTTGCATCAGCTCCACAGTCATTCTGGATCCTTGCTTGTTATAGATGCAGGAAGAAGATGTGTGGTCATAGCTGCAGGGTTTGGGTGGAACTCTGGGCCTGTGAGGGTCCTCAGTACTTTGGTGCATGGCTGGCCTGAAACTATCTTCTACAGCAAAGGCTCCTATTTGGGGCACCTCAGCACCATGGTGGCTTTCATAGACTGAAAGGAGAAGCATTATTTATTTTAGGCATAGATTGAGTTTGTACAGGGGAAAGAAAACGGATCATATTAGTACGGTATTGCTGGTAAATACCTTTCTCAGGACCCGTTCTGGTCTGGACTTCACCATAGGGGCCTCCTGATGGTGCGTTGCAGCGTTTCATTGCTGAAGAACTGACTTGACGACGAGACTTGGCCCTTCTGTTCTGAAACCACACCTAAATTTACAAAACCATGGGGTCAAATAAGTCTACGTCCCTTTTATTAAATGATCTGACACAAGACATATTTTTTTAAAAACTGAATTTAACTTCTTTTTAACAGTTCACTACCTGAATTCTGGACTCTGGCAGCCCAGTTAGAGCCTCCAGTCTCTCCCGTAGGTAGATGTCAGGATATTTAGTGTCAGAGTAAACTTTCTCCAGCACCTCAATTTGTTGCTGTGTGAAATTGGTCCTCTTCCTCCTGTGGGTCAGTATCGCCACACATTTATCCGCTCTCGGAGCTGGGTTTGTCGAGTTGAAGTAGTTTGTTAGGCCTACATCTGAAGTTCCATAATCTGACAACAAAGTGTGGAGAGGCTGATGCGTAAATTACGCACGAAACAAGCTGCAACACTACTAAGGAAGTTACCAATGGACACAAATGAAATCATCCCAGTTTCATCCCAGTTTTCTTACCTGCATTTACCATGCTGCTCATCTGCGGGGATCCTTCGTGGTACATCTGGAAGCGGTTCGGATCCCCGGCACGCATATTCCCGTTAACTGCAGACATGATCCTCTACCTCTACCAGTGACTTGACTGAGTTGGTCGCCGGAGTTAAATCCTCCCGCGATCAAAGGTGATGCTGCGTGGATGTGTGAATGGGGCAGCCATCGTTGCAGACTGGCACTGCAGCGACCGTGCAGCGACTTCAGACGTCTGCAGGCGCGTGGAGGTGTGAAGCCATCACACCTGGAGCTGCGGTGCGGCCGCAGGTCTGCCTAAAAGGAGCTTTAATGGAACCGTGGCCTCAATACACATCGGCAGAGAAAACATTGATCCGCTTTGGAATGGATCAAGCAATAATGGACCAGTTGCCTTCAAAGAGAACAAGTCGGAAATTGTCTCAAAGGAAATTTTTCCACCAAGGCAGAAGTTCAAAGGCCTAAAGTGTTTCCACCAACACAGCAGAAATGGTGGTTTTTATATGATGTATATTAGAATTAAATGTACATTTATACAATAAAAAATCACTGAGATTAAGAACTGACTGATAAATACTTATAAATTGATTTATGCATCAAAAATTAAATTGGACCCTCTGGTTAAAATATATGAAGATGATTTACCATACTCTGAGTTTGTCTAAATCAAATGATGACACTTTAAACAAAAAGTTATTTAGCTCTTTTACTTTTTCTGATACACATTTGCATTAGTTGTGCAAAAACATTTGAAGTTGTGTTGGGGGGGAGAAAGATCTCTAAGGCATGTTTCATCACTGATCTAAACACTTTGGAAGCAACTTTGCTTCCTGTCACCTTTCAGCAGCAACAAAGTCAACTGCAATACACAAATTTTAGTTAAAAAATGCTCTAGGTGGGCTTTCATTGAACGGGTCACTTCCATTAAAGTCAGTGGGGGGCCTCAAGTCCATAGGTCAGGCTCATTTATTCATATGTGTTTGGACAAGATTAGCATTTTTTAATTATTTTTTTTAATGATTTTGATTCATTTCTAAGACGGTTTTGTACTATTTACATACATTAGCTTACAAAACATATGTAGTACAATATAAAATGTTACACATTCTGTGCAGTTGTGGAGAATTCCTTTATTTAATTAAAAGCTGCTGAATACTCACAGGGTTAACAGAGATTTCCTTGTGCCGGGTTAAGGAACACAGTGTGTTTGGGACTATATTTATTAGTAATCAATATTTTGCTTTCAAGCTCACAACAGACTTGTTTTCAGAGAACTTTGCTCACCATAGTCCTTCTGCTGGGAATTTATTGTTACTTTATATCAACATTTCATCTGCTGATCTTACTTTGACACATGCAGCTTGGATGTGTTTATTGGTTAAGACATTCACATTTAATAGGTTGTTCTGTCTGAGGGCTCTAATTGGGTATTGCCTTTGAGCACAGACCAGATTGCTATGCAAAACTTAGGGTGTTGAAGTTCCTGCTCTTTTGTGGCAGTAACAGATCCTCTGAGAACTGTGGTTCATGAAAATGACAATATGTTCTTCATGCCCTGATCCATGCGACAGGACAGGGGCAATTAATAATACAAAGTCAGCACTGCAGTTGATGGAGAAGTTGTGTGCATTTGTGTCTTCAGTGTAAGTGTTTATTCACTCATTTTATACTTGGCAGCCATTTTTAGAAGTGAAAGATGTGTGATTTTTTTAAAAGACATGTTTTGATATAGGCTAGAGCACTGCTAAGATGTACTTCAAACAGGTAAAGTATTTAATATGAGCCAAATCCAGGGGACAGCTGCCAATGAATATAAAAGCAAATGTGTGTTCACACCATTAGAGACCAAGCAACTAATACCTGACTTAGTCACCCTGTGTTTATTCCACCAGACGAGGAAATCTTCCTCACAAGTTTGCAGAGATATGTTAAGCTGTCTTTTAAAGGTTTTTTTTGTGTATTTGAGTTATTTCATGAAGCCTTAATTCATGTAAATATTTTGAGTGGATATAAAAGATGATCCTGAATGAATCCTTGTACTTGTTCATTCAATTACTTGCTTTTAAATATATTGCATAGATGTTCTATCTGGTGCATGTGTGGTAATTTTTTCTTTTTCTTCTTTTTTTCCCACTTAGAAATAAGAGTTCCTTTAAAGAAAATAATACTCTCATAAACACTGTAGCAATATATTTAATGTTTGTGATGAATAAAGTATTGTTTCAATACATTTATTTAACTACATTATCACAGATAAAACTGAGATCACACCAGAGAGGTTGTTGGAAATGGCCTAAACTATCCAGGATTAGTCAGGCTATGATTTTTTGTCATGATTTCCACTTTACTTTTAATTAAACAGTGTTTTTGTTGTCATTTGTTCCATATGTGGTAAACAAAACTGAATGAAAATGTCAAGTAACAAAACCAAGATTCTTGCATATGTGCATTTGGATTTTATATAAAATAGTTACTTCATAGAAATATCAAAGATCATTATGTTATGCATTGCATTTCTAGTTAAAATGATTAATGTCAACTTTACAGGGATCCAAAGAACAAAAAATACCCAATTTGGTCAAATTTCTGTGACAGGAAACTGTTTTATTAATTCGTGCGACAATCTAATCATGTCCAATTAGGATATAGCTATAATGTTTTGGGATTTTTCTGATTATAATACCTAATGTCCATTTGCAGGTAGAAAATATAGCTAATCGATAGATTAATGCCTTTGTTTTACAATGGCCTGAATTGATCTGGAGTATATTTTTCCATATTGATTAAAGCGTCGTCATTATTTACATCAAGCGAAGAAGAAGAAACGGAACTTCCTGTAAATCTGAACGGAAGTAGGTACGTGGCTGCTTCAGCTGACAGTCTACATGATGGCGACAGAGGTTCAGAGCGGCGACCTCGAAAGCGCTACGTCCAGCCGGCTCGAAGTTTCCATCGATGGCCTCACCCTCAGCCCAGACCCAGAGGGCGAGCAGGGCCCGGTCGAAGAGCCAGTGTCCGTACCCTCGGAACATGGGACGGATAAGCCGGGTGCCGCTGCGGGCGAAGATGGAGAGACTTCCAAATCTGCAATAGAGGGGAATTGGGGTTTTCCTTTGCAAGAGCTGTATGGAATGGCCCTTAGATTTTTCAAAGGTATTTTAAGTTTGTAGCGATCGAACAGCTTTAAAGCAGAAAAACGAACAGTTTACGTTCCGCGTTTATTTTTTGTTTAGATCATTTACTCATTGGCTGAAGTTAGCATGTTGCTAACATTAGCTGGTAGCTGTCACAACCAGAGCTGCCCATGTCAGACGCAACATTATATTAGCTTCCTAGCTAATCTAGCCGACATAGCTAACTAGCCTATTAGCTGGCTGTTTAACGGCACTGTAAGCACCACTCCCGGGTTGGTTGTATGTAATTGCATGCTGTTTTAAGAAAATTGCAAATTGCAGTTTAATTTGCTTGTGTTTTCTCGCAGTAGCAATAACCAAGTCATGCAACTGCTCCATCAATGAGAGCAGGAAGTTGGACATGCTAAGTGAGTGTGGTGGAATACAATGATTTGTTTGAGAGCTTTTAACACGCCCGTCAACCACTGCAGCTTAGCTGGAAGAGTTTGCTCCGATAAAGTAAACGACTTCCTGCTCCCCCAGCGTGGAGGAGCGTGTTTCTAATCAGTATGAAATGTTGCCATTATAATCACACTTTGTTAGTTACTGATCTAGTCACAGGGTTCGCACTTTTTGATGTACACAAAACTATTAGTATTTAGATGCATTGGCATGGCTTTGGTGAGATGGGTGTAAAATGCAGGACAGAAAGACAAATGCACGCATTTCCCCACATTCATGTTTTCAGAAAAAGATGGCAAGGCCTTCCATCCTACATATGAGGAGAAACTCCGACTGGTGGCCCTCCACAAACTGGTGTTACTGGGCCCTTATAATCCTGATGCTTCACCAGAAGTTGGCTTTTTTGATGTCCTTGGCAACGATCGCAGGTAAACTCAACAAATAACTTTCTTACCCTGTTTGCATAAGGAATTAATGCCTTGCATTTTCTTTTCTACTGTTAAGTAAACAAAACAGTTATTATTAATACACAGATGCAGGCCGTGTAACAGTTCATGGATGCATCTTATGTCTGTGAAACTATTTCTACTCCACTGTACTTTAATTCTCACGATGTGTTTAGAATAGTTATTTTGGATTTTGATGAATTATAATTGTTTTCTGTGACTTTATTTTACTCCGTCTCCAGGAAAGAGTGGGCCTCCCTGGGTAACATGGAGAAGGAGGAAGCTATGGTGGAGTTTGTCAAGTTACTAAACAAGTGCTGTAACCTCTTTGCTCCATATGTAACATCACACAAGATTGAAAGGGAGGAGCAAGAAAGGAAAAGGTAAGGTGCTCTGATCCTACTCCTGAGGGAGATCCCTCTGCTTCATAGTTTACATTTAGACTTGGCTTTACTGTGTGTGTGTGTGTGTGTGTGTACAAACTCACATTACCCCACCTCTTCCTAATAAATCCATATTTATGTAGCTTCC
>JBAMHV010000024.1:11236569-11294665 GCA_037177535.1 Pseudomugil gertrudae
TATATATATATGTTGTATCATTTAATTAAATTAAGAGTTGGACAAACTCATATCAGTAAAAAAGTCTGTATCCAACATCCCTATTATAAGACCTCACAAGCTTGTGCTGCTATAGTTTCTGTTGGGTTAATAAAATAGGAAATTAATCCCCAAAAACATCACTGCTGAAGGCAACTGTACTTTGTGTGTGTGGCAAGAGGACAGTAAGTGCTTTTGTTGCAGAGTATCAGGTAAGATTTATTGTGCACCTGTCAGTGGTTTCATATGGATGAGAGTTGTTGTGGGGCAGTTTCACTCACATTGGAGTTGTTACCACTGCTCCAGAAAGATCTGGTTCCTACCTCAGAGCGATTTTCACCTGTTTTCTGGTTATGGACGTTATGAGTTACACTGTTCCCTCTGCAACTGTTTTTTTCATTTTTGTTCAGCTCTTCACTTGCTTTGTTTTACTTAGAATGGTGTTTCTGTTGCAAGTTGCTTGTTTAGTTGAGAGCTGAAACAACTAATTCAGGTAAATATCAGAAAATCCTCCCACAGATGATCCTGCTCTACTTAGCACATCATCTATGTTATCTATTGTTTTTCAAACCATTGTTTTGGTATTATGCTTTGTTTGTTTTATACGCAAACACACACACACAAACGTCTTTCCCTTGTTTGATCCGTTGGCTTGAGTGGGGCCCTCAGGCAGCACCACATGAAAGAAACCTCCCCTCTGCGCCCCATCTCCAGTTAAACACCCTCAGCCCTAACAATGTGCCCCTACTGTCTGCGAGAAATGAGCCGAATTTACTCGATCAGCTGTATCTCCGGCCCTCGGTACTCGCCGCTCCACTTTCAACCTCTGGGGACCAGTGAAAAAACTTGGTCAAGAGGCTCAAAGGTCCTGAATGAAGTCGGATGAGGAAGACAGGTTAATGAGCCCAATGAGAACCCTTGGCCTTGGGGGAGCGGTCCTCTGGGCCATTGAGACCATGGAAGTCTAGAGATAGACTGAGGGTCTTTGTTGTGGGAAAACTGAAGCAGTGATGAGTGGTCTGGATTGAAATGTCAGATCCCCCAGGGCTGAGAGGAAAGGAAAATCCATCAATCTTTCTCTTTTATCAATCATTTATGTATAAGTCTTGTCTTTGTTTACCGCTCTGCTGTTTTATAGCCAGTGTTGCAGTTTTATCTGCTGTGTCTCCTCTCTTCCATGGTTTTCTGATTTAATATTCCTTTATTTCTACAAAACCGGTTCTCATATGTAAAATAAAAACAAGGAAACGACAAGGACGATCCTGCTGCGGGACCAACAACTAGACCTGTCGCAATATGAGCCTGGATGAGCATAAACTAGTCTGCACAACAAGCTAAATGTACTTTAGAAATGGATGTTTGTTGAGCTTTGAAAAAGTGAATTTAGCATTACTATGGCATTTTTATTTATTATTATATTTGCCTAAATACAATTACATCAATGGCTTAGTGTAATGTTATGGTTAATTGCAATAATTTTTTTGAGACAATTAATTATATGATAAAATTAGTTATTGTGACAGGCCTACCAACATCCCACACTGATAATACTAACATGGTTGTTTATCAACTTTGGGCTTGGGTTGTGTATCCTGACATGCTCTACACATTTTAATGCAAACTGTATTACTGGCTTTCTGGTATAAAGCTGGGTTAAAAATATTAATACACTTGTTAAAAATGTATTCGGATTTAATTAAAATGGTGATTCATAAAACTCAGATCGTTATTTTTTCTTGTGCCCCTACTCTTGCTTAAATTGCAGAGACTGGACATTATCTTAGCATATACACTAATTAAAAGGTTGCCTGTGATGCTTCCGTCCAAAAGCGGCTTCTCCAGAGAAAATGTTAAATTTAGATTTTTCATTTGTCATTGAATTACACTCACCTATAAACCAGCTAGCAGCTTGTTACCCCTCACATTAGCAGCTAATGCTACGACAGCGGGCTCCACCATGTTTAACAAACACTGAATGTTTTGAAAATAATCAGAAGTGACTTTACTACACACACCCACCACTCCCACTCCATGTTCAAGTTATATTTAGTCTTCATTTTCTATACCAAGTGTAGTAAGTGAAAGTCACGTTTTCTCCAAAGCAGGTTTACATTATATTCTTTTATACAAAACAAAAAAACCTAAACAATCTGATGATATCAGATTTACATATAAGCTTGTTGTAGCCTGTCTGTGTCCACACACTGTCTGCCCTGATGCTACACACATAAACACATGTGCTCACACAGACAATGCTTCCGTCAAAAAATGTTAGAAATAAAAGCTGATCGGACAAAAATATGAGCGCTATCTTGAATTTCCTGTTTCATTGAGGAGAAACAGGCATATTTCTTCTGCTATGCAGAAAGTATCATTCAGCAGAGCAAGATGAACCTACTGTCATTTCTGCCTTATTCTATGGCTTAAAATGCCTCCAATGTTCTTTGTTGGTCATATTGAAGTCAACACATTATTTGAGAACTAAACTTTAAGAATATTTATAGAGACAATGTGGAGATGCAATCCTATTTTTCTTACCGGATGGTCTAAACTTTTGGAAAGAAGCAAATCTGCACTTCCTTTCCCATCCTCTTCCTTCCTCTGCTCACTTTATTTTCTTCATTGGGTGCATCTTTCTTTAGAGTGGCTCTTGAATGGATCTGTGCCCAGTTGAGGCTGACAAATCAGACAAGGGAGCACACAACACAGAGGAAGGTAGAAGCTAATTCTTCCTGGCAGACCAGCACATTTACACACACACAAACACACAAAGATTCTTAGTACTCACAGTACTTCCTTGAGTACTCCCCGTGTGCCTGGCATTCTGATACATTTCCTAAGTCAATGATTGAATGGTCCAGATCCAGGTTCTGGGTTCTTCTTGGAGCCAGGGCTGGGAGGGGAATGGCCAGTAAGCACTTGGTGGATGAGCCTTAGATCCTGCTATTCAGGAAAAACCAGTGAAGAGGGCATCATTTCTGCTGTAATGCTCAATTTATGGGAATAAAATCAGGGATGATCTATATCAGTGTTTCTAAACCCTGGTCCTCTACCCATCCCTCCATGTTAGAGGCAACCCTACGTTCACACACCTGATTCAAATGAACCAATGAATGAACTTTCTCATGAAGTTCTTTGCTAGCCTGTTAATGAGCATTTATTCCATTCAGGAATATATATCATAATATGTTTTCAGTTTAATGTATTTGTACAAAAAGATTTTAATTAGGTAATTAGCCTTATTTATAGGGATGGTTAGTATCAGAATAAAATCAGGTCCAGCAACTTGGGACTGTCTGAGGATTAGTTACTTTATTAACATGAACATACTGTTGAAATATTCATTCAGCTTTCAATTGCCGGAAAGTAAGTAATAATGTCTTAATGTGGCAAGTGCTAAATCTTAGTAGTGTGCATATATAAGCATAAAATAGTCTATTCTAAGTATCTTACATATTTAATGAGACAAGGCTTGTAAAAGTGCAGGCGTCTGACGAGGTAGTAGCAACATGAATGAAGGATGGGAGCACAGAGTTTATGGTAAACAGCCACTGATGACATAACGAGGTGCCTTAATTGGTCAGGGTTGAGTATGTGTTGAAGAGAAGGAGGGTCTTCAAGAAAACAGCTGCCTGCTTGGCTTCTTAAGACCAGGGGCAGTAGGTCAGAGGAGCCCCCCTTAACCAGCTGAGCTGTCTGAAAACACACTCGCATACACCCCCCTGTCTCCTCCCCATATGGGAACCCAACCCAGTTAGCCTTTCATGTGGTTCTGAGCTCTGCAAGGAATGGGAGGGGAGGCAGTCAGTCTAAGCTGCTCTTCTTTTTACTCTTCCATGTCTCATCTCTTTGTTTTAGCTAAACTCTTGCACGGGTTGGGGGTTCATAGTTTTTCAAGGGTTTGAAGCAGTAGTATGGTGATTTGCGGTCTGGACTCGACCCCAATACTTTCCTGTTTGCTGCCAGAGTATGGGTGGAGTTCTTTGGGTGTAGTTGACTAAGTTTTGCCACATGTGCGGTTAAGCAATTAAAGGTCGCACCCCGATACTTTGCGAGAGACTTTTTTTTCCCTTTTGCCTGTTTACTTAAGCCAGTGTAATATGTGTGGACAGATACTAACCATTTCTGTAATACATCATTTTATAAACGCGTCCACCATGTGAAAAGCTTTGCAATGGGTAGAATATTTCTCCTTTTACATCCATTGAACCATTTGTAATTCTTTTGACCTACAAAATCCATTTCACCCTCTCTCCATTCTTTTTTTTGTCTCTTCCCCATCACCCAGTCTTACACACAAGTCCCATTGTGTGAGTTCATGTCTACAAGCAACCCATAGCACAGCCCAGACAGCTTGAAACGCAACACCACAAGTCAGATATGCTCATACACACTCACCACGGCTGCTTTCACATGAATACTGGAGTCCTGAAATCTTCTAGATCTTTCTGAGCAGTGTGTAAGAATGTGAATGTGTGCAGCATTCAATCCAGACGTCTTTCTTCATCCTAGAGGTAAAAATCTCCAGAGCAACATGGTGAGACAACCTGTGAACGTAGCAGTGAATATCCCAGAGTTTGTGCTGCAAACTGAGCAAGATGAGCGAGTGTGCTCAGTGCCTTCATCTCCTTTTTTTGCTCAGTGTGTTCATAATAATGGTTGTAGGGTTCGTGGCTTTTCTTTGTGGGTCTTGGGGATGGAAATCATCCACATTTCCATGATGATAATGTAACATATTGACTGTACAGGTGTTGTAGATGTGTTGTGAGATTTCCAAACAGGATCTTTTCCTTCTGGTGGATATATAGGAGTTCATTCTTTATCCAGAAACTCCACTGAAACTGTTTTTTTCTCATCAAGTCTCATTTTATTTGTCAGATTGTTTTCATATGAAACAGACCTTGATGATAATTACTAAATGAAAAGGTAATGAATCTAAAATAATCAGTTTCACTGTGTTAATTTTCTTTTTTTAATGACCCTGATTGCATGCTCTCTCTGTCTGTGGTCAAGCCATCACATGCAGTTGAGTGATGTCAGTCTCCATTAAAGTACCTTCAAACTTGGTTTTGACAAGTTTAGTTTCCACTGATGACTTGATAATTATATCCAGGTTTATGAAATATGAAGTATTTAAAAAACCTGAAGTAACGTGTTGTTTTTGTGTGTTCTGAGTATTTGCAAGCAGAGAATCACCCTAATGAGACATAATCAGCCCACCGTGGATGTCTACATGGCCCGGTTTCCTCACGGCAGTGACCAGCGCTCTGAACTCTACCGCTCGGCAGAACCGGCCTCACTCGCTTGACTGCTGAAGTTTAGAAACTGTGAAGGCGGAGCTTGTGGCTAATGCATCTTCTCTTCTGATTGGTCAATTTGTACTATAATGTATTATTCCCTCACAGAGCAGGAAGTGCCTCATCACAATGTGTGTTTACACGCTTGTAACATGCACACGTGCTGCTCTGTTTTTGTGCTAAACATTGAATTCCTGATAGAACACAGAGCAACACAGTCATTTCTGTGGCGTGCGTTTCTAAATCTCAGTTTTTTGTCTTAATTTTGTGGTGTAATGCGACTGTGTGACGTTTAACAAACACACTCTATGGCTGTTTTCTCTAAGCTGTCGCTTTCCACTGATACTTTCCAGACACACACTGATATTGATGCACATAAACTGCTTATCATGGTGCCACTGGTATGAAATCTTGCTCCCTTCTGCTTATTTCTGGATGTTTTTGTCTGTCCAGTCCTCTTTTTTTTTTCTCTCTTTGTTTGAGCTGCGGGTGAGGGTTAGGGTTAGATGACATGATGCAGAAAGATGACATGTTTTGAGCCTCAGTCAGACTCTGGTGCCGGAAAGGCAAAATTTTTCACTATTTGTGTGCTTTCTGCCTCTTCGTGCAGATCTGTGAGCCAGGGCTTTTTTCCAGAATGTTGTTTTTTGTGGGTAAGACTTGAAGGCCTGGCTGAAGTTCTCATGCTGCTTATGAGTGTGAATGTGACATGAAATGTGGGGTGTGAGGAGAAGCCTGGTCACACACACGCATACAAACTGTGTGAAAGTAGAGTTAAACTATTCCAGCATGTATATGTTCAAAACACACCCTTAATGATGGTTGGTCTGTTCAACATTTGGTCTTTCTGATGTTTCCTCATTTTTAGATTCATTTTCTATTTAACTGGTTTGTTTGATATGAATGTCATACTTTCCATGTCAAATGGGTTTCTTCGTGTGGCTGAGAGAGAGCATGTTGCAAGAAACGAGGACAGGAAAGGCATGGAGAACGTAAACTAAAACAATTTAGCATGAATGCATGTTTATTTTTATACTTTTGAGGGATCAGCTGTTCGTAGTTGTGGCAGCAGCTCAGATAACCTGCAGAATCTGTGAAAACAAAGATGTTTTCAGATGACTTTAGAGATCTAAGTGGGAAAAAAAGCAGAACAAGAGAAACAGCCTTACAGCTGGTCAAGCCTGCAGCTTTGTTGGAGAACTCTTAGTTGGACAGCTTTCATTAAAAACCATCATCCAGTCCAGTTCCTTTTACATGATTTCTTACTGGTAGCCTGTCTTTGTGTTCAGGTTAACCTTTCCTTGTCCACACTTCAATCTATTAACCATGAAGTAACCCATTGTCAACCTGGCATGTCCCAGCATCCTGTGGGAGATGGCGCTGTCAACTACATCCTGTTCTATTTCCTGCCGCCATCCTCCTAGCTCCCCCAGAGCCTTGGATCGTCCACTCAGACCTCAGAGGAAAAACGCTCTTAATCGGACAGCTGTCTCATCCAATCACCTTCCTCAGTTTGTTCTTTCTGATTGTCCCCCCGTCCAGTCACAGGATGTGACACGTCTCTTGCAGTTGTTTCCTGCTGGATTGGAAAAGTAGAACAGCCGTGATGAATTTGTCTGCGGAAAGGGTTAGCCAAAAGATTTCCGCATACTTACGCAGGTTATGATTAAAGCAAACAATAAAGAAAAGTGCTATTGAAAGTCATGCACGTGCATAATTACCTGTAAATGCAGCACAGAGACCAATGCTGTACAGAGGAGAGACAGTGAGACTAATGTGCAGTTGCAGGAGTCAACCACATGTTCAGCTGAAGACTGACTTTTGTTTTATGGGCACTGTGTTTGTGACAGTCTTCTGTAATCGCTTCAGTATGCTTCAGAACCAGAGAGATGGATACAGGCAGAAGCTGGAGAGAGCCAAAGGACGTTGAAAGGATGTGAAAATTAGAGTCTAAGTCCAGAGCACTGGACTTTCACTGGTGCATTTGTTGGTTCTGATGGAGGTTGTAACTTCAAACGCATCTCAGGTTACCCACAATAGTGAAGAACAAAAACCTGCCCATTCTTTAGGGTCGAGTGCTCAGCAGCTTAGCCCCACAAAGAACCTATTTCTAAAGTGTGTGCCAATGACCCCTAACTTGATAACTGAAGGCCCTGAAGACCTATTAAAAGAGAGCACAGACCATGTTGCATTGCCCTGGCAACAACAGCCCGTCGCAGATAGCGACCACGTCACCGTAGCAACCTAAGGGTTCAGGGGGTCACCGTTTAGGGGCTCCATCGAATACCTCACTCTCCCACACACACACACACCTCTTTATTCATGACATGTTTTTGATTGGCCAACGTGTGTGTGGGCTCTTCACACGCGCAGTGAAGCGGTGCAGAGGTTGCAGACTTATTTGTGCGTGTGTGCCAGCGTGTATAGTCTGTGTAGTCTTTTTGTAGGAAATATAGATGTTGCATCTTGTTTGAAGCAGTGCAGCTTTATCGCATGTGAACATGCCCGTGAAAGGGAATGTGTCCCGGAAACAAAGGAGGAACCCCTATGCAGGTTGGTGTGTTTTTTTAATGTTTTTTTCATTGGGTGTGTGTGTGTGTGTCATGATGAATATTTTGTACACTCATTTAACAAAACATGTAAGTGTAAACGGAAAGCTTCAGTTTTAAACAGGCAGCATTCAATCTTTGAAAATGAAGCAGTCTTTGTTAGAAGATGTGTGAACTCAGCTGAGGGGGAGATGGGGAGCTAAAGTAGAAAAATACAAGTGTGTGCAGTGTGAATTGGGGAAAAAAGGGGGGTGGTGACAGATAGAAACTGGTGGTAATCAGCATTGGCTGCACTGTGGGGTTAGAGCTATGCTGGCTAATGGCACTGAGTTAATTGGTGCAGAAAGGAAAGAAAGGAAGCGGGTGGACTGGAAGGGGGACACTTTTTTGCAAGTACTTTTTAAAATTTGCATTAGTTTATTAAATTACCAGCAGGAGGAAAGTGTGTGACACAACATTTGAGGAACTTGTGTTGATCTGAATGAGACTCATTAACACATGGTGTTTGTAGAGGCAAGTGGTAGATAGTGTTTAGATAAGGATGGTGGCGCTTGGTTAGAGTGGGATGGAGTTATATGTGAGAGGAATTCCTCTATTTTGGTGAAAGACAGGTTACTCTCTGGACAGGTGGCCAGTTTCCAGGACCATTTCCCAGTCATATAATGGTAGAAATTATCACAGTTTTTTATAAATGACCCCTAAATGATAAACACCTAAATTCTGCATCCATTACTAAAGCCATAAAGTTTTATCACACATAATGTGCAGCGGTGCAAAAAACTAAGCGATGCATTATGACTTCACTGTATAACATTTTTAATATGTTTTTTTGACCAGATATCATACAGAAACATTTTAATCAGACTTCTTGTTGCTCTGCAGTCATTTCTTGCTACCTCTTATGTGGTGATTTGCATCATTTGAAGGAGTTTTCAACTGACTTGTCTGGTTAACAAACATATAAATAAAGGGAAATTATTGAATGGACAGCTTCAAAGAAAAATAATGACTTCCTGGTTATGTTTTGTGTGGGTTTTACTAATCCAAGGCTTTCTGTCTTTGTCCTTGTGCACACACACACACACACACACACACACACACACACACACACACACACACACACACACACATACTTATGTACCACAACACTGTTCATCACAGCGATGCCTATATATCCAAGGTGTGACTTTGTTTAGCAGGGCTGCTACTAAGGTGTTGTAGTGATAAACTCTTCTCTCATCTCATATTGATGTTTTTCTATTTTAACACATTATTAAATAGGCATATTCATTTCAAGTGATTTTATTATCAAACGTGTTTCGTTTTCTACTAGCACATTTTACAATGTTGGATCCGAGCCAACGTCCTTGTTTCTGCATCATTTACTGTAAACAGTGTAGTGCAACTGTATTTATTGATCTGAATCATAAGAAAAGCTGCTCGCTCTCATATTTAGTTGCTTCTCTTGTGATAATTGTGTCAGAATTTTGCGACTGAAAACCCATTTAGAACAACTACGTGTCATCTTGCTCGTGGTCGTTGAAGTAGCAGAAAGTTTTCTCACAGGGTCTTAGTGATGGGCATTTGTAGGTTAAAAGCAGTTGTTCTGGCTGTCGTGAACATGCTGACATTTGGTTTGTTTATGAAGTTAAGATGCACACAGCATCGTAAGAAAAATGCATAAACTCAATGAAGCTAAAGCATATTTATATTTATCTTTTCTACACATCTGTCTGACCACTCCTTCCCAACAGGTAAGTGCTTTGTCTATTGGACATATTACCCCCATGATACCATTTGTTCACTGATTTACAACACTGCCACTTTCCCTGGGGATCCAGATGATTCTGGAAGAGTCCAGATGTTAAAGTAATGCTGGAAGCTTAGCCCTTCCAGTCACAATGTGCTACTTTGCAACTACTTTAAGCCACAGTGGCTGTTGACCTAAGATATGAATCTAATTTCTCAAATACTTTACTGACTGTTATGCCCGGGAGGACGGGTGGCTGGAAAGTAGGTGAGTGAAGTCCGATATTGTGTTTGTTTCTCAAGTAGTGGAAATAAGCCAAAGTGGTTTCTTCATTGATGTGGGAACACAGAGTGAAATGGCTCCTGGGGTGTTCAAGATCATTAACCTCAGTGTTTTGTCACTGTAATACCATCCAGAGCCCACAGGCGCCGTTTTCCAATGTGCATGACATACAGTACATAAATCCATAGTTATGCTCATTCAAAACCCCTGTGATTATCCCCCCCTCCTTGTTTTTCTTTTTAACAGCTCAGTCATAAAACATTTGCTTGCTGTAATGATGTGCTGACCTGTTCTCCCAGCCCCCTGACCCACCGCCCCTCTCTCCACACTTTTTCTGTGCTGCCAACAGCCCGTAGCTCCACATGACCTGTCCAACCCATCCCATCAACCACTCAGATCTGCAGAGTTTTCCAGCGTTCCCATTCATTTCACATAGAAAAAACATGTTTTTATAAGGAAATGGAGCATCCACTCCAGGGAGTTTAAAGGTTATGGAAGTGCACAAAAGGTCAGAAAGGTGTTGAGAATATTCATCCTGTGTTTTTCTACATAGTTTATTATTGCTGCTGTTGTGTGTTTTTAAGAAAGCTATCATTATATTTTACTGGGGCAAATCTTATTGATCACTGTGAGGTAAACGTATTTTGCAAATTATTGATAAAAAAATAACTAAATGTATATAAATAATAACTTTTGGTGTTTTAATTTTGTTTAAAGTCTTACTTTATGCACATAAACTGCTGCCTCATGGTGCCACTGGTCTGAAATCTAGCTCCCTTCTGCTTATTTTGTCATGTTACATGAACTTTATTAATAAGCAACAAGCAAAAACAGGGTTCAGCTTTTTCTCTGCTGAGATGCTTTCTGTGCAACAATAACGCTGAACTCAATAACCCTGGAAAAAGGGGAGAATGTCTTCAGATGTGACTGCTCAGGCATTGATGTATGCTTTCAGCTTAGTGGGTCTTCAGGGCTCGTATCCGTAGGGTTATACGTGTGTGTACTTGTCTACATGAAACTGCAACGCTTGAGGCTATATAGAAACTTGTGTGTCTTTACAGGTTATTAACTCATTAAATGAGTCTTTGAGCTAAAAGTAAAGGAAGTTTATTTTTGGCTCTGGATTCCTGTCAGGTTTTTTTTTGGTTATTCTCTGTACGTCAATGAATCTTAAAGACTAGAATATTTATTTTCTATTGGATCAGTAATTAATCTTGTCCTCATAGAAAGTTCAGAGATATCTTTACTGATTTAAATTGGACTCTGATCACAGCTTGTATCGACAGTTTGATTCTTTGTTGGTGTGTTTTTGATGACAGTGCTCTGACAGTCAAGCTCAGCTTCCTGCTCAGTGATGGCCAGCCTGTTAATTCACTTACGCTGTCCCCTGTCAGGGCAACTATTTTCACATGCTGAAATGATATGAGAAGCTATTGGTGAAAATTTGATCAGAGTTCATTAATGCATTGAATAATTGTGATGCATGTCTATGAACTGGAGCTTTAACAAGGGACAGAGTTGTCTAGACAAGTGGGAGAGATCACCCTCAGTGCTACACAGTGGACTGCACCCACAGATGACTATATTTACATTATTGGCTAAAGCGTGGCTGAACCCTGCACTTAGCTGTGTGAGTCAGTGTTGGAATATGGTCCACTGACTTTATGACTTGACTTTTATTAAGGATCTGGAGACTGTGGAGGCCACTAAATGCTGTATTACAAAAAAGTTGGTGAAAACATCAGTGGTCTGTCTTCTTTTATGAAATAACAAAACAAAACTGAATAATGCCATAGTTTCCTTAGCAATATGAAAAGCCCACATTTTTTTTCTATTCTAATTTTTTTGTAGGCTTACCCAATTTTTTTTGTTTATTTTCACCCACCATGTGTCAGCCTGTGGCTCATCTTCCTTTATCTAAAATCGGATAATAAGATTCCCGTAGGTTATATTTCAGTTTTCTATGTGTTTTTAGGGATTTGACCCATGTGACATTACAGTGAGCTTACTTTGCTGCTTCTGCTGAAAAAAAATCTGCCTCAAACATTTTCAACAGATGCGTTTTATTCAAGCACAACTGCTGTTGGAAAAAAGTGAAGCTTTTCCCCCAAAACAGCTAAGCACAGCAGAAATAAACAGCCTGGTACAAACATTTTTTTTAAGGTTTAATAGGTCGAATTTATGACAACATAGCACCGGGTCTTTTAAAAACTTATCCACGAAGACCAGAGGACCGCCCAAGTTTGGTCCTTGAGATCCACCATCCTGCAACTTTTAGATTCAACCCTTTTCCAACACAGCTGAATCAAATAAACTGCTCGTTACCAGGCCTCTGTAGAGATGGATGACCTACCGAAGAAACAATTAAGCAATATGATTCAGGTGTGTTGGAGAAGGGTGGCATCTAAATGAGGACCGGGCTTGGGCACCCCTGATGTAGACATTATTTATTTCTGAAATTTGGCATTATTATGGGCGTGTTTTTAAATGTTATTTTATTGACAGGTATCCTATATCTGCATAAGAAGGCAGTGTAGCACAGACACAAATTTAGCCAGCCAACGGCACGCCTTAGCTTTAGCACAACTGCCTCAACCGGTTTGCTCCTGTTGGCTTTGAGTTAGCTCGGTTAGCTTCTTAGCTACAGGCAGCTCAGAGTTTGATAGACTTCAATCCCCCCCCACGCTCACAGCCCCCCTCTCAACGAAAGCTCTTTGTTCATTTTTGTATTTTCCGGGAGCAACGGCACATGTGATGCGGCCCAGATGGCGACCGCCCAACAAGCTTCACTTTTGCTCTTCAGAAACCTACTGGGAGGCTCTGTCCAGCCAGTTTTTATATAAGGCCTGTAGTTTCCATGTATGAAATGTGAAGGTGGGGGTAGAGATCTTTGAAAAGCTCAGGACACTGCCTAAAGTACTGTTTCTTTTGTTTTTCTTCATGCACCAAAGAAATGTTGGATTAGGCATGTGGACGACTTGTTTTTTTTCTCCTTTATCAATAACTGTAAATTTGTTCATAGTAATAATAGCAACATATAGGTCAGCAAAGTCACTTTCATATCACACAGCTGCAGTAAACTGTATAGATTAATTGGTGCATTTACACAGTCACTCCAGCTGATATTTGCAACTTTTTACAGGGAAGAAAATCTTTGCCAGCTCGTAGTCTAGGCTTTCTTACATATTGTATAACCCTCCGAATTATCTTTGGACCGTTTAAGCACGGCACTGAAAATTGCTTAAAATGTTTATCTGTTGTGAGGAGCATTACAAAAGGGCAAAGACAACTAATGAAATGAAAAACCCCTGCTCACATACAGGCTTTCTTCCCTAAAATCTTAGAAATATGAGCTGATTCAAACACAGCACGGTGCCCTAAAAGAGGTGACCTGACTGTGGAACTTGAGGTATAATGAATAATACACAATGACACTTTCCTATGAGAGTGTAACATCAGTTTTCACCTTTTTTCTTTCTTTGAAAAATAATCTTTGTACAAACTTCACTAGCAGCTCTCCAAACATGTCTGCTGCTGGGATGGATGAGAAGTTGATAGGTATGGGTAGAAATCTAACTGGATTGCCTATCAGGACTCACGGATAACTTCATGCAGAGGTGTGCACCTGTAAGTACACAGACATGTGCACGCTGACACAGAGGAAGACCAGATGTACACGCACATTAAACACATAGGAGAGTCCCTACTGTGCGAGTGAACAGTGGATGGGTGGCCGTGACCAGTCGCCTTTGGCTTTGAGTCTGAGGTGGGCTGAGAGTTTGTGTTCCACCCCCTAACGAGCCACAAAGAAAGGCTTTGTTGTTGAAGAGAGGAGGTATGATAAGGAGGAGAGGGATCCAGAAATTCTGAGAAAAAATGTTCAACAAACCAGGAGGAGTGTGAGCTTATCTCAAAAACGACTCTGTAAGGAGAAGAAATGAAGAAAGAAATATGGAAAGCAGATGGAGAGACATTCTGGAAAGACTTCTTGTGGCAAGAATTTCCTCATGAAATGATTGTTGTGTGTGATTTGATGGTCCTTTCTTTATACTTAGTGGGGATGTGATCCACTCAGATGCTATTTTGTGTTGTAAACCTGTGTGCATGCTGCCCATTACACACACGGTTTGTCTGTTATGTGCCTTGAAATCCCAGCATGTAACGGCTGGAAGGCAGCATGACCAGCAGGTCTGGCCAGCCATGGCTGATCTGGATTCTGCTCTAACAGGATAACTCGCTTTGGAAGCTGCTCTTAGATCAAGAGTAGGGGAAGTAAGCCGGAAAAGATGCATGCAGTAATTTGCATGTGTGTTTGTGAATTAAAGCTGATCTGAGTAAAGCATGTAGAAGATTTTTGTGTTGGTTTCATTTATGTCTAAGTGCTTGGATAAGAAGAATGAACTCAGAATATGACAGCTTTTTCCTCTCTTTGTGTATCAGACAGCTCACAGCTGTAGAGGGCAGAAAGCCAGACCTGAAGTCAACCCCTTTTGTCACCATAACGGTCGGTCTGTCGACTGCCAAATTAGCATAATTCTCTCTGTTAGTGACTATTTAAACATTTCTCTGCTTTCTTTTGTCTTTTTACCGGACTCTGCTGCAGAATACCCCCTAATCCCCCCCTTTTCTTTAAATCAGTGTTCATGCCAGGGTTGTGTTTCTGACTTGCATTTTTCTACAGGAAACACATTTACACACACACACACACGGTCACATTGTGGGTGAGGGCCACACAAACGCAGATAGCTGTGTTGTGAGTCTCCTGCTACTGTTATTTCACACATCCTGGCTTTTATTAGAGTTTTCCTCTCACTGTGTTCCACTTGTGTGGTTGTTAAAAATGCTTTATATATGTAAACACATGGCAAATAATAGTCACACCTCTGGGCTATAAACCTCACAAGCTAATTAAAATAGCACCTTTGCTTTCATTATTCTTTCTTTAAAGTTTTTCCTGATTTTTTTTTATTTTATTTTGACATTTTTCTTCTTTTCTCTTTCTTTTTTTTCTTTCACCCTCCCTGCCAGGATCCCTGTTGTAAGCGGGCCCCGGTGGGGTTTGATGGGCATGTTGCCAGATTGGACTCCTGGTGGCTTGCCAGATTGGCTGTCAGCACATGAGCTGAACTTTTTCTTAACCCCTGTCTGACTATCCAACCGTCAGCTTTGGATTATTCAGAGCTCTCTCCTGGGAGTTCAGCTTTCCCTGTTGTAAGAAGTTGAACTGGAACCAGAATAAACAGTGGTGACCTTAGATCATTTAACATAGAAGTAATTAAATTGCAGATATTAACATTTATGTATTGTTTCATTGTTCATTACAGTTAATTGCTATGCAGAATTAAAGAAGGGAAATGACTATAGATCTCACAAATACAGATCCATTGGTGTTTCAGACCACAGCAGCAGGAACTTCATGACTAAAATCAACCTTTTTTTAGTGCACATTCACACCAGCCTTTTCTATTCTAGTTCAAAGGGATTTACTGGTATTGGGCTGATATTATGTCCTATACTTGCAAGCCTTTCTGTTGAACTTAATGCAAAAAGAGTAATCTGTGGAATAAACGTATTTTTATGAAAGCATTAAAACATAAATAAGTTATATTTACTTTTGTAGAAACAGACTGGACTCTATCTTCTGCTACAAATACTTTTCCACAGGTTTCTCTTCTTTCCTTCTTAAAAAAATGCTCACAATACCTTTGAAGACCACTAAACCAGGTGAAAAGTCTGAGACCCACATCCAAGCAAGCAAGCGTCACATTTCTGTCCTCACTGACCTCAGATCAGCCTTGCTCTGAGCCCACAACGGCCATTTGTAACAAATTCAGATACATTTTAACAACAAAATAAACAGAGTTGCTAACTAAAACCAACGACTGATGTCACGAGAAGAACATCCTGATACTGTTTACCAGTGAGAAACTCTGCTACAAACTGATAACAAGAAGCTAAACTACCTGACCTGGAGAGAAGAAGCAGAATTTGGCTCCCTGAGGGAACTATAAGTCCACAACCCATGGAGTTCTTTGTGAAAATTCTGCAAGAGGCTTTGGGTGAGGAAATCTTGTCATCTGCCCCTGAGCTGTACTAGGCTCACCACAGTCCCAAACTAAAAGTGTGACCCGTCAACCAGCAACTTGGTAGATGCTCGTAGAGCAGCGTTTCTCAATCCGTATCCTCATGAGCCACCCTGTGTGTTTTTAGAGGTAACCCTCTTTTACCACACCTGACTCAAATGAATGGCTTATTAGTAGACTTGCAGAGAACTTGACAAGCAGTTTATTGAACCTGTATCAGGTGTGCTGGAGTTGGAAGGAACTAATACATGCAGGGCAGCAACTTTTTTTTTCTTGGTTGTCGTCTTCTTTTTTTTTCTCAGTAATTCTTGATGCAGCTCCGCCTCTTGCAGGGACGGAAATATGTTGTTTAAAAAGGTGAATGTGTTTGAGTATTATGTGGGCCTGTCATGATAACGATTGTCTCAAAAAGTATAGCGATAAACAATATTATTGCACTAAAGGATGTTGTAATTTTGAGATGATAAAAATATAATAATGCAAAGTTAACTCTTTCAAAGATCAACAAAGAATAATTTCTAAAGAACATTTAGCTCGATGTGCAGACTAGTTTACAAAATGATATAATTTCTTTTTCCTTCTGAATCTCCAGGCTTACTCCTGGCTTGCTAGTACTTGTGGTCTTGTACTACAAACTTGTGAAACATTGTAGGCAAAGGCACCGCTGCCTCTCGATTGGTCTCTTACGATGATGCACCATAGAGAAACCTGTTGTCATCCAATTTTTATTAAAGAAAAAGAGATATGAACTAAAAGTATTGTGGCCAGCATTCATATTGTGCTCACATTTTTTTTTACCATGCAATTAATTGACTTATTGCTTATTGCAACAGGCCTAGCAGTGCGGCATAAGCACAAAATTGCTATGGAAGAATATTTCACAATGTGCTGCATGTGGATGTTTATACACATGCAGATTAGTCATTCAGGACTCTTTGACTTATCAAACCATTGTTGGACAATACAAGTCAAAGAGTGTGGATGTTTGAAAGCATATTTTTATCTTTATTCATGTATGTAGATGTGCTGTAAAGCATTTTTCTGTCCTGTTCAGTCCTTCCATAACAGCTGTTGGTGAATCTGGTGTCAGCAGTCAAATGGACACGCTGTTCCACCTAAGTTTCAAAACAGGTTCAACCACATGCCAGAATTAAACACGCAACCTTAAATACTGTTGCAGTGACAGCCATGTTTTTCTGTAGATTATAAGAACAGCAGGGAACACCTCTGGGACAGACGAGACTTTGTTATAATTCATAATGAGGAACACTTCAAATGTTTATGCTGCAGTCTTAAATCAGAGTTGCTTAATGGATTCCCTTTATCTGTCTGTACACAGTGTCTTATTTACACGGTGATCTGTTTTTAGATTTACTCCAGGTGAAATATTAAACTTGCCCCATACCATGTGTTATATGTCATAATTGGCAGCAAAAATCTGCTATAATATAATAGATAACTCCATTATTGATAGGTTTATATTTATCTATTATAAAACTATCAACTTCAGACATGTCTTTACTCCTTTAAAAAAATAATACAGTACATTTGTGTGGAAGTATAATGGAAATGTGAACCACATCTGGCCTGAGGTCTGCTGGACTGGCCCCTCTGCTCAGGCATGACGGATCAGGAATGTGCTGTTGACCACACCCTTTCTCGCCTTCAGCCACTGGACACAGCCATGCTGGGTGTGTTTGTGTGCAGTCGAGCGTGTGAATGCCCTTCTCAGATTACCTGAGTTTGTTTGCCCTAAGCTATGAGGCCGCTCCTTTATCAAACTTTTCTTCTTTTAAGCCATTGGATTACCTCATTGCTCTCTTTTAATTTTTTTCCGGTTACCTCTCTCTTAAGGTAACTCTACTGTTTCATATGAGGCATTCAGGTGTTTTCATACCTGGCCCAGTCATTGATGCAGGACATGGCTGTTTCACAGATGTGGCTTAGATGCTCACTTGTGTTTCCTCTATGTCTGGATGAAAGATGTCAGCGTTTGCATGCAGATATTCTTGGTTCAGCGCACAAATGTTGGAATACGCAGAGTTCGACTTGCAGGTATACTTTGATTCTAAGTTTTGAGACGGTGAATACGTAAAGGTCAGAGGTGAAATGTCAGAAGTCAATACCTGCTTTACTTTTTTCTGTGTTGTGAGGCTAATCTGCTCTCACACAGGACTTGCACAGGCAGACATATTTTAAGAATATACACATTGGAAAGCCCCTAAGAATGGTGATCCCAGCTAAGCCTGCAGTTTTTACTAAGGAATAATAGAATTAAGCAAAGAAACACGCACACACACACACACACACACACACTTTTGTGATAAACTTCTATATCAAAATGAATGTAAAACCACCTCATGAGAGCACATAATATACTGTTTTATTATGTGCTTTGCTGCTGTTTCCTGTAATTTTCTACATAATATTATGAATCACTTCTTGTCAATAAGAACAGGCAACATGCAAAGATCACGCAAAGTGTCCCCAAATGACCTGCAAGGTTTCAACTCAATTCTCCATGTTTTTCTCCAAGATTCTCCAACAAAATCAAAAAGTTCCTGGAACAATATTGTTCAGTTTTCACTGTATTTTTTATAGAAGGTGTAGATGTTGGATGAATGAAGCACATCGTATGAGGAATAAGGGATTTTTTCCTCGTTTGACTCCAGGGGTTTGCACCAGCTCAGTTACAACTCTGCAACATCCAGTGTATGTGCTTTGTGCATGTGCCCGCAAATGGACTATTCCACAGAGGCCAAAGTCAGGCCTTGAATGTTTGAAATAGCTGTGTTATCACTGACTAAAGATTGCTATCTTTGCACACACATACACAGACTTTATTCTCTGCAGGCCCTGGGGTAGTGTTTATAGATGGATAATTAAGTGTGCACAAATGAACTGACACACATGCACACATTTTCTGGCCCATTTAACTTTGCCAAGATGACTCGTGACCAGCTCGGGAGACTGTGTCACAAACAACATTTGTGCGATGGTGACATCGTGTGGCCAGAGATGGTAATTACATCCAAAAACTGTTTAAACTAAATATTTGTTGACTAATTAAAAAAAATATATATTAAAAACCTGAAATACATGATCTCTTGCTGTTTGTAACAAGATATACAGTAGAATGAACTAATAAACTTTAAATATATATACTATACTGCTTATAAATGAGGAAATATAAAGACTCCTACATCATGACCTGGGTGATGGCTTGTGTCAGCAGGCGTTCATATCTGAGTGTGTATTAATGCAATCACCAGTACTGATGAAGTCAACCTCTCATCATTCTTCTAGGCAGTTTAAGTGCAACGAGGAAATGAGGTCAGTTTATGGATTGTATTGATTGTCTCTATTGGCTCGATGCAACATCCATAACGTGAGCCAAATGATTTACAACTTACATAGAAGCAATAAATGGCTCAAATGTCTCACTCTGAATTTTTAATAAGATTTAGGGTCTTAGTCACTGTGTTTTATATTTAGGCCATCTGTTTATCTGCTGACCTGTTAAGGTTAAGACATGATTTCTGTAATAACTAACTTAATCTTTACCACTTTACTACTTTGTGTAAAGTCATGATAATAAATCTGCTTAAAGGTGAGGCAGCCAGCTATAAAATGAAAAACAGTAGCCGGTGTTCAGTTTGTCAGTATGTTTTTTAGCTTACAATAGTTCATTTTTTAAAGAATAATAATTCAGCTGCATAAAACTTTAAATCCATCACACGTCCTCAACCAAGGATTATGTGAAGTGGAGTCCAAAGAAAGAGACAGTGAGACACTTGGTTTAAAAAAAGACGTCAGGGTTCATCGAGGGCAGCATCACATGACTAAAACAAGTCAGGACAACACAGTAAACTGAATTTGCCCTCTGTCATGTGCAGGGGCAGCAGGATAAGCAAGGAAGTCCAGACTTCCTTCTTTGCCACTTCTTCAGTTTGTCTGGGAGATTTTGAAGATTTCCAAGCCACACCTCACCAGGGAGGCATTCTACCAGATATCTGAGACACCTCGGCTGGCTGCTGAGCAGAACCTCTAATCTGAGCTCCTTCTGAATGACCAAGCTACTCATCATTCTTGCAGTCACAACTCCTAGCTTGGGACTTTAGGCAAGAGTGGGAATGTAGAGCATTATACGTAGAGCTTCGTATTTTGGTTCAGCTTCTTCTTCACCAAGACCTCCACATCACTGCCAAAGTTGCACCAATCTGCCTGTTGTTCTCCTTATTCTTCCCACATTGATGGTGCTTATCCCACAGTTGGACACAGACTGCTCCAGGGACAGTTGAAGTGTGTCAACTTGCCATTTTTCCTTTGTAATTTTTAAAATGGTGTGTTGCTTTCCTCCACTATAAAGACCGGGCAGCAGTTTAGACATTTTACGCTATAATAGACAATATTTTTAAGAGATTACAGCTCAAAAGAAGCAAATACATGCAACAAACAAGACACGTTTAAAACCAAAGGAAAATGAGCATGTGTTTCTGCTTGGAAATGGTACATTTGTAGAATTAAAGTATCCTAATTTACTGGTAAAGATGCTGACATCCTCAGGAGTAGCCCAGTATAACACAGAAATACACAAACCTGCACAAACAGGCCAAGCACAGAATTGCAACATGTACATTCCTTTAGGCACTTCCCAATACGAATCATCCATTTACGAGCAGAGCAGATTTACGACTGTACAGATTGTGACTGTTGGGAATGAAAAGGAGTCAACACCCCCCCCCCCCCAAAACACAAAAAAACAAACAAAACAATATAACACACAACTGGTGTCAACCCTACTTCGCATAGGACTTGTTCCCATGTGTTGACTTAAACCGAGACAGACACACAAGCCCTAGCTTCCATGCCAGTATCCCAGTAAACGTGGGGTGCTCTGGGGTAATAAAAGCCTTCCTCTGTGGTTTAGCTGAACCTCTGTGTTTAACTGTGAAAGCTGCTCAGAGACACTGTGAAACTGTATTTACTGGGATTTGAAACTTGGCAGAGACGCTCAGCCAAAGCTTTTATGTGAACAAGACAATTGTGGAAATGGTGGAGACACCAGTTCCGTATGTTGGTTGCTTGTGATTTCCAGTTAGGATTGTATCCCAGTTTGTCTAACAGCATCTGGTATCGGTGTCGGCTGTCGCTAGCCTCTGATGTCGGATTGAGTTACCTGGCAACCTGATCCCCCTCCCATGTCACCATCGCCTGTCATGCAAGTGTGGAGAGCCTGTCAAGAGAAATTTATGTCTTTAATCTTTCTGGTGTTTGTTTAGCAGGACATATAATTTAGACATTTTAAGTGAAATTAAAGTAGTTTCAGTGTTATCAAAACCATCCATTAAACCGTCTCATTCAGCATAACAGAGTTTTTATTTATACTTTCTTTTCATGGCTGTCTCCAGTCATAGGTGTCTGCTGTTTAACCTTATTTACTTGTCTCGGGGATGTTTTAAATCTGGTGATCTTCAGATAGACTGTAATCTTAATTGATTTTATGTAATGTAGCTGAAATAAACGTGTAACCTTAGCCATCTTCTTCACTGTCTGTTCTTTTGTTGTGGTGTCTACACTCTATTCCTCAACTTCTGGTGGAACGGCTCGAGCTCACATCTCTGAGCACCGTTTCCTGCTTTAACAGCTCTGATTTTGGGTTTATCTCATTATTAAACACATGCTGTTTTTGCTATGATTGCCTTCACATCTGGTATAACGCGGCAGCATCAAGTGGAACTTGCACTCGTCCTTCATGCTTCCGGGATTTCTTGGACCTGGTGTTGTGGCAGTGTAGGAAAGGAGCAGCTGCAGATTGAGTTATTGCTTAAATCATTGTAAAGTACATCAGTCTTCTTTAAAAATGATACAAAATGTCTAGTGATGTACAGCAATTTAATACACAAGTACACACAAGACTTTTTCATATTGTGTCCAGGTCATTTTGTTGCTGTGAATTGTTTTTGGTTAATCATCATGCACATCATGACACAGCTTTGCTGGTTAATGCCTAACGTTTGCACCAAAGCCAGCTTTGTTGAAGATAAGCACACTGTAATAACAACTACGTGACCTTTTCCTCCTGGAATACCTTGTATGTGCCATAACACGATCACACAATTCCTAAAACAAACACACTAAAATTCATTTGGGAGGAAGCAGCTAAATACATGGAGGACGTCTTTAGCTTAAACTCTTTCAATGAAAGGATGATAAGTTGTCTCTTTAAGCAGGAATTTGTGCTCCTGAAATTAAAGATGTGGAAACTCAGAGAGATTATTGGCAAGTTTGAGCTTGTTTTTCTGTTGGTGTTTCCAGATAATTATCCATCAGATGGAATCTAAGCCCTCCCAAGATGTTTTTTACCTCACAAAAGAAATGAGCCACCCTGTCATTGTTAGATCACTGGATTACGGATATCCAGTCGTTCATATTGATTATTGGCAATTTCTGAGCCATTCATAAAATAGAAATAATACGGGGGATGTAGCAAAGTTCTGACCTCTTACACAGACTTCAGAGGATCCGGCCCCGATGGAAAACATTGGCTGTGATGCGTGTGATCCCTTTGTTCCAGCTCAATAGCATGTAATACCAGTTAATTATTAAACACCTTGACCTCACATGTCATCACTATGAACACATGTGTTTAAAATATACATATGTGTGTCAGTAAGTGTGTGTATTCCCCATTGTTTGTGTTTATAAGTGAAGCTGAGGGACATCATGAACTGTCACTTTGTGTACACAGCAAGTTTTAAGTAAAAATATTTCCTTCATAAAGGGAAATAAATTGAGGTCAGGGTTCTGGTTTAGGTTTACACCACTCTGCAGCCGCAGATTTGGAATCTGCTTTCAGTGGTGTAATAGAGCCACTGTCAGACCTCAGAGCTTTGGATTATTGTCCAGACTGAAATAACATTCTTTAAATGTTCTTTATTTAGGTTTAAACAAGGTGTAAGTGAAAACTAGTCTGTGAGAGGAATTGATTATGGAGTAGATGTGATATCTCCATGCACACGGTCATGTTATTGTCACACCCCAGTGATGTCACACTCCCTGCAATTGCACTTGGGTGGGAAAACGCAACCTTCCCCCCGAAAAAACTCAGAGCTGCACGGGCTACTATACCTGTGTGCTTTAGCGGCATCGTGCATTTTTTTAAACATGCATGTTGTTGCTTTGAAAGAGAACTTTTGTGTTGGATTTTAAAGAAGAAATGGATTTGGGTTAGGAAAGCCAGTAGTAAAGCGTGATGTCAAAATACAGCGAAGGGAGTCATGGGTAATATGAACGATAAAGGGGAAGGTGGAGGGAAAAGGTGTGAAGGAGTTGAAAGGAGGGAAAGAAGGCGTGAGGAGTGGTTGTTGTGCTGGCGAATGGATGGAGGGGAGGGGCAGAGATCAGAGAAAACACAGAGGCAGGGAATAAGGAAGAAGGGACAGGCTGTCTCGTATTTCAGTTTTGTGTGTACAAGGGTTGGGTGTAAACCTAAACTCTGTACTCGCAAGACAAATTACCAGCTCTCGTTGTCGCATGCTTCCACTGCGGAGGACCAGAAAGTTCAGGAAATCCTCACCTCCGTATTCTTTTGTTTCACCCGGCTGTGCTACGGGCGTACAGCAGGTGTGCCTTCCTTGCTATTTTTTTATTTTATCACCTGTTCTCATCGGCTCTTGAGTCAAACGACTGTCAACACCTGTAGTTTTTTTCTTCTCCACCACCAGTGACAACACTCCTGAAGAGAAAAACAGGAGGAAAAACAAGAGGAAGAAATAGTTTAAAAAGGGATCTGTGTTTAGCAGAAGGATATCACATGTGAGTGTTTTTTTTGCCAGCATGTGAGCATGCAAATAACTTCATCAGGCTGGGAATAGACCCAGGAAGGCTGAAACCTTCTTGTCTGCCTTCCGCTGAGGGGTTGCGTGTCAGCTGGTATGGACTAACAACTGGAGATAACAGCACTCAAGGGCATGCATGGCTGTAAACAACCGCTGATTTGCAGTGATCGAAAAGTGTTTTATTGTAATTTGGAAAACTCTCCACCCTGCTACGTGTCTCTGTGCATAGATGGGTGGTGTTTTTTCCAGATTGCTGGATGGTTTAATTACTCCTTTGGGTTTTGGATTCAAACCTGGAGTCTTGAAGCACAAAGGGAGGGAGGAAAGAACGGAGATGATTTAAAGATTTGGCTCGTCGCGCATATGACATGAAGAAAGTTGGAAGTTGAGGATGACCGAGTCAGTCATGATGTTAAAACGTTCAAGCAAAGGGAAGAAGCCCTGACCTGTGGTTGAACTTCCACTTGGAACTAATTCACTGAAAAACACTCAATCTGATTAGAAGCTTTAAAGCACACTGGTGGATCTGGATGGTGTAACTCCAATATCTGCACTCATAAGCTGCTCTTAAATAGATTTTTTTACAAATAATCACAAAAGGATTGATCTGAGGATTATTTTTTCCAAAACTTATCTTCAAAAACAACACTCGTATCTGACATTATTCTTTTACTGGAAGTTGTTTCTTTGAGCGAGGATGAGAGGAGACAAGCGGTCCGTTTCCTTCCACAAGGAGAGGCCAGCGAGCCTGTCACGGGCTTTTAGCTGGCTCAACGTGTCCACCCTGTCTCGCAACAGGAGACGCATTTTCCACAGTCAAAGCGAGCTCCATGTGGTTCACCATCGCCGCTCGAACACTCATCTTCAAAACGAGGATGAGGATGATGACAGCTGGGTATACAAGCCTCAACACAAAATAGGTGAGAGGGGAGGAAGGATGACGATGAATAACACCAAACCACATTGTATGTGTCACAATCATCAGCTTCTGGGCTCATGTGATGAGATTTTTGTTTTCAGTCTTAAAAGGAAGATGGGTAATTACTGGATTATTGGGCAGAAGGAAAACATATCACACCCTCTTTTTTAAACTTCCCATTTACTCTCCATCTACATTTCCACAACTGGTACCTCTTGTTGCCAGAGGATGTGAGTGGTGACTGCGTGTGCTCAGTGTGACCATAAAGTAGGTGGTCAAAGGGCACTTTGTGAGTGTGATAGGTAAACAATGACCGGAAGCAGGTGATGTCACAGGCTGGTACTGATGTGAGTGTGTGGGATGGTACCAGGGAGAGGGTGTGTTTGTGTGTGTGTGTGGAGGCTTGGATGGCTCATTGCTGAAAACAAGTGGTAATTTAGTAGTGTGATACACATATTGGAGTACTTCTTATTTCTGATTTACATTTTGAGATCTTGCCTGAGGTAAGATGGAAATTTTTATACATCTACTCTTTATGACTAGTGTCATCATCTAATAATGAATTGATCAGTCAGTTGTGTAACTAGGTACATTCATGTGAGTATTTTCAGTCAGTGGTGTCAGGAAGACTTGGGGGACAATGGCTGTAACTATAGCCGAGCCTTTATCCAAGATTGGAAAATGACACCAATGCTGCACCATGTCAACAAACATTGCTGCATTAACTTTGACCCTTATTGCCTTTTGAATATGTCCATAGTTTTGGTTCCAGATAGACTGACTGTAGAAGCATCTAAACATGATAACAATACAGTCTTCAGGATAATATATATGTATATAGAGCAAAAATGTATGTTAAGAGTTAATAGTGCACAAGGCAAATGAGAACCGGTTCGGATTTGGTAAAAATGTTAATCACATGACTAAACTCATCCATAGGGACCAGCCTTAACAACTAGAAGAGACATGTCTAATGTCAGTAAAATGAGTAAGAGGGGGGACAAAAACACACAACTTACCCACTAGAAAAGAATTGAGAAGGCCCTCCCTCTTTTTTTTGTATGTGGCTAAGAGGACTGGTTTAGTTTGCATCATCCTCATCAAAGGTTCTTGACTTGTCCTTTAAATTCAGCTCTGCAAAGCATTGTCTGCACCTTGCTAATACTACATAGTAACCTTGTTTATCAGCTCTAAACAGGTTTGTGAAAATGAAAATAACTGATGTGGATTTTGAAGAAGTAAAGTTTAAAGTTTTGTTTTGCTGGATCAAAACCCTCCTAATGTCAAAATGACAAAGACGTCTTTGGATGCATTTTATGGTCTGGAAATCTTCCTTTGCACCTTAATAACAATGTAAATCTGTGGATGGTGTCAAAACTACAGACGATCTGATAGTTACACATGCTTTTTGAGTGAGAGTGGAGACCATGAACAAATGTTTACTATTAACTTCTCATGTGAGCAATCCCACCTCTGTGTGGCAGCTCCACCTTTCCATGCAGTTGATAAAGTCAAAATCAGTGGTGGTTTTTACCTATAAATGCTACATGCATGATAGGAATGTGGAACTCGTTGCTGCTTACGTTATTTATTGCATGTGTCAGTCTTTTAGAGTGACTCTGCGTCTGAACCTGCCCCTTCCTAAAACAGCTCAGAAATGTGCATAGCTTGAATGGTAAGGGTGCCTGACATATTTCTCAGTCAGAGGGTAAAGACATCAGTTAATGGCAATGTTTAAAAGGGGCTGACTTTAGGAAGATGCTATAATAACATAAAATATAGACCTTGTCTTACAAGCATTTTCTAATTCTGTATATAATGACTTTAAATTGACTTGTTAGTTCTCTGGAGACCAAATCAATAGATGGATCAATACATTGATTCAGTCATACTGGCCAACAAAGTAGTAGGTGATCAAGAAAATGAGATTACTGTGGACTGTAACAAGGTCAGACTTAATGCTTGTGTTGTTAACATAGAACAGACAGACATTTGTTTTTCTCAGGCTAATAATCTCATAGCAGTCCCTGTGCTGCTGCTGCCCCCCTCAACCCCCCATACACCCTTCTGGTATTTCTGTCATATACAGTGTGTATCTTTTTATAGCCAATGCCAGGTCAGACTCAGTGTCATAGACAGGTCAGTATAAAAACATTCATATTATGGAGCTGCACACTGTGCGCTACTCAGAGGAAACATATCTATGGAATAAGTCTCCAGTTTGAACTTAAAGTACTTATAACATTTGGGGATTGCTGCCACGCGCCTGCCAGGACCCATTACAAGACACGCGGGCAGCCATGCACTCTGCCTGTGAGTAAATATAGCTCTAAAATGAGTGCTTGGAGATCCATAACCTGTAATTTTGATGCAGCTTCCAGCTCCACTTTTTGGGTGTTTGCCTTGGTTGTCAAGGTAACAGATGATGTGTGTGAGTGAGTGATTCCTGTTGGTGTTTGCTTTGACCTTTCCTATTGGAACAACTTGGAGCCACTCATGTGCAAAAGAGTCGTCTGGCACTCAAGCTGTCATTGGCTGGCTGGTGTTGTTCACTTGACTAGAGAGGCATCAACAGTGAGTCATTTCTGGAATCTGAGCTATTTTAAATGGTGGTGCATCAGTAAAAGAAATGAAGGGGTGTCCGTTCAGCTATTTAAAACTTAAGAAGAGCCCTCGCAGAATATAATTTTGGTTTAAATTTCCAACAGAACATAAACTAAGTGATTTATTTTGCATGTTAGAATTTGTATGGCAGTGTGCATTGCAGTTTTCCAGAGTGAGCACCAGCATAACAGGGGATGCAACAACTTAGAATGATTAAGTTATAATAATAGTAATGATAATAACAGTGAATCTAAGATTTGTAATAAGGATGCCAATAAACTGCAATTCTTGCTGTCAAAACCCTAAACTGCTTACTCTACTTACTTTGAAAAGAAAAGACAAGCCTGTACGTTTATAATATGCACAGTTAAACAAAATGCTAATAATATGTTTGACCATATTCCATTTGTTGTATCTAAAAGCCAAACGGGTTAATCTCATATCGTGACATGCAACATGCCGTGGCTCTTCCAGTAGTTGGCATGACTTTTCACGGGCTGCAAGAGCCTGCCAAAGCAGTTGCCACAGACTGCTACGAGGTGGCGCAGCCTAAATTGTCATAACCACAGACATTTACAGTGGCACTAAATTGATTCCTGCATGCAAACTCTCAAGTGGAGTGAATATAGTACCTGCAATTGGCACCAAGTATGATTTAAAAACAAAAAAACTGTTGAAATACTAAAATCAGATGGAAAGAATAACAGATAAAAAAAGGACAATTGTTATTTATAAGCGACTGTTAGACAATGCTCTACGTGTGTGGTCACTTATATACAATTGCGGTTACCTTATTTTTGTGAAAGCACCACGACTTCCAAGTCACATGTACGTAAAGTTCATGTTAATAAGCATGTTTGTGGAAGAGACTGAATGGCTCAAATGCACAAATTTTGACCAACCTTTAAAACAAATAATTAATGTAATCTTGTTCATGTCAACTGTTTGAATTATCTATCTTAAATATATTTGTAAATAATATAATGATCTTATGTAGTTAAACTGTGTGTTGTTTTACATTAAACATGTGTTCTTTTGTTATGAAAATATTTACATCAAAACCTTTTTTCTTGCTACTGGGTTATTATCAGCACTCACGTTGGTATTATGCACTATAGTATTCTTTGAGTTGCTATTTAATAATACACAAATAATATTATGTGCATGATGCAATTTGTGGAAACTTTTTTAAATTCATGGGAATACGTGTCATGTGAATTTAACCTTGTTTTTTCATTTGCAGCTGTTTTGTTCAGGTTTTTCTTGCCTAAAGTCAGAGATATCTGATTCTGTCAGATACATTCACACTGAAAAAGATCTTCCATTTACTTAATTAATTTCTCCTTCAGATCTGTTTGCCTGTTGCTCAGTGGAAGGGATAATGAATGTTCCGATGGGGCATGTTGGAGCACAAACCAGCAGACCATTTAGCTCTTTTAAAAATATAAATTTCTCAGAATTCTGTCTCATGCTTGTTTTCTGTTGTTATTTACAGTACACAATGTCTTTAAAAAAAGACACTCTGATTTAAGACGATTTCCTTTTGGCAAGTGTGATTCGTGTTAACATGAAATCTGGAATTTGGGGATTAAAGATGTTTAGTCGAGCTGAGCATGACTGATGTGTTTTTTGGCATCTACAGTTTGTCACTGGTTCTGCATGAGTCACACATTTAGGGCAAAAGCATATTGACCCAGATATATACTGTACACCATACTTGGCAGAACGGTGCTACAGCAGCCAGAATTAGGTCTTGCATTATAAAATACTATTAAGGAAGTGTTTTTGTATTTAGGTTGTATGAAAGGACCTTTTGAGACAAACATGTCTGTGTTAGGTGCTTAGTGATATTTGAGAGGATTCAGTTAAGACCAAACTCTTGCATAATAGTCCTTTTTTTTGGATGTTTGGCATACATCTTCACTCGTAATTTTGTGGTCGGTGTGTAAATCCAGATTAGCAGATGATCATTTGCTGGAGGGGCGAGATGAGATGCATAAACCAGCAAGGCTGGTTGTGGCCCACAGCCCAGGAAATGAACACACACACTAACTGTACGTGCTTAACATAACATACTTGCACATTTAAGATTAAAATGTGCATCAGATCAAACTACACAGCAAGAGCTGTTTCTAATGACCGTTTTCTTTTCTCTTTCCCATGTGCTGACTATGATGTGTACATCTTCAGGTAAGTCATGTATTTCTTATGTCCTCATTAGTCTGTTGCATCCTTAAAACCCTTACAAGGCTTATGACAAGCCTCAGATCAGTTTAAGCCATTATTAGATGACATTTACTATTTAGTTGTTTTTTAAACTTAAATTGCCCCCCAGCGACTTGCATAATTATTTCATATGCTGTTGAGATCTTACCTATGAATGCCCTGACTCTACAGACTAGAGAGTAATAAAGTGATTATATTTGTTGAGTGGGATTTCAGCTTGAAGGGGGATAGAGGAGCAGGGTTTATATTGATAGGATACAGTAATGTTGTCCCAACACAATCCAGAGGGCTTAAAAGCCACCTTACTCCATGTAGTCCAGCTGCAACAGTGTTATTATGCAGCTTAAATCCAGTCAAGTCCTCATATGGTCTAAGCTGAACTGAAAATCTGTTTGAGAGGCCTGGTTACCTTTCAATATTTCCTACTTTCCTCTCATTGCATGTCTGATCGTTCGTGGTGTTTTGCTTCAGCAAGCTTAGTTTTTATCTGTCTGTGTCATGTAGTCTTATCTGGCACTGACGCAGAGCACCAGGCCCACAATAACACCATGGCGTGCTTGTGCGGCCACAGATGTGACAGCCTGGCACACTGAAGCACACTTAGATAAGTGTCCTCTGATAGCCTTGCTGTAGTATTTCCTCTGCAAAGAATGACTGCATGTTGGACATTAACAGCCACAATCAGTTAGGATGTCTGTGAATGTCTTCATTCTATATTGCAAGCTGAGGCCATGTAACCACAAGCTTGCTATTGTTGTGGCTTTTTAAAACTTATTTCAGGGCTGAAACTAAGATTTTTTTAAGATCAAAATATTAATCAGTGCTCAGATTTTAAGTTAATATCTTAACATGTTTATGAGATTTTAAAAATTAAAAAGCCAAACTATCACACTTTTATTCTGATTTTTATTGTTTTATTGTTGGATTATGGATGATAAAAAGGAAAACTAGAGCAAAAGTAGCAGAGCTCCTGCAGCTTTTTTAGATGCTCCAGTAATAAGAATAAATGCAGACATTGTTTAATGTGATTTCTATTTTTTAACGACTGATCGCCTCAAAAGTAATGAGATAATTAAAACAAAAATGCCCAGAAAATTGGTGTCATTTTCTTTTATATCTGATAATTTAGGCAATTATGTGGTTAGAGTAGCAGGCGCACAGAGAGAGCAAAAGTTATTCTGCACAGCGGAAATATTTCTTTATGAAGCAGATGGAGATGCTGGTGTGTGACCTGCACCACCCTTTCAAATTAACTTTGTAATGCACCAAATGCTAATAACCTTTGGGGGATTCCTTCATAGCCACAAAGGGAATCCTCCCTTCTGTTTTTACAGCTTCAGCTTTGTGAGAGTGGCGATTACCCCAGCCTTAAAAAGCTGCCTCCAAGCTGAAGGTTTTATAGAAAAAGGTTTAATTAAAGTCCTCATGAAGAGAACAGTATTTAGTTAAGGTAGTGGTTTTGTGAGGTGGGATTTTAATGCCAGGTGTGGTGGGTTCATTCACAGATTTGGGTCTGTTTTTTTTATTATTTCCAGAGTGGGTTTGGTGGAATTTTATTTTAGTCACTTGAATTGCTGAGACATTTATACAGCCTTTATTTTGGGACATCAGGTTGAGACAGATATGTTGTAGCCTGTAAGATGCATACACACAATTCATCCCCACTGGAACAGAACATTACAGCCGTATGACGATGGTGACACTGTGATTTGCTCTTTTTATCCCCCTTTCTGAGCATTGCCTTTCATACAGGATGTCCAAACCCATGACTCCTCAGATTATTGTTGATTAAACTTATGTATAATCAGTATAATCTGTACACGATGGATTATGATAAAGAATGAAGCATGTATGCTTGTAATGTGTAAGCTGATTATCTAACTCTGTTCTGTCCCTGAATCGCAGCATCTGTAGGCTTAAGCGCACTTTTTTTTTTCAATATTGCAAAATTTAGCAGCATTTTAGCTTTAGAAGAGAAAGCCATTACAGGGTGTGTATGGTAATCAATGCTAGCTTGGATCAAGCTGGTTAGTCTGGAATCAAAGTTGATGGTGATAAACATTAAGGATTGTCATCATTTTTTTATTGATGTCGTACATACTGCACAGTTTCCTTTTTTTTAAATGTAAGCTTCTAATATTTATTTGTTAGAGTAAGATGATAAAGCCATTACAGTTTACATGACTTTACACTACGACGTTAAATGCAAACACACGTTTGTGTTCATGTTGTTTCTATGGTCTGTGTGGAAGTTCAGAGCATCCAGCATGGAGGGTTTGCAATGCACCAAGTTTGTTGCTGCCTCTGATAACAAACAGTTGAAATGTGGGGATTAAAGCGATTACATTTGATGAGCGCACAATGGATCGGCCTCAAGCTGGGGGCCCCCCATGTCTCACTGTGAACTGCTGACTGCTCAGATTCTCTACGGCCTCTATCGGCTACAAGGTTCACCCTGGCAGGGTATAACTTTTTATTTTCCTTGCAATCAAAGGACAAAATTCCCATTAAAGAAAATTTCTTCACCAGATAAATGCTGTCCTTAATATGTGTATGTTTATATGTCGGTGTATTAAAGAAACCAAATTAAGATGCCTGTTGGCGATATCCGATTTAAGAGATTTAAATCAGGGGGTGGGTACGGGTAGAGAACTACTGAGAGATATAGGTAGGGAGAGAGGGGAAGCACAGTATGGGGATGGGGGTGTTCACTGAGCAGTTTCCTGCAGCGTAGAAGTTGGCTTGCTGCCACTCAGAGCGTGTGTGTGAGAAAGGGAGGGAGATGGAGAGAGGAGTGTATGTGTCAGGATCCGTATCGGTGTTTGACCGAGCAACCTGGCAATACGAGAAGAGAAATGCATGTCAGGAAGTTGAGAGGGAGATTTGTTTATTGCGGATAAATGTGGAGATCAGCAAAGAGCCATCATGTTCTGTCTGAAAGGTGAGTGTGTGTGTGTGTGTGCAGGACATGAACGTGCTTCGTTGCCCCAGTGTGGGTCGGGTTTTTCCCCCTTCTACTTTGTGAGACAAAGAAAAGTTAAATTCCATCTCTTTTATGTGTGTGCCAAGTCGTCCTTGTCACCGCAGCTTCCTCTGCATAATATCCTTCCTTTTGTATTTTCTTTAGTGAAGAAAATCCTCCTTCTCTCCCACTTTAATCATTTCTTCCTTTGTTCCTTGTCTCAACTCTGACTCATTCAGGTTCCGTCACTTTAATCCTACCTCCTCTATTTACTCTCTTGCTTGATCACTCCTTTTCAGATACTTTCTTTCTTAACTTAAAAGAAGTCATCAGTATATGCTGCTCATCACAGATGCACATTGATTTCTTTCTTTTTAACAGTTGTGTATTTATGTATGTTTTCCAGTAACAGCTGGCGATGCAGCAGTTGTTGGGCTGCTGTCCTGCAGAGTGAGGCCATGTGTTGGCTATTACTTGCCTGAACCGTTAAAATAGATAGAGGAAATGTATTTCTGTTAACGGCAGTCTTGTACAAATATCGACCGCTCACGCTCTTCAGAGCTACGCTAAACTATGCTGCAGAACTTTTTATAGCAGCTCTTTGTTGCTCTTTTTTCTTGACACACTCACAGCCATGCTTAAAGATTATAGAAGCATCAGGTGGTAGAGCTATATTCTCCACTTTTGGTTTTTTAGTTGACAAATGCATGATGTTTTGTTGATGTGGGGACATTTATCTTTGCTGCAGAGTTTCTGCAAACTCAGGAACTCCATGCAACACTTGTGCAACTTGGACAAAAAGTATTGGAAATAGTTGCATTCCACATGGTGAGGTATTATTATTATTATAAAGACTACCGTTTGATAGAGACGCTTGTCCTAGTCTTCCTGAGCGGTATTTATTTAACATACCGAGCAATCAACAATCCCTTCCAAATATAAAAATAACATAAAATGATAACCAAACGATTTGGTTTAATGATCCAGTCTCTTTTTTTTTTTCCAGAAATGAGGAAATAATCTTTTCTTGTGAAAGCAGAGCATTTCTTTCCATAGTTTACTGATTTATGGTTTCCAGAGATGAGGTAATAAAAACTGAACACATCAGCTTTTTGTGGCAGTGTCCTCAGCTGTATGCAATAAGTTACGATGTCAGCTACACTCCACACGATGTGACCGAACATGGACAGAAACAGATGTTACATTAAATGACTGAATTAACTTTTTCAAATGAGATTGTGTTTAACTGTTTCTGTGAGATGTACTCCAAAAAAGTAAGTTTTATTTTATTGCATTATGAACATTGAGACCTTCTTGGTGAACATTAGCTGCAGCTGAAGATAAAAGCAGCAGCACCACTTTGGGGTTTTCAGCTTCAAAACACTTAACATACTGACCCAAATACTTTGATTCATTTTAAATTCTGTGATCCAACCAGTAGATTACTCCACACTGGTTGCCAGCTGCAGAATATCTGCTTATGTTATGATTTAAACAAGCCCCCCTCGGATGGGGTTTCCATCTCGAGGGCAGATGTGACACATTTCAGTCCCTTTTTTCTCCACATCCAGCTGTGGCTAGAGTGAGCTCTCATCTGTTTTCACCACCAAAACCAACCGTGCAGGAAAGCCATGTATTATCATGTAAGCCCTGTGTGAAGCCAGATTTATGTTCTCTGACTTGGTTTGGCTTTTGGTATGTTACATAAGTTATTTCTGCACTTGAGCCCCTGTGCAGTTGTTCGTCCAGAAAGTGGACATGAGATGCGACGTGAGGAAGGATTAGTTGGGAGTTTTATTCACTCGGATTGGAGGTTTCTGCTGTGTGAAGACTGAAGAAATTCAACATTTTTCTGTGTAACTGAATGTAAGTCCTGTTGCAATCATTGCAGAGAGCTCATCTGACTTCCATGTTGTTGTAAGTTCAGTTAAGGCCATCTTGGGTCTCGTCCAGTTTTAGAAGAACATATCTTTGGCGTAGTGGAATGTGGTTATCTGAGAGGCTCCAGATGCATTCATTGTGGAGAGCAGATAAGTGATCTCTCAAACTACGTTAGGTACCCTGAGCAATTGTCCAGTTTCATTATGAGCCAAATTTAATCCATAGATGTTTTTTACTTGATTTAAATAGATAGATACAAAACATGCTGCTTAACTGTGCCAAAATGGCCACTTTTGGAGACCTGAACCAGCTGTAATAAAACTTCTCTAATGTTGTTTGCTTTATCAGCGATGGTCTGTGCAGAAGTTGCACTATGATTAAGGTTACAGCTGCAGACCAAAGGGATATTCACATTCATATGGAAAGTGTTTGACTTTTCTTAAAAGAAATGGAGATTTTTTTTTACACATCTCACATCAAACCTCACTAGTGTCCATTTTTTATACGACTCCGGAAGTATCTGGAAGTAAGATTTTTTCCCCCCCTGCGAGTACAGCTGCAGCTTTGTAAAAAAAAGGATATTACTGAATGAAGTGTTGGCACATTTAGGATGAATTGTATTCAGCTAATGATCTGCTCTGCTGGTGATGTTTGTAATTGTGAATGCATTAGTCCTGTCTGCTCCAGTTAAACGTGAGTCTGTGTTCCTTAAAGCAGCTCCACCAGCAGGTAGATGTGTGTCCCTGGATGGTGATTTTTAAAATTGTGTCTACTTTTTCCACCTTTGCTTTTATTATTTACATATTGGTGTATATATGCAAACACTTATCAGCTTTTACAATGTCTCATCTAATTTGGAGATGCAAATGAACAACACTGCTGGTAATCTTTTACGTGGTAAATCCACTAAACTTTGACCTGTTTGAACTTGTAAGATGACAGTTCTCCATCAACCGAAGCACCTGTGCTTTGTGTGTCTGGACAGGGTGTGACCTCTTGACCTGAGACTGACCCACTACCTGCCCCCTGGCCTTGTGGGTAGTAGTGTTGATGGATGTTCTCACACTCAGTGTGGCGGGCTGCTTATCTCCAGTGAAGGGGAAGGGAGGAGGACGGGAGGGAGGCTGCAGAGTTGGTGCTTTCCATGTTGGGAAGCATGTAGGTTTTAGTGAAAACAAAAGTAAGTTTTAGACATTTAGATTGATGCCTAGAAACAAATGAAAGTTTGGCTGTTTGCTCTGACTGGTATAGTTTATATTTTATATTTCAAAATGCAAAGAAAATCACATTTTAGATTATTTACAAGATGTGCTGTGCATGTGCTGTTTTGGACTAAGAGGATATCCCTGATGGGATGCTGACCTCTGTAAACAAGTCGATCCCGACAAGAGATTTTTGGTTTTGATAAGTAAACAATCGACATAGAAGTTCCAGTGACCTGTGAATAAGATCTGCCAGGACTCCAGTGGACCTTTTGTCCTCTGAACAGAGTCTGTCAAACAATGGCTTTGTGTAAAGTTTAGAGCTTTTTAATGATGTGCAAGCTAATCGCGAGTTCTCATTGTATTTTTAGATTAAGACCATAATAATGTTTTTAAAAAGGTTTCTTAGGAGTCAGATGTAAATGTGATGTTTCTTCGGACAATGTGGAAAAGTTTTGTTGTGGCTGAAGTCTGAGGAGACAATGGACTGAATCCCTGCTGATAAGTGGATGACTTCTCCAGACAGAGGACTAACTCAGCATGCAGGTGCTTCTCTTTACCCATGCAGACCTATGTGTATCCATGGTAACCATTGTTTCTTTCCCAAAGCCTTCCGGTCCCTTCTTGCAAACACAAATAGCAATCTTGTGCAAATGTGTTTGCGTGCACATGTTTAGAGTTTGCAGACACATTAAAATAAATATAAATATTAAGACGTTTCTATGTAAAAACACACCGCCCTGTTTTGAACTTAACATGACTTTTACTGCTAGTAGCGGCCATTCACAGGCAGTGGACTGTGAGACCCTGACTGCAATGCATGACCGCCTGAGTGAGAATTTAACATACAAAGCAACTGGTTTTGCTTTGCATGAGTGTGTTGGCGTCTACCGTTCTTTACTAACAAACATGCATACTGTACCTGTTTCTCAAACAAGTGTTATATGAATGTGTAATCTTTTGTGTTCATGTGATTTTTCTCAGACGAATATGTGTGTGTGCAAACGTTGGTTTTGGTTTCTGTAATCACCTTGTGTGTTGGCTGTGTGCTGTGGAAATGATAACTGTTTAAGATGGCTGTTTTAGTTTCTAGCTGTGCTGAGGGTTTGGCAGACAAACAGCCACACACACAGATTCTTATTGGCTGTTTCAGTAAAGTTTCTGTAGGTTTATGCCTCAGAGTTGCAGCTTTCAACATATGGATTTTGTTCTCTAAATGAATAAATATAAGAGGAGAACTTTTTTAAAAAGGCAGAAATGCCAGGTTGAAGATGAAATGACACGGGAGAGATTGTAAGGGAAGAAGAATAAAGCTTTACAGGCTCAAATAGATGCAGGACTGCTCAGAAAATGTGATTTTTGTCAGATCGTTCTGCATACTGGTGTCTTTGAAAAACTTTTTTTTTGTTGTTTTTTTGGTCAGAGGGCGTAAAAATGCAAAAAAGAGGCCAGAAAATGTAGAAATGATTACCCTGGTTTTGATCAAAGATTCTGTTTTTACGTGTTCAGCAAATCCATAAAAATCCCACCTAAGGAGGACTGTGCTACAAATGGTGAAAAACACCACCAGAGGGAGGCATTTACCTCCATTATACCACAGGGTTTTTTTAATGCACTTATTTTTCTAATTTTAAATCTAAAATAGAAGCTGAGCCTCCTCAATGTCTCCATTGTTTATAAATTCGATCTGTCTGTTAATCTGTCAGTGTTTGTGTGACACTTATCTTTGGACCTGGTGTGCTTGCATCTGTTTGTGTTACACTGTCAGGTATTACCATCTGGTATCCTCACTCTGAACACTGATGTTGCTTTCAAATACATTTAATTACTTGGATGTTAGTCAGTGAATGTTTTCGCTTGTGCTTTCGCACCAGTCACATGGAGGTGAATCTGCTTGATATTTGGTCCAAGTGTTTTTGCTTTAGATGTGATCATCCGATTCAACCTGTTGCTATACCAGTTCTTATTTAACTTCCGCGTTCTCTGGAAATGCAGGTGGTGAACTCTGTTAATTGCCGCCTGGTGTCCATCTGTGTGGTGTGTCTGTCGCAATCGCAGCTAGGGGTTGGAGGCTGGATAATCTCGGGTTTTACAGATTAGAAAAGCAGCGTTTAGGAGCAGAGAAGAGAGAGAGGAGGAGCTGAGAGGAGAGACCATGTGGATTCCAGGGGACAATACTGATGCGCTCTCAAAATGAAAAGAAAAAGGAAGGAGGGTGCTCATAGATGCTTTTCTGAACACTTTTATGATTTTGTATGAAGTGCATCAAAAGAGGTGCTCACCATCTTCAGACATGAACTGGTTTATTGACTTTCTGGATGTTTTTTTTCTGCATAATTTGTGCCGTTTTCTTTGTAAAGAACAGCATAGCACTCAGAGGAAAAACATGCCTTAACCACAGGTATTTCCAATAAGGCTTTGTTTTTTGTTTTTTAACCTTTGTTTCACATCTTTGGAGCATTTCAGAGATTTACTGTGGTCATATTTGTGGATCAGAGTTCATGTTTTCCCAAGCTGCAGGGATTTCTACCAAACAGACAGCTGAAATTCATGTGGGATTTCTTTTATTTGCTGAAAAAATTAAGCTTGATATTTGTTTTGGAATTTAATCTGGTAACTGAGCACTGAGCGTAACCCCCCCTTTGTCAGGCAAATCAATACAAGTCAATAGCATCCCCTGAGAGAAGGACAGGAAAGACAAAAACGGTAGGAGGAGACAGGGTGGGGGTGAGGGGGGGTTGTGTGTGGGTTTCAGAAACCTCCAAATTTCTATCATCTCCTCTTAGAAATAGGGGGAGAGGCCTATGAAGGGTTTGAGAGTACTGGGGAGGGTAGATTGACCACGTGCACACAGTCTTCAGTCACCCTGTCTTCCCGTCACCACAAGCGGAGGGTTCTGAGAAGGAGGGCTGTGCAAGAGGGTGGAGGAATTGGGTGGGGGGGAGTTTGGTCCTGCAGAGAGCAGGGGAGGGCAGGTGGCGGGGTTTAGGTCTTAGCCAAGGATGATCACATACGTGCACTGCCTCTCCTCGGAGCCAGTGGGCAGTTGCTGGCACAAGACTTGCTATGAGGACTCCTCTGGTGAGAAGCAAACTCTGCGCTCCTTCAAGCCCGGCAACAACATGGGGAACAGCCTCAAGGCCCGAGCCTCCCCCAGCCCCAGGCCAGAGGGCTGCCTGCGCAAACGTCTGCTCTCTGTGTCCAAGGTGCACCAGAAACAAGACTCACTCTGGACACCCAAACCACTGCTGGGACCGGTGGCTGAAGGCTCAACAGGGAAAATACAAACACACCCGGACGGCAAAGGTACAGACTGAAGTAACAGAGCATTTCTATTGTGCAGTCTGTAGAATAAGATGAACTCCTTTTATTGATTGTAGACATTAAAAGTCTCAATCTCATAAGTCTGGACTCTATGCTATCAAGGTTTAGGAATTAATATCAGTCCTACTTCAGTCCTCTTTCATTAGAAACATTTTTGACTGAAACACATCATTTCAGGGGCTCCTGCCTTCAGCTCTAACCAGATAGCAGTCTCTGTTAGCCTCTTAGTAGGACTTAGGAGACTTAACACAACACCACATTGCTGTTTTTCTACAGTAATGACCAGACGTTTGTCTTAGCTGGGAAGCAAGCTCCTCCATTGAAGTGCACTTAACCTCAGCTGTACATTTAATAGAAAATAGTTATTCACTGTTTATGTCAGAACCAGAGAGTCACGACATGAGGTGGTCGCTTCCCTTAAGCTAGAGTTTGTCTCTTCTTATTAGGTGATTTTTTTATCCCCCTGTAGCTGAATGACCTGTGCCGTCTGTCTTTGTTTGTGTAAATCTGTGTGTGTGTGTGTGTGTGTGTGTGTGTGTGATTTGCTGGGCGTCCCATGTGGCATTGATGCAGGTTGTGGCTTTGTGACCTCAGACACCTATGGCCTTTGGTGATGATGTGTCTTCTCCAGGCATAAACTCAATAAGCCTTAGAGAAGGCTTTTAGCAATACTGTCACTAATGCACGAATAGATAACCTGTCAGACTGTTCATTAGTTATTATTAGTGACATTGATTCCCTTTATGTGTACATTTGCTGTACTATACATGTCTGAAAACCTTCAAACACTGTAGCATAAAACATCAGTGCATGCATGCATGCATCTAAACAATACTTCCTCCTCATTTGGGACATCCATAACTCGCTGATGCTCCACTGGAAGTCCACCCTCTGGGAACAGGACATAATAGCAAGCAGCTGGATTTGATGAACTAGGCCTGCAGGGAAGTGAAAGAGAGCCGACAGTATGGAGGTGATGAAGCTGACACAGCTCGGGTTATGGCCGTGACCCACTTTCACCTCGCCCACTACATAAAGGGGTGATCAGAGGGATGAAGAGTGTGTTAAGAGAGACACTGAAAAGACTTTCTTTGACCTGTGTTCGTATATCAGTGAGAGCTTGTCATGTGATTGGTCCGTGGTAGAGAAGCAGGGTGTAAATAAATAGGGTGTCATAGCAATGCAACTCTTCTAATGCCTGCTTTTGTTGTCTCATTTTAAGTCTTTTGCATGTTTGCTAACTTCAACTAACTACTTTTAAAGTCTGTATGGATGCATGCTTTTCTTGTCCATGCTGCCTAACAATGTGCTTCCAGAGGACCATTGCCCATCCTCACGCCTGCTTTGGCTAACATGCCATGACAGCTCAAGATGTCTCTGCCTTTGGTACAGTATTGTCTCGGCTCTGTGGATTGAATCAGCGTCTCAGTCACTCTTTATTAGTGAGCTGCTGAGCAGACGACCCTCATACAAAGTCTAATTGGAACTTGGCTAATACGTCTTTTGTGTGCCTTTGCTTCTTTGCTGGAGAATTCATGCTGCTTCTGCCATTTTAAGTGCCTTGTATTGTCTTCATGAACAATTATTTTTCATGAACTTTTCATGTTTTATATAAGTGTTGATATTTCTTCAATATGCATTAAGTGGCAGGAGGATATATTTTTAAACTCAACTATTTACTATTAGTAAATCTTTCTCTGACTTCTGTCAACCCTCCTTTTATATTAGCTGAGAGGTGGAGCAGGTGTTTGATCTGATCCCCCATAATCCCTTAGTGAGTTCAGTCAGAACCAACTGCTCCCAAAGGAGGAGCACCTGAGGGAGGCCAGGCTTGTAGATGAGTCCAAATGAAATGGATTGACTGCATTTATGAGGGGCGGCCCTGCTGAAATCCAGTTAGGGTAATATAATTTTGAGAGTGGGAATTGGGAGGGGCTTTGGTCTCAGCTTCCGTTCTTTATCATTATCCTCCTTTTTCCGCCTACAAACACACACACACATACGCACACACACAGCTTTGTCAATCATTTTAAAGGAATACAAACTTATTAAAAAACAAACCGTGACGGAGCTGCAGGCTCTTCAGGAGGCACTTTAGAATCTTTAAATAGAAGAAGAGAGGAGAATTTATTCTCCATCCATCACCAGCCCGTTTGTCCTCTTGTCCCTTCTTTTGCACAGATTGAGCGAAAGAGAAAACCATTAGAAACATCCTCAACTTTCTATTTTCTTTCTCCCATTTGACACATTTATACAATAAAAAGCTGTTTATTAAGTGTAGGCTTTTTAATGAATGATGATATGTAGGATTTTTGATTGCATCTGATGGTTTGTCTCTTTGTGTTGGCCCTGTGATGGACTGGCGACCTGTCCAGGGTGTACTCTGCCTCTTGCCCAGTGATTGCTGGGACCGGCTCCAGCTCCCTGCAACCCAGAATTGGATTAAGCATTATAGAAAATGAATGAATGAGTTCTTTGCCCTTTCTGGGTTCAGGAAGTCCAAATGCGTACACACACACAGAGATAGATGAATACAGGCAAGCAGACACTTATTTGCATGTACATAAAATCCTCTAATTGCAAATTTGAAGTGGGAGAACATAAGATGACACACAGCGTAATGACACATGAGGGGCTAAAAAGGAGGGGGTGGGGTTTCACCCACTCACACTTGCACACTTTCAGGATTTGTGGGTCAGGGGTTGATAAGGGTCATTTAACTGTGAAATAATGAAGGCTCTTTTTTTAGGCAACCATGTGTCTGTTATTTCTTTCAGTTTACTTCATCTTAGATTAGAGTCGGTATTCATTTGACTGAGTGTGTGTTTGTCCTTTTTTCTATTGATGCATTTTTTATTTACAGGGTACAGTAATTCAGTATACAGAATTTCATGGATAGATGGATGCATGGATGGATGGAGCCCTCTTAAAACCTAAAAGATACATGCCAGTGTCATGTGTGACCAATAATAACTACTGTATCCAAAGTATTGGCAGCCGATCAGGCCAGTCGGTGCTTTGGCTGTGAACATTTCATTCCTCCCTTTTCATTTATTATTTTATAATTGGTGCATCCTCTGTTGTGGAGGTGAGTTCAACTGTGTGTCATTGTTTTCACCACTTTGTCTTATTTTACTTACAGATGCTGCAACTAGAAACTCTTACTCATCATTTGTTCATTTGTAAAGCAAATTGCTTCTGTTTAGCATCCAAAAACTGCATAATGTGATGTTTTTAGAATCCAATAATTGTATTATCTAAACTCACCATATCTACTTAGCCAGGAGTCACCCAGAGATACGGGTTTGTCCTTTGAATGAGTGATAATGTGTTTAGATTAATAGATTGGACTCAGCTGGCCTGTCATTTAGGAAACTGTCAGTGATAAAGGAGAAGGAGCATAGGAGGCATCAGGTGCAGGAGAGCCTCATAATCCCATATGGACACAAGTGAGTTTTACTTATTGGCTTAATTATTTTATTAACCTATGACAACCAGATACTCACTGGAATTTTTACAGGCATTTATCCTGTCATTGAATGTGGCACAGGAGAGAAAGGGTGTGGGGGAAGTGGGGACGCAGCTAATGACTGCTTGGTTTCAGATACTTCTACCAAGATCTTCCGCTTAGAGAGCATTTTCACATCGTCCTTGTGTTCCATCTTTCTATTCAACCATTCACTGTTTTGATGGGAACTGACCATGTTGGTGTCATGTGAGAATTAACTCAGTCTCAGACAGACACATTACTTATTCTGCCCTAACAACGTAAATATTCTTTTAACTTATTAAAAGTAAAATGCTGCTGTTTTATAGTTATACAGTGAAGAATACCCATGTTTTGCTTTACCATATTACTTTCTTTGCCGCTATTGATGTTTCCACTCCTGTCATGACAAGATATTGATGCGTGATGTAATGATGTAAGCTGTTGCCTTTCTTGCAACTCCAGTTATCTCACACTTGAATTAAATTTCTTTAGTGAGTAGTGAGATAAATAATTCTGGCATGTAAATAGAAATGGTCTTTTTGAGTGTCCCATCTTACAGAAATATGCACACAAAGGAGGCATTTTTCACTACTTCACCACCGCTAGCAGGAATAAATGCTGAAGAACAATTAGAGGACCGGCATGTGAATAACCGGATGTTGTGTCTGGAATTTATTTAATGTTACATATCCAACGTGTGAAAAGAACTTAATGAAACTTTATGCTGTTGAGACAGACAGCCTCTAGTGGTTGAGTCAGTGTACTGCACCATGAGGCTCATACTCCTTTAATGAACATGATCTTGTTGAGATAAAATGCAGATCTTTCATGCTTTGTATCTGTAGTATCTTATATCCTTTTTGATTGTATCTTGTGCTTTTTTTTCCTGTTCAGGTTTGGCTACATGCTCATTAACTCAGTGTTTGCATAGTTGCAGAGTCACATGATACTGGTGATGGAAAGATAATAGCTGATGCAGCTGGGATAAGAAATCTAGTCTGATCAGTCAAACAGGTCACTGAAGTGCTTCGGGTCTAGTTACAGTTTCTATTATCTACAGCATAAAACTTAAATTTATGATAATTTCAACACAAATAAAGTATGTAGAACTTGAGACGTTATCTGGACTACCTCAGCAACAGCTCTTTTCTTTCTCTTTGAAATCCTTCACTAGTCTCGACATTAGTAATTAAAAAATCTAATTGAGCCGTAGTGTGTTTAAGCACTCCCTGGCTGCACAGCCCTCAGTCACAGCTCATTTATTTAATGAGAGCTGCTATTAGAAGGAGCTTTTTTCTACCTCATGCTGATTTGAGTCTGGTCCTCTAAGGTTTGTGGCCCCATTTACCCGACTGACCAGCCTGCTCTGCTCTCGCTCTGCACACGCTGCTACATTCCTTCCTTTCTTCTGCAGGCTTCACAAGAAGTGCCCAGTTTATTATAACCCAAGGAAAGGTGCCATGCATTTATCCAGCAGTTGGTTATTTCATGTCTAATCACTTCCATTGCAGTGCATTTCTTCATGAAAGAAAAACAGTTCTGATGCCATCTAAAAGCTTTTAGTAAAAACAGATTTTACCTCATTAAAATTTTATTTATATATTTCAGGCCACAGAGCCTTCACTCTGCCTCAGTATGTCTCCTCTGGTGTCGCCTCAGTCTCAGACACCAGTTATGTCCCAGTCAGCTGGAGATTCCATTAAGCCTTTGAAAGCAGAGCCAAGACTCAGAAGAGCTCATGTCCCCCCATAGAGACTGATTATAAAAGGAGAGAGGGAAGGAAGACAGAGGGTAGAAAGTGATTTTAAGAGCCTCTTTAAAGCTGTCTTGTTAATGAGTAGTTTTCACCATGGAAACATTTTCTTTTCCCTCAGGATTTTCTAAACCTCCTGCACAGATGGAATCGGGCTAAATAAGGAGTAATGAATAGAAAGAAAAGCCACGAAACATTTCTGTTTCTGAAGCCCCGGGATCATTACTGCGTGAAATAGCTGCATAATTGAAGCAAATATCTTGATTGTTAATTAATTTTTAAAACTCAGTGGGATGGAGAGCTTAGTTCTTGTTTTTACCACAAGGTGGCATGCAAATACAGACAAGCAGGTTATGAAAACCCGACATCAATTCTAGTTGCTCGTGTGTGAATTGTCTGTTTTAACCAACATGAAATTAGTTTGCAAGCAGGCTTTATATGAGACCTAATTAACATGCTGGTGGATTTATGGTAATTACAAGACAAAAATGGGTTTTAATTAATTTCCTATCAGCCTGCATGCTCTCATTTATCTTCTTCAAAAAGTGACACATGAGGTCTTGCTTGGAATTTAATTTAGAATAATACTGGTCCTAAATTTTGGGGGTATTCGATCTGGAAGCTTGTTTCCCCTCAAGGCCCATTAGAGAGGCACTCTCATTGCATCCTACAAGAGTCCGGTCTCTATTAAAGCCTCCATCTCTCCGTCCATTATTGGCCAGATGGAACAGAAGGGGGCCGGGATGCAAAGATAAACGGGATGAGGGAGGGGGGAGGCAAAGACATTTTTTCCTGTTTTTTAAAGAAGGAAGGATTGATGAGGGGACAGAGGGAGGGAATGTCGGGTTAAGTAGATTTGGGAGGTCATGCTTTTTTTCCCAGACAAGGTCTAAAAGTGGGATTATCATATGAGAAACCAAAGCTTAACACATGCATGCTGGCTCATACAACTCTCTGCATCATATATGACAACAGTTTTTAATGAAACCACCAATTATCGTGTGTGTGTGTGCTTTTGAAGTGCTGATCCGCGGCATCCTGTTAATATTAAACTAGTCCTTAATGAGAAACAGAATATTTATTATAAGACTTAGGTATGGTTACACTACCGCATAATAATGACCTGATTGTTACCAAATTCAGATAGCGCTGCTGAAGCTTCATAGCAGGATAAACAGAGGTGTGTAGAATATTATTAAAAAGTTTATTTAGTTCAGGGTGGTGCGACCGTATTTAAAACTTACGACTACAGCTGACTGACTGCAAGACTGATTTAACAGTGATGTGATGTGCAAATAGTAGAACAAGAGAAACAGCCTAAATCAGAGGGGATTTAAGCCTGTTGTACACAATCAAGGGTTCTCCTATAGTTTGCTAACCTGATGTGCCAGATGGTTTGTCACAGAAAACCATCTGGGTAGATTTCACTGGGATTGTTTGTAAAAGTGCAAGCACCTTCAAGAAGCACTTGCTAAATCATTTAATGTGCAATGTGTCATGTACCACAGGTTGGTTAAGCTGCAGTTTGTTGCCTTGGTCATTGCATAAGCAAAATACATCGCTAAGTTTACTGTAATTTGAAGATTGTGGCGCATGTGAAAGATTTCGACAGAGGCAGACTGGATCAATGTTCCAGGTCTGATGAGTTGAACCAGATGCACTCATGCATTCTGAATTTATTGGGTGACGATCAATGTCAGCCACCAGAGTTAGCATCCGATTTAATATCCAGTCTTCCCGTTGTGATCCTGATTTGTCCAACACGTATCCATAGTATCTGCTCATTGATCAGTTGGTTGTTTTCTATTGTTATTTTGATAGTGTGTTCTTTTACATGTTCCTTTCATACAAATGTCCTCCTGTTAATGTTCGTGGAAAGTGAGCTGCAGGAGGAGAAATAGATCACACGAGTCTGTATTATGAGCTACGACTAAGCATACACACTGACATTGAAGCTGATATTGCTTTAACCCACTTCTCACCTTGTGTTTTTCTCATACACACTCACACATGCATGTACGGCCTTCCTCTGTTTGATACTAGCCTTAGGTGGTGTGTGGCTTTGTGCCCTGAGCTACTGGAGGCACTTAACCTAAATTAGCTCAGCATGTTTTCGTGCCTAAATCAGACAAGACCCTCGTGTCAGCAGCAGGAGCTGTGCACCGGGGTCATGGTAACAGCAAATGTGACCTATTACTTTTGTTTAGTTAAATCACCAACACTTTTTTAATGCTTTAAAAAGACTTATTGAAACACTGTTAACTTATAATATTGTTAAAGGAAATGATTGCCAGTAATTCATGGGCTGCACAGCTGGAATATAAAATTTCCTGCTTTCATTGACTTATAGCTGGCATTATTTCCCCCTAGGCCATCATCTACATTACTTTTAATTAGGTTGTGAAGTGAATATGCAATATTGCACAAACATGTGTACAGTTGGCCATAGCAGAGCCTGCTCTCCATAATATGTAAAATGAATAAAGTCAGATTTATGGCATTTTTCTGTGTGACGTTAATTATAAAATTGGATTAATGATTGTGTGTTGCTATGAAAGAAGAGGGAGGAAACCCACTCGCACACAAATCCCCTCTGGAGAGAAGGGCAGACAGATCTGGTGTTGAAATGTAGGTCAGGAAACCCGGGTGGCGGCTAACATAATGTTGTGAGTGTATATGTGTGTCTTCATAAACCTACATGCATCTAGGCTCCAGGTACTCTCGCATTAATTGCCTTTTAGTGTATGCGTGCAAAAGCTTACACACATATGTGTGTGTTTGAAGCAGAAAAGCAATAAGATGATGGATATATATACTGCAACAGTGATATAAAGTCATATTATCAATCTCTACTGTCATCCAATTTAATTTGTTGGAGTATCTGTTGTTTAAATCCAGTCGATTGTACAAATAGCTGCTGGCACATCTATTTACATTTATGCAACTGGTCTATACAGTTATAATGTAGGCCAGTGAAGCATCTTATTACTTATAAACATCACCTGAATAGACACATTTAGTTGTTAGGGTTATTGATGTGGTTGGCCTCAAGACACAAGTCATTATGAGTGAAGACAGTGGGACTAATGCTAATATATCTCCCTGTAATCTGTGGTTTGCAGGGTTTGTCTTTATGGTACTGTAGGAGGGGGTTAAAGGATTCGATTGCATGTACAAAAAAAATCCAATGTATCGTGATGTTAGCTGTGTGCAGCATCACATCGAACATTGACATCTATCATGCCAAGATGGCTAACAGGCGTTGGAATTCTTCATTTTAACATTGTTGAGCATTTCAACACTTTTAAAACACAACTCTACAAAGTGAATGTTTTTCTGATGAGGAACGTTTGAGTTTTAGCTTGTTGTAATGTCAACTTTGAGGAGCAGGAGGGTGATAGCTCAGCAGGATTAGGTAGTGCTAGATTTAAACCAGCGTTGCCAGGGAGGAAATAAACGTTTAGTTACAAATGGACTCTGAAGAGGGCATAAAGGTCTTTGGGTAGCGACTAAACTGCAGCCTTTTGTAAAGGCTCAAATGTTCAGCCTGCTCGTAAAACAACTGTTTAAACTCTTTGTTTAACAAGCGTGAACATTTTAAAAATGACCCACTTTTATGGGGATAAACACTGGCCTACAGAAGTATCCCTGTTTAATCAATGAGTGACTATTCCACATCCTATTTGAGGCTTTTTGATTTAGTTTTTTTCATGGTGGTTGTTGTTTTGTTCCTTCCAAAGACAAGTTTTGTTCAGAATAAATACACTTTGGTCTTTCCATGTACCCTAAATGAGATACGTGGATCTTCTGTCTGCTCTTTGTCTTTCTTTCTTTTTCATCCTGGCTTAAATTTCAAAGAGGTTTGGAGGAGTGCATCAAGGTCAGACTCTGGAGGAGAAAAATTAGGCATAACCGTTAAGCCTGCTGGGCCTTGGTGTATATTTGTAAATTTGTTATCCTGTGTTGGATTTTATTCTTGCTGAATCCAGGCCTAAACATCGATATTTGGCATTCACATTTCTGTCTCCTCTTTCTCTGCTTGTGTTGTGCGTTCAAAGGCATCTCTCTGATTTATACAAATTCACACACACAAACAGTCTGTGAGAAAAGTAGCTATGTGGTATCTTAACAGAAAACGCAGCCATGCATTGGTCACCACATCAAGACCGGTGTTTGCACCTGCGTGTGCTTTTTAAATCTAAAACACGCCAACACTGAGAACACACTGGTCATTTCTGTGATGTGTGCAAGCACAGGGTGTAGTTACCAGGGTGTCACACTGACTTTGAGGTTGTTCTCATGGATCACAAAAGAAAAGCATCTCATAAAGGGAGGCCCCTCTGCCTTTCACTGAGAACACACACAAACACACACACATTTACACACATATATCGATGGCTTTATATGACGTTTTAAAAGGATCAGATCTCCAGGTAAAGTTGTAAAGAGATGGATATGCTTTACTCTTAGGTTTAAAATGTTCTTGTCACATACACAGTCCACCTTAATGCCGCTGTGATTGAATAACACACACATTTCTTCAGTTACCTGAGCTGTGTCTTCTCTAAATGCACACACTCGTAGAGGTTTTCAGTAGAAATCACATTTTTTTTCTCTCTGCAGTAACTTGAGGTGCATTTGCCTGTAAAACCCAAGTACATCTACTTCAGTCTGGCATGTTTTTAACCCCCCATCGTGCAAACAGACAATCCACTGGCATATTTATAACCAACACAAACAAAGGCCTGACTTTCTGTTGGTGAAATGTGAAATGTTTGGTGTAGCTCTGACAACTTTTGTTCAGACTTAACTGTGCAGAGAATATATCTGTTTTCAGCGTATGAGCTGGATGGGCAGTATAAATATATGTTTTCATTGTGTGTGTGTGTGTGTGTGTGTGTGTGTGAGATATAATCTCAGCTGTTTCAATGGAGCAGGTCAGACGGAAAGACCAGAAGAGGGGTGGGTGAAGGTCTGGAGTTGACCAGTAACCTCCATGTGATTAACAGACAGAAGCACAGGAAAACATAAAGACAGAGGCAGACAGGAGGGTTGAGACTTCATAAGTTTGCCGTGTCAGAAACGAGGATCATTCAGCAAGTGTTGGAGTTTGTAAAGTCAGTGTGTGATACACGGGAACTTTACAGTGTGTTAAAACCATTAGTGCCAGAACACACAGCTCTGTCACCGCTTGTTTTTTCAGCTAAGCTTTTCCGTCATCTTGGCTTCAGTGTTTGAGTGAAAGTTTGTTTATTCAGGATAGTTCAAAGTTTAACTTTGCTTAATTGCCTTTTTTTATGAGCGCCGTGCAGGCAGGCATCTTTACAGCTGAACAAGTTGGTACTCTTCTACAGGGTTAATTTTTGGTCAGAAATCCAACAGTTTGGTGTTGTTTGTGTAGAAGGTGAGTAGGAAATGAACGGATCTTCTGAAAGCCTCGTGTTGCAGCTGAAACGCTGGTGATGCTTTTTTTTCTATTTTTATAGATATACATACAATGCAGAAGTTTTTGAAGCCCTTTCTAAGGGCTGTGGCATCACAACAGGCTAGATGATGCAAAGGTAAAAATGTAACACTCTTATGTAACACTGTCACAATAAGTTAATTAATTGCATGATAAGAAAAGGTCGGCACAATAAGATTGCTGGCTGCAATCATTTTTCTCTCTTTAACAAAGACTAGAGGACAATTGGTTTCTCTAAGAGGCATCATCGTAAAAGTGACCAATTCAGAGGCAGCGGTGTCTTTGCTTACAATGTTTCACAAAATTTGTAGTCCAAGTCCATGAGTGCTTGTTAACCCAGAGCAAGCCAGGCAAACTTAATGTTTGGTTCTCAAAGTGTGAATGGGGTTCTGGGAGCATCCAGTTCATTGTAAATAGAAGCACAGACATTACCCTGAAACACTGTGTAAGCATAAACTAGTCTGCAAATCAAGCTAAATGTTCTATAAAAATGAATGTTTGTTGATCTTTGAAAGAGTGAATTTAGCTTTCATATGTCATTTTTATCATGTTAGTTGAAAATCGTTTTAAAGTGACATTATTCATTTAGTGCAAAATTATCGTTTATCGCGATAATTTCTGAGATGATTAATCACAATGTAAAATTTGTTATTGGTCTACACTCTTACTTGCTAAATCTTCTGTCAGCGATTAGTTGCCATAGCGCTTCTTTTCAGAGGAAAGAACCGATGTTTGCTGTTTACATTAAAGTTGGGAACAATTAAATGTAATGTTGGTATCTGGTTCTCAAACTGAGATTACCGGAGCAGATATCGGGCTAATTTCCCTTATCCACCTCACTGATCTGTAAAGGAACGTTTCATGATCCTGTGTTTACAAACTATAAGTGGTATGCAGGTGAAGGCCTAACAAAACATGTTAACAAAAAAATCCTTCCAAGAACTATCCATCCATTTTTTAGCGCTTTTCCCTGAACGGGCTGGAGCCAATCCCAGCTGACATTGGACGAGAGGCGGGGTACACCCTGGACAGGTTGCCAGTCGATCACAGAGTCAACACACATAGACAAACAACCATGCACACACACATCAACTCCTATGGGCAATCTAGAGTCTATCCCCAAGGTGCATGTCTTTGAACTGTGGGAGAACCCCAGAGAGAAACCGTGCTAACTTGGGGAGAACATGCAAACTCCACACAGAAAGGTTCCTGGTTGGAGCCAGGAGCTCGAGTTGGAGCTCGAACATGCAACCTTCTTGCTGTGGGGCCACAGTGCTAACAACTGCTCCACCGTGCAGCCCCTATCAAGAACAAGAACTATGGAAAAGTCTGCAAGCTTCTATGTTGCCATCCTGCAGGATAATGCAACTAGCGTGAAGAAGATAAAGGTAAATGTTGAAACCTCCAGCTTGGGTGGTGTTGGTCATATGCTGCAGCTTGTTGAGCATGAAGGACTTATTACACATAAACCAGTGATACTTTCCAAAGGAGGGTGTGACTAAAGTCAAAGGTTGCTGCAGGGAGCAACTTATATATATATATGAAACCTGTGTAAATCATGTGCACGCTTCTCTGTTTCCATTTGATGACAACAGGTTCCCATTTCCAACCCTTCACCTTGAGCATTGCGGGGTGGTGCCTCTCATTCAGTACTTATATATTATTCATGTCTTGTTCTACACTATAGAGAAGACAAAGTGATCCAGTTTCCATTGGGCACTGACTCATTCACAGAGATGGAGGAGGATGAAAGGTGGGGGAGGGCTTGAGAAGGAATACATTTTTTATTTTCATTCAGAGATGAAGGAGAGAGTAATTATAAACAGGAAAACACTTGCTGTATAAGAGTTTTGGTACAGAAAAATCTTCCCCTTTTTTCTTTTAAACAAGCAAAAATGCCATAACTGAAATGGGTTTGCTGCCCAGCTTGAGTAAATAAATTAAAAGTTTAGTGCCTTGTTTAAAAGCACTTCAACTTTATACTTTTTGGTCTCTTGTGCTATGTACACATAGCGCTTTAGCTAGTTAGTTAACTAAAAAAAACACAAAATGTAAATGTCCTTATGCTCTAAAAAAGACCTGATCTTTCTGCTCGTCGTCATTTTAAGAGATTTTTCTACACATAAAATGTGGTGTGCAACAAGACAGGCCTGCACAAGCGTGCACAAGGATAGAGGAAGAGAAAAGCAGAACGGCTAGAGGGGAGTTTAAAATCAATACAGGTTTGATTATGTTTGCCATCATGAATGCATTTATGTCTTTTTCGGGGGGGCAGAGACTAGACATTAGCGGATCAAGTAGAGCTGAAGGATTTCAGAGGGTTAGCTTGGCTCCCTCGTCATAAGTCCATTTAGAAAAAGCAACGTGGAGACCTGTCGGATTGAAAGGATGTGTGTGTTTGTTACCAAATGAAAGTATTTCAGACAGTTGATTAAAAAAAAATAGTAAAGAAACTGATTTTATGTAGACATGTTCTAGTATATATGTACTGTACATACAGTAAATCATAGTCATTACAGTTATTTTAGCCTGTGTAGATTTTTTTTCTTTCACAGTTTGTTTACTTGCATACCAAAGAATATGTTTGATTTAATGTCTTACACATGGAGCCACACCTGTTGTTTCAGGTGTATTTGGGTATTGACCAAATGATTAAGCTGGATCTGGAGAGAAATGGGTGTTAAAGTCTGTGGTCAGACCTTAAAAAAAAGAAAGAAAAGGAAAATCTGGGTTAATTTGTGAAAGAGACTGTGCAGCTGCTTCTGCCAAGATGATGGGGAGATCCAAATGGGGTGTGAAAACAGGACTGGAAGGACAAAGGGAGTCCAGCAACATGAGGAAGAGCAGCAGTCTCTCATCAGTCTCCCTCTTTTCACTGTGCCACATTCATCACTGACAATTACAGCAGCTCACATCACCTCCACTTTGTTCTTTCCATTTTCACCTTTACACACTGTTATATTACAAGTCTTACAAGAAGCGAGAACGCGACTGAACATGAACAGAAATACTCCCTAACATCATTATTTTTAGCCCTTTAAAATGATATGAAAACAACTGTTGGATGCAAGTTGTCATTTTCTGAAGGGATTCTTCTGTTTTCTTGTAGCCTAAATGAACTGAGTTGTAACATTAGATTTATATTGTAAATATTTTCCAACATGTCCAGTATGAGTTGGACAAAAGAAGAGATAACAATTGTAAATTGTTATCTCTGGTAATTAGAGAAATTATTTAAAAGAATACAAGCTTAACACTTACTCAGTTTGGATAATGTATGTTTAAGAGCTAATATAAATTAGATAAATGGGTCTAGTTATTACCCACTGAGTTTATGTGCTTTTATTCAGATGCTGCTTAAAGTAAGAACAGATAAAAGATTGATCATGTTTGGGCTGATGTAAAGTGGGGGCTTCCATCCTTTTATTGAGGAAGAGCAGATGAATGTATGGCTGAATGGATACCCCTAATCCAAGAGGTGGCCTAGATTTGAAGCCCTCCTTTAGTGTTGACCTGGCTGTCAGACTGTGTGGGTGCATATTAATAATGCTGTAGAACAATAGGCTTTGAATGAGAGCTGCTGCTTAAGCTCACGGCTGCATGAATAACACTGTACGCGTGGCAAGCAGAACAAGATGCAGTACAGGGAAAACGCAGGCTACCAGCAAATATGAGGGCAATTGTCCAACCAGAGAAATTCTGATTTGACCAATCAGTATTCCCAATGACCTGAATTTAAATTAGGATTCAGCCCATTTAAATGTGTGATAATCTAGTTTGTTTAAATTAAAAAGAAACCATCACAAAATTAAAGTTGTTGGTTACTTAGCCTTGCTTTCTATAATCTCTATTTGCTGTTTAATTTTTGTTACTAATCATTTAGATAAGCAGTACATCTCTTATGGATCTGCAGATCCAACAAAACACCTTTTTTTTCTTTTATACTGAAGTTAGAAGATGAGAAGTGTTCTGAAATAAACTGATGGATAATTATGGCAAACAGGCAGCAAAGTGGTGGAAAGATGGACTAGTCAAACAAACCAGACCTTTTACATAGCATGTTCTTCTCGCTGCCAGAGGTGGCGCTGCTTTAGGAATTACTAAAGGAGAAGATGTGACGAGTATACATTAGTTAATGAAGAATGACTTTGGTTTCTGTTAAATAACGGCTAAATATGGAGCTGCATCGGATCAGAACAGTCTCAGACTGATCATGTTTTTACCTAAATTTTTACGAGTTCATCCACATCTACATCATTTCTCCCTTCCAGAACCACCTGTTGCAGCTGCTCCACCTGAAGCAAACAGAGACCTGCGTTTGTAGGCAGACTGAGTCCGCTTGTTTGATTTGAATCAGAAAACAATGCTTGAATTAAAAGGCCGGTGTGAATGTGCACTTAGTTAACTCATTTGGTTCATGATGAAGAATCATTTCAAACACAAGTTGAACAAGAATATAACATTTTATTTACAATAAAGACATCACATTGAGGAAAATCACGTCTAACACATTAGCAAATTTACACTCCATGAAATACGAATAACAGTAAAACAATAAATGTTGTTATATTATATATTATAACATTATTATATAATCATTCTAACGTATCTCCACACTTTTTCTGCACTTTAAAGACGGACTGAAAGGTTCTGATGAGTGAACGGGGAAAAGCTTTTCTACCCACTAAATTAAGGATCATTTGCAGTCTCATTCAAGCTGTTGCTGCCACCCCACCCCTCCCTCCACCCGTCAACCATTTTGCTTGAAATGAAATACAGCCGCAGTAGGAGGGGCAGTCCTGCACTCATGGGTGTGTGTGTGTTTGAAAGTGTGTGCGTGATGGATTGGAAGCGAAGTGGACAATGGGAGAATTGTATGTATGTGGTCTGTATTTATGCAGCACAGTTGCACACGCAGCAGGTTGGGAGTGACGGCTTGATTTAGAAAATATATACGAGCCAAAAATACAAAATTATACTTTTTTCTATACCAATTTTGGAATGATAATTGGTTTGGAAACCATAAAATATTTGCTGTCAGGTATTTCAGTAAGACTATATCCACTTGAGATAAATAACATGGTAAGACTCAATATTATGGTATTTTCTTTTCCTTTTTTTGTTTCCCAAAGACTGTAGAGCATTCTCCTGCATAGGTGGCTTATAGTTTAACTAGATGCAGAAATATTCCCCAGATATTGTAGAGGCAGCAATCAGCAGAGCAGGTTGGAAATGTAGAAGTGATGGAATGAACAATAAGGCATGTTTGCTGTGATTTAAACAAAAAAAGTTTGACTTTCAGCTATACTCCCAGCAGCGTACAATGGAGCGCTTAGAGATGAAGAACACTGAATGAGTGGTGATGAGAAAGAAAGGGTGGTTAGGCAGCCAGAAACTCCTGGGTAACCAAAGCACAGAGAAACAAGAGAGGCCGGTTCTACACTCCTCCTGCTGTGTGTGTGTTTGTGTGTGTCTCTGTGGACTGGACTGACTGAGGGTGGAGTTGTGGTGGTGATGGAGGGGGGAGTGGTGGACCGTGTGTTTGTAGAGCGACACAGGGGTAGAGACGTGTTGTCAGCGTAGTAGACGCTTGCGTGCGCTCATCGGAAAGCAGCCTTATTGTGAGGATGTGAGCAAAGAAGCGTCCACACCAGCACACCTTCAGCTTGTCTCCTTTCACAGCTTTTACCTGCATTTGTCAGGTTTTTTGTGCCTTATTAAGGCTTTTTACCTTATTGGGAGACATTTGCACTTAACTGGAACGATGGTGTTTATTGGAGCCTCGTTTAAGTCAATAATTAAATACTTCAAAAAGAAGGGTAAGATCATTTATTTCCTAAATGTATCATTTTAAATTATTTGGACCTTACCTTACCTCTAATAAGCAGCGCATTTCCATTAATTTTAATCTATTTAATTATTTCAAGAGCTCACTGAAGCTTCTCTGTTTTAAAAATCAACAATTTTTTGCTGTTTTAAATGGTTTTATAAGAGCTGATAGTGACCTGTGATTGCAGAGCTTCATCGCTGTGTTGCTCCCTGTAACCAGGTAACCACGTCTAAGACTTCAGAGCCAACAAGTCCGAACTCTAAATGGCCCCGCAGCTTATAAAAATGACAGCAGGGGGGACGTTGAATCACAGCAACCTAATGAGAAATAAAAACGCTGAGAGATTTTGCTGTAGGTTATAGTTAGGACTGTAAAGTTAATGTTGCAGGGATATTTTATCAATGAGTTCAGATTAGCCACGTGGGACTTAAAGATGTGGTTGATGCAGGACAAGCTGCTTGTGGAGACTGAAGTTTATTTATAGCACGTGTTTGTGTCTTAGTGATTGCCTCAGCATTTCTATAATATTCATATCTTGTCCACACATGTCTGCAGGGCACTTTGCTCCTCAGCTGAGCACCTTGGTACTGTGTAGAGGGACCACAATGACCTGCGATGTGCCTCCCACAGGGCCTTTATGCTCATTAACATGGCTTTTTTTGCCACAGAAGGTTGCAGGAGGAAGTTTGCTAGTTAATTCACATGTAAGGTAAAATAACTATTGCTCTGACTCATTAGCCCATTTAAGCACTGATCCCTGAATAAATACAAGTGGGACAGCAAGTGAATTAAATGTTTTCTATAATTAATAAGAAATAGTTTCATAATTTCAGCTCTTAACTAACTTTTTTTGCTGCTAGAAATACAGTTTATATTTATTTATTCATATAAGACACCATACCTGAAGAATAATATTGTTCATATTTCATTTATACTTTGCTCTTATATAGTCTACTACATGGTTGTAAGTATTGGCTATCGGATGATCAGGAACTCAACTCAGGATTAGTGAAGACATCAATATAATTAGCTTTGAGCTAATGTTGCAGCTGTGCAGGGATTTCTATATGTAGTTTTTGCATTTGTAGCCCGGATGCCCTGCTCTTCAAAGTTTTTGGAGACTGTTTACTGCCCAGTTTGTTTGTGAGGAAGGTAGGGAGAACTGGGATGTCAATGGACAGAGGGATTAGTGGCTCTCAACAAAGACTAGCGCGCCAGAGTCCGGAGTGTGTGAGAGTGTGTGTTGAGAAGCCAGGGGGTATTGTGACACTGAAAAGCCTGATGTGGGGACTGATGCAAAGGCACAATGCAGGCTTTGTGTGGTTAGCCCCCATGTCCTTGGTCTGCCTATAGCTTCCCTGAGATCTATTGAAATCCCATAGTGAGGAAGGAGGATGGGGGAAGGGTTACCTGTGCTGGGTGTCTGCTAGAGACAGAAAGAAATGGAGTCAATAACAACTTTTAGGATGGCAAGCCTACTTAAAGATCAGCTCTTAAATTCACACACAGCTGAGTTATCAATGAGTTCTTCAAAAAGCTTATATACTGATACATCTGCAGGGTGTACTTATGTTGCCTCCAGAGTTTTGCCTCTGAATACATTAAATGAAACATCTGACAAGCACAGGCAAAGCAGCACGACTGCACTGCCAGACCACAGTTGGCTTCATCTTTTGCAGTAAAACTAGGTTTGTAAGTTTTTGTTGATCCCCAGTAGTAATGATTTGTAGTGTGAAATTACCTGAGCCCTTTCGTTTAATATGGTCACCATGCTTCATGTGCTTATGCTTGAAGGCAGGCGCAGAAATGGAGGAATAAACTAAAAGAAGTCACAGGGAGGCAAAACAAAGGAACCCAATCAAACCTTTTCTGTATAGACAAAGGTGTTAATGGCTCTCAATACATAAATGAACTGTTGAGACATTCAGGTGCCTGTAATCGCAAGTTTGTCTCCAGTCAGCTTAAGTTGTCTAAACTTAGCACACACTTACATTCATTATCTACGCTCACTTTATTATACTTTTTTTAGGTAGTAAACAAGCAGGAGCTTGTTTGACGCTGTTATTGTAACAAAACTCTACTTATTAAAGTAGTTGCGTCTTCTTTAACCATTTGCAGGACTTAGCTGTTGTCCTAACACATTGGTGGATCCAGCCTCCCCCCCTACACACACTCACAAACGCTATGCATCCTACCATGGCTCATTTGCACCTGTGAAAAAACCCTCCCAACAAAAACACTCCCCACACCCTCATCCATTGCCATTATCCATCTCTCTTCCCCATGCTTCACCAAGGCTTCTCTCCCAGTTAGACATGTTGTGATGGTCATGAAAAGGACTAAAAGCTAGTGGTCTTAACTTGCATTTAGCTGCTGAAATGGAAATAATTCTACATCCACGGTCACCTACTTTGGACTGGCTACGCTCACTTGGTAAGAGCAAAGATTGGATTCACGTGTTTAAAGAATTGTATACATACAGCGGTATGGGTAAGAAAATGCTGGGAAATCTAGTGTTAAGGTGGCTTCAATTCAATTCAATTCAACTTTATTTATATAGCGCCACTTCATGACGGTGTCATCTCAGGGCGCTTCACATCTTATTTCAGCCAATTCATAAG
>JBAMHV010000024.1:11294765-11326301 GCA_037177535.1 Pseudomugil gertrudae
AGGAAAGACAGAATAACATTTAAACAACATTAACACTGCAGTTTTCATTCAGCAAGACCTGCAGACAGAGGAGAAATGGGTTAATGATGGCATATATCAATACAAGGAAGATAAGCACATGTCAGGATGCTACAGGCGTCAAATAAAAACTTGTGAGCACAATAGTGATATTTTATTAAATGTAAAATATTGGATTAGACACTGAAAACTAATACACTTCGAAAGCTAATGTTACATTTGTTGTTAAAGTTTGCTTCATGTTTTAGCTGAATTATAATTTAAAAAGTCTTTTTCTTCATTGAGGTCAGTGTGAACCTTTTGAGCTGGGTATCAGCTGCTTTGGTACCTCCAACTTTTTTTAAGCAAGTTTATCCCTCCCCCCTTCCTTGTGTGGCCGGTTGGCTGTGTGATGTCTCAGATAAGTGTCATATTGGTGGTGTGGAGACTGACACCTTAGTACAAAGCACTTCAATCTCTTCCCCTTCCTTCCTTCCACACTTGTAAACAAACCCTTTGAGTTGTCAGAAAATGTCCTCTAAGGTACTAACTCATGACTTCTGCTGGTTTTTACATAGAATATTTCACTAGAAAGCATGATTATACAGTTTATTTGTCATATTGATGATACAAGCTTGTCTACTCAGTTGTATAACCGAGGTGTTGTGTTTCCCCAGCTGTGTCTAACCTGGATGAGGAGAGTAAGTGGACCGTTCATTACACCGCTCCGTGGCATCAGCAGGAGAATGTCTTCCTACCAGGCAGCAGGCCGCCCTGCGTAGAGGACCTCCACCGCCAGGCTAAAGTCAACCTGAAGACCACCCTGAGAGGTAAAATCTCTCCATATGTGGCGATTTGTTAATAAAACTACACAGCATGTGAGGAAATCTAAATTTAGGCAGCTTCCTTTTCCCAGTCTTGTTTACTTTTTATGCTATTTTGGCGAAATAGATTGAAATGACTTCATATGAATGAACGTATGTGAGGCGTTTACAGCAGTACTGCAGCTGAAGTCGCACTAATGTGCTGCTTATTTCCCCCAATCAGACCAGTAGTTAAAAAATAAAGTAGAAAGATCTTCCGTTTCTAAATTACTGCTGTGTTGAACTTTCTCTCTTTCTCATGGCATCGAAGCAGAATGTTGCATTCGTCTACAGCACTGTAATGATGTGTAAACATGTAATTAGTGTTTAGGTAACAAACACCAAGCGTGAGATCATCTTCGTTCTCTTAGTCCAGTGCAATGGGAGAAAACACATGATGGTATTGTCAAACAAACATGGAGACTGATGTTTCAGCTGAGCGATCATTTAAAATTCTCCCAGAGCAGAAAGTGAGAATGCTGACACTGGTAATGTAGAGTTCCTGGGAAGGGCCAGTTCACATGAGATGCAGAGTCAGAGAACACGTGCAGGTGTGTGTTTTCTGCATCTGTGTGCATACAGATGACTGTAGTTTACTCCGAACTGGCCTTGTGTGCCGTGGGATCAAAAAAGAGAGGAGCAGGCAGCTGAAACAGGATGTTTGCTTTGTTTGACCCCTGCATGGTTGCTATGGCATTTTACTTTCTGCAGTATTGATGTTGCTAGGCACGCAAACACATGAACACCACCTGGGAGGTGGGAATATTACAGTCTACCCCCTAAACCAGTCACCGTCTAACCCTGCCATCACCACCCAGCCCCAGGGGTCCCAACTGAAAGACAACAGGTGTCCAACGAGAGCACCTGTGCCGTCCGTTTGAGCTTCACTCAAGTTTTCTCCAAGTGTGGGAGTCTGAACTGATGGTCCCACACCAGTTACAGTTTGCAAATATTACTTCAAATGCTGCAATAAAAAATAACATCAATCTTAAATCAATATAGATCAAAGTAGTTTACTTGTTTATTTCAATTTAATGAATCCTCTAAAGGCCCATGTTTGCTCTTACTATGTTAATGGGGATGTTTGTTTTAAACGTTGCACACGTCACTGCCCTCATACTTCCATGTGTTTTTTAACACGTGTTATATAACACATACACAGCAAAACATGCAACACAGTTTCATTGTTAGTATGTCATTTTTTTTAGGGATTTCAACACAAACTTACAGATTTAACAACTTATTCTGACAACATGCTGTTTAATACACATGTCTGTTCATTCAGTAGTGAGCAGTGTTGAGTTTAACTCCAGTTTGAGCGGTAATGTTTAAAACAGAACAAATAATGTCTGTAACTGAGTAGGAGATGAACAAAACTTGTCTTTCCACCTGTGTCTTTCACTTAAACTTACTGTTGCACAATATTTATTTGGTAACAAATGCAGGTTTTGCCAATACCGTGCATGCGCAAGTCACATGGAGCAGCGAGGCCTGTAACGTGCTGGTGTTTCTGTCGGCACAACTGTACATGTGTCGGATCAGACTTGTCAATATTAAAGGTCTCTGGTCGCAGATGATCCAAAGTAAATTACGGTACAATATAGTTACAGCAACAGAGAGCCATAGGGTTAAAAAAGGCTCACCCCCCGTTTCATTCACACACAACCGGTTATATGATACACGAGCGTTGTGTGCTATGCACAAAGAAGTAATCAATAACCATTCAGATGGCAACACAGAAACGGTTTGTCCCATTTTTTGTTTTTTAGCTGAATTGCAAGAAACATATCCACAGGCTGAAAGATTGTGGAACATATGTGATTGTCAGTATTATTTCAAAAAGGATGATCTGAATGATGAGCGACAGTAGCAGAGTGAATTCTGCTCAGTGCATTTGAGCTTCATTAGTAAAATTGCACATAGTTAAATCACAGAAGAATAATCATAATCTTTTGTTTTCAATAATGTTGAACTACTCATGTGGAAAATGTTTTTCTCCATCGTGTCTCAGAGCTTAAACCAGGCCGGATGATTTTAGCTTTCCACGTGTAATGCTGTGCTTCCACATGTTACTTTTTTCAGCCCCATTTATACCCCACTTTTTTTTATTAAATTATTTTACCCAGGTAGCAAAAATGTTCATTTAAACCTGAGATTTTCTGCATTAGATATTTGGTTTATCTTAAAGTGAGATTTTACTATCAGTGATTGAGAGTAAAAATGGGATGGCTGTAGCAGAAAGGATCAATGCTGGGAGAACACAACCAGCCAAAGATGTTAAGAGCTCCAACCATTAGCCCAAAAATATTCTTTATCACCGGCAAGATTGCTTTTGGGAGAAAAATCATTTCCCAACTGGAATATAAAGGGTTAAAAGAAGGATCCACAAAGTTTTTTCCCTCCTCACAGCATCCTGCATTTAGTCCTTTTGTTGTCTCCAGTCTACTCCCTCCAGGTTTGCCTGGTAACAGGCCATACTCCTCTCATCAAGGCTTTTTTGATTTTGTCAGCCAATCAGTGTCAACAGTTTTACACCCTGCTATCATCCTAATTACCATCATGCTTCCTGTTTCTCCTCTTCCACACCGCTACCTCTTCAGCTTGCTGTATCATTAGCTACATATGCCAGCCTCATCAGGATCCATTAGCTGACAGTATTATACATGCATCAGTGTGCCTGTCCGTAGAGATGGGTTGTAATTAGCTGTGGAGATAAATTGTGCATAAAGGGGGATCAAAAGCAGCATTTTAGTGGAGACAGGGTAGCAGTGATGTAAGCGCTTTGATACCTGTGTATATTTAATCAGAAGGGATCTTGGGATGCATGTCGAGTAAGAGCACAAGATGCAAGAGAGAAAAACAGAGGAGAGTCTTTATGTTTGATAAGGAATACAACATTAAGCTAACAGGAAATGAGCATGTCAGTGTCCCATCAGCATGAGGAAGAAAGATGGAAACTCACTGTTTGTCAGATTTCTAAACCCTCCAGTTTTTAGCAGAAAAAAAACATGCTGGACTTTCAGGTTTTTAGACTTTTTGAAGGCAAAAAAAATGCCTCGTGAATATATTTAGCCCATAAAGAATGGAATAAAGCGTGTGCTAGCACAGGGATATCCAGCTTCAGTTCACTATAGCTGCAATCATGCAGGTTTTAGATATTTCCCTGATCTTCCCAATTAAGTGGCTCTGCCCAACAGCTTGTTAAGTTCTGCCAAAACAGGCTGATCCATCAATCTGATGTAGGTGTGGTGTAGTGGGAAACATCCAGTTTGAGGGCTGCTTGTAGAAGTTTGCAGAGACCAAGAGAGAGTGATGATGAGCTAAGTCCCCCATGAGAGAAGGGGGGATGGCGAGAAAGAAAAGAGACGTTTCTGCCATCTGTGTACGACAGACTGAAACTGATACCCCCTCCTCGAGTTACACACACACACAAAATTGTCTCTTTATCACACTTGTGTGCACGTACACGCGCTTAACGTCCTCATCACAGCAGGTGGTGACAAGAAAATGTGTGAGCTGTGCCTTGCAAAGTCCAAAAGGGATGCATGATGGAAGAAACACACGACTACTGCTACAGTTTACAATGCACAGTTGATCATTAATGCAGAATTAAGTATATCAAAGACATACATTACTAATTAAAGTGGTGGTTTAGACAACAAATACTACTACTTGTTCATCTGCAACCCTAAAATATCATCACTTTGGTACCAATGTGTGAACTGAAAAACAGAGATGAGTAAGAATAAGTAACTGCAAGCAGTAAATGTTCTTCTCTGCATTACTGACTGTAGGAACCTAAAAGCAATTTCAGTCTGTGACCAGTTTCTTTCCCTCTGTTCTCCAGAATGTGACAAGTTGAGGAAAGATGGTTTCAGGAGCTCGCAGTACTACTCTCAGGGTCCCATTTTCTCTGACCCCATCCAGTCTACTAGCAACCTGCAAGATGATGAAGATGATGAAAATGACAAGAAGGTATGAAAACATGACACATAAACATGTATGGAGACATGCAGCTGTCCAGATGTAGCTGTCTTTTTGACATTTTGAGGACACACATGCAGAACATGTGTTTATGCTTTTGCAGATTTAGCATCTTTCAGTGAATGAAAATGGTGTCACTCTGCCCTCTAGTGGTAGATCTGTTTGTTAGCATACAGGCCCCTTCTCCTCTGCCCTCCTCATCCTCAGTTCAGTATTTTGTCCTCTTTCTACTGTCTTTCTCATCACTTTCTGTTGTCTTGGGGCCATTGAGCCTAAGTCTTTCTGTTTGCCAGCAAACTATTGGGGTTATTCTTTCTTTGCACACGAACTTTCCTCCTTTTCTGTTGCCCATCCACCAGTGTCCTCTTTTCAGGCTACTCAGATACATGAGTTTGGAGGAAAAGCACTGGACAGAAGGAGCAACGGCTGTTTGTCTAGAAGATCTTCTCTTTCAGAAAAAAACATTTTTTCTAATCTGAAATCACTAAAAGATTTTAGAGAAGGACTGAAAATACGGGCGGAGGATCATCAGATCTCTTCAGGATTATATTTAATCACTGTGCTCTGGATGAAAATATCTCCCGTGCAAGGTTGTGAACATTTAGAAATTTCAAAAAGAATAATGGCTCAATTTCAAGCCTGGATGAAGCAGTAAAACATGACAGCGTGTTTACAATTGAAGACTCAGTGTGTGCAATGTTTCATGCGTGAGTGATTCTCTCCGTCTGCTCGCTGTGACTCTGAAGCTTTTATCCTGCTGTCTTTGACTGCTCTGTTAGTCTTTTCAGCAGCCGCGTGTGTGTATTTGTGGGACTGTTTACATCAAGAAACATGTTTATAGCTTCACAAGCATCTAAAGGTCACAACACTGAATATATTGAAGTAGCTTGCAAACAGTTTTATACATGTTTTTGACATTTTTATGATACAGAGTTCCCTTTTTACCTCCACCAAGGAGGTTATGTTTTAGCTGGAGTTTGTTTGACTGTTAGCAACATAACTCAAAAAGTTATTGATGGATTCTGTTGACATTTTCAGGATGTGTTGGGAGTGTCACTGGGAACAAATGATTAACTTTTGGTGGAGATCCGGAAAAGATCCTGGATTCTGGATCACTTTGAAATTATCAGTAACATTATTGTGCTGCTTGGCGGAGGTCTGCGCTTCTAGTTTCTTTATGCTCTGCTTTGAATCAGTGCGTTTTGATTGCAAAATGTTCATTCTTGATTTACCCAGTTCTCTGTTAACGATCATCCTATCATAATAAATATATATCAATACATATAATTCTGCTTTGCTCTTGTAGTCCACAGCTTCATCAGTGGAGGATGACAAATCTCAGCTCTCCCTGAGGTCCCAAACGCCGCTGGAAGGGAGTGAAGTAGGCCAGATGTCAGAAGTTGATGGACATGTGGTATGGAACAAGACCACACCCCTCCCCACCCCAGAAGAAAAGATGAGGCGGGCGGCTCAGGCCGTACCAACAGATATAGTCGCCATCAACGTCACAGGTGTGTCACGCCTACATACAGTTGCATATGTGCAACCATCTCTCCACTGCAAGGGAGTGTCGATCTGGGAGCTAATGCCTTTGCTCTTTTGTGACCACTTCATAGCAACTTATAAAGGGTTAAAAGTGGCCTCATATGCTCTTTTTCTTTTCCACTAACCTCTCATAAGTACAACAAAACACGTAAAATATCAGACTTTCCTTTTATCAGCACTTTTCAGAGAGAGTGCAGACTCATTTAGTCATCCAAACAAGAAAAACTTTCAGTCATGGATGCCTGCTGCCTTACCACCCTGACCTTCGCCTTCTCTTATGCATGTGTGAGCAGGCATTTGTGTGTGAGAACAGTTTGACAGCTTATCCAGGGGTCAAGGCTTCTCTGAGTTGATGTCAGATCACTGACGTTCTGAGAGATGAACACACATACACAGCAAAGCATGTCAACACAATTCCCTTGATAGTATACCATATTTTTAGCCATTTTAACATGACTTAGAGATATAAGAGCTCATTCTGGGGATATATAAAATGCCATAAGACTTTTTTTTTAAAAATTAGACCGATGATAACTCCTCAAATCCCACTTCAGTATCAGCACCTTCCACTGGTGTCAAGGCCAGTTTAACTGCACTTGTCTCATCTCCTCAGACAATAATCAGAGCTGAATGTGGGCTTACTCCACCCATCTAGCACTGACTCCTCTCTGTCATTTTAGGTTATTGAGTAAATGTGGGTAAAAAAAAAAAGAGAGAGAGAGAGAGGTCAGGGACTTTACTGTCACTTTGAGCCGGAGTGGCACAGACTGTATCTGGCTGTAAATCAGTTTCTGCTTCCCTAACGCCTGCAGCCTGTCACCACTAAGAAGAGCAGTTTTAGTGGGATATTACTTCTCCTGCAGGGAAATGAGACAGAGTGCGAGAAGGGCAATAAGTAATAGGAAATACTGTTTGTGTGTCTTTTGCTGGATATTTGCTGTGTGTGTCTCAAAAGCATACACTTCGTTTATGCTTCCATCTCAGGTACTCCTATTTCAAGGTGAAAAAAAAAAACCTACCACCAGCTACAGTACAACATCTTCTTTGACAAAATGCTTTTAAACCTGTTTCACTACATTTACTAACTGAGAGCTGAGCTCAACTCCTCCTCCGAGGGAAAAAGATGATGAAACCACAAGTTTCATGCATTTAGGCTGATGGATGAAAAAAGATAAAGAGTAGTTTAACCAAATCAACATTTTCCAGAGTAATGCAGATTTACCTTTGTAAATAAATATTTGAAGAGTTGCAGATTAAACTATAGAAAGAGGCTCACCCAGACTTGGATGAGTACAGTTTTTATCAGTACTGGGACGTTCACATGGCTACAAATTATAAATGCAAATTAATTTAAAGTAAAGTGTTTTCCAATGAGGTCAGTGTAAAGCAAATGTTAGATTCTTGTTGATCTGTGCAAAACAAACATCCAGATTAGGTTTGACATCACCTGTAGCGGAACATCTTGAAGCCTACTAACCATCCAGGGAAAATGTTTGCTTGTAATTTGGTTGAACTGACCCTTTTACCCCCTGCTTTGTTTATGTTGCATGTTAAGGCAAAAGATTAAACTCTCTGCATGTTTTTTAACTTTTTTTTTTTCCTCGACTAACCGACTGCCTGTATCTGCCTGCCTATGCTCTCGCCATCGCGGCCACCAGGGGCAGTGTTTGACCGCCAGGCCAGCATCCGGCGCTCCCTCATTAACACTGACACCGTGTCCCGCCGGCCCAAGAAGGTCAAACGCAGAAAGACTATATCAGGGCTGCCTGACAACATCAACCAGGAGCTAGGTATGGATCACTGTGGAGGTACATGTTGCCCTCTGCTGTTCACAGACTCCAGCAGTCTGCATAAGAATCTCTTTTATCAAACACAACAAGAAACAAGGAGTAATTTAGTTGACTCGAGAGCTTATTTTCACCGTTTTATTTCATATGGTGTCATATTGGGGTGTCATTATTTTGGATCAACCTTCTGCTCTGTTTGGTTTATGCTTTGTATGTGTGCTTTAATCCTGAAATCTTATTGTTTCTTACTTACCCAAACATACTAATCGTGTGACAAAGCAATGCCTTCATCTTTTGATCGCATTATTTTCCGAGGTACGATCCTCAGAGTGGGTTGTTTAGATGTCAGAAATAAAGGTTCAGAGTTTCTGTAACCTCAGTTACTCTGCTGAGTCGGGTGTTAAGTGAACACGAAGCTCACTGAGCTGGCTGTGTTCTGACAGCCCAGCATGATTAATATTTATTTACAAGCCATTTAGCTGCCAGGCGGTAGCAGCATTTTCAGGATAATGTCATTTCTCTGTGTGAGTACTAAGATCAGCAAACCTGATAAAACAAGAGCTTTGAAGTCTAGTTAGTGCCCCAGTGACTACAGCGTCTGAATGTCATGACTACTGGACTGGGGTAATTGTCTCTGTGCTTCATCCCTCCCTCTGCTTGTACTGGAGCTGCCTGCAAAGTAGACCTGCAGCTTAATCTATCGCAGCAGCCGCAGCTAAGCTGTCAGTCCAGCTTTTAGCAAAGGAAGAGGGGGGTGTATGTGTGTTTTATAGATAGAGGGGTGAGAAAGGAAAGGACGCAGGGGCATGTATGTTTGGGATACGAGCATCAACAGGAGAACCTCCACAAATGAGAGACGCATTAGACATCCTCTCGTTTCATTCTTTCTTCACACTGTGCATCAGCTGGTACGGTCAGTGTGTCTTCATGAGATACCTGCATTTCTCTCTGTTTGTGTGTTTGCATTTAATGCTGTGCACGTTAAAGATATATATGCATGCTCATCGTGAGTCTTTGTTGATGTATTTGTTTTGGCTGCCAAGCACTTCACCAGCTGCCTGTCCGAGACCACATGACACTATTTTGCCCTTTTCTCTTGGACAGATCTAGAACCAGAGTTGGAGGGAAAGCAGTGTAGAGCCTGTTCATCTTCTCTGTCCCTTCATATCATTTCCTCCTTAATGACCAGAAGTTATTAGTGCATATGACAGCATTACACCAAATCAAATTAATTAGCTTCCCAGTGACCACAGTCTATCAGACGGTCAAGTAAGAAGAGCATAAGGCTTTGTGGTTGAAGAAGTTATTGAGTGGAAGATGAAGGATAGTAGAGCAAGGGAGGGAAAGAAAGTACTTCAGTTGTATGCTTATATTATTTTCTCTATTTCTTTTACAACAGCAAGAGGAAGAAGTGGAGAGCTTCGGCCACATTCCATGTTTATTCCAGGGCAGTATTCCACTTTGGGCAGAGTTGGGAGCGTCAACTTAACGCTCCGGCGTTCGGTGACGAAAGATTCGGGCTGTCAAACAGAAGAAGTGAAAGTTGTACCACCATCTATGAGGAGAATTCGAGCTCAGAGAGGACAGGGAATAGCTGCTCAGATGGCCGGGATATCTGCCTCATCCTCAACAGGAAGTATCTCCATCTCCAGCAGTGACAGCTCCGGGATCTTGATGATGCCACATCAGTTTAATGGAGATCCTTCCCGTTTTCACAGTCTGCCCCGACAAGGTGCCAGAGTGTCCCTCAGCGCGGATCCCATCTATAGCAGCACGCCCATCAAGTCCGAGGATCAGCCACAGAGGCAGATCAGAAAGCTTCAGGTTGATGATACAGCGGTGCACATGAGACACACCCCGAGGACAAACACTTTGCCCAGGCCCAAGTCCCAGGAAGTGAGGGGGACGCAGTCCAGTGAGTGGGGTGGCGGTCCAGCATGTGTAGTCTCCCCTCACGCTGCCTATTCAACTTCTTATATCCCCAATGCCACCCTGTCGAGCTCTGCAGAGGTGATTACCCTGAATACATCTAGTCAGTTATCCCAGTCATCAGTCTCTGCTTACTCCACAGCTCGGCCACGCAGTCTGGCTTCCTCCACCAGCACCGACCCCTTGACCTCCAGTCAAGCAGCATTATCTCACAGCTCCCTCTGCCCAGCATTGGCCACCTCTACCCCTAAACACACACCACATGAGAGTGGCCTAATAGTAACAGAATGTGCAAGTGAGTCGGGTCAATCAGACGGCAGCGTCCACAGCCACAGCACCTTGGCCCCCACTCCGCCATCCTGTTTGCCAGAGGAACAGTGGATCTATGACACACCAGAAAATGTGGTGGTTCAACACCGCACTCTGACCTCCAGCTCCTCCACTCTCATCAACCAGCTGTACAGCAGTTTGGACCTCTCCTCTAGGACCACAACTGATTCAAGCTCCCTCTACTCCCAGGACAACGATGGATACTACACTTCTATGCACCTGGACTCAGGCCTGCGCTCTCGAAGTCACGGCAGTGGACACGGGGCAGTGGCTGGACGGACCACAAGACACAGCATGTATGAGTGCCGCGAGATGGGCAGTCAGGAAGACTCTGGAAGCCTGTACAGTGATCGCTCTCTGTCCCGCAGCATCTCCCTTCGTAAGTCTAGAAAACCTCCTCCACCCCCAGCTCGCACAGATTCTCTTAGACGCAAGCCTGGTGTGAAAAAGCCCCTCGGAGGCGTCAGCGCCATCAGTGGTGCTGGTGAGGCGAATGGTAACGTGCTCAATGAAACTCTTATTGCTAGCTTGCAGCAGAGTCTCCAGATGGGACTGAGAAGAGGGAAGGGAAAGGGGGCTTCACCTACTTCACCCTCTCACAGCCCCAGTAGTGACTATGATGATCCTTGGATGCTACGGCCGCGAAGTCAGAGCAGCATCAGTACAGTTAGTTCTGCAGCATCGCTAGCGGCTAACACAAACTGTGGCGGTATGTCTAATGTCTACTCGTTATGCCATGTGACACCGGCCCACAGTGAAACAAGCAGCTTGCGTTCTGACTATGCAGAGTCATGGGGATACTACATGGAATACCCCCGTAGCCATGGAGACCGGAGGGCGCAGACCCCTCCGGCCCAAGCAACAGATAGCATGTCAGCTGGAGTTCATCCAGGAGTTTTACAGAATGGAGGAGAGATTCACAACAACAGTCAGGCTCCTGGAGTTCCAGGGCAGGAAGGAGGGGTGTCGGTGAAGCCCAAACCTTCCAGCTCCTCACCAGACAGGGTGCATAGACTCACCTCCCCGTCCAGTGGCTACTCCAGCCAGTCCAACACCCCCACAGCTGGAACTCCAGTGCCAGCTTTTGTTAGGTCCATGTCTCCTTCAGGCACTCGACCCAGACCCAAAGTGCCCGAAAGGAAATCATCTCTCCTCTCATCGGTTTCTGTTTCCTCCTCCTCTACTTCTCTTTCCTCCAACACATCGGACTCACTTAAAAACTCTGGTCCTCCTCCACCACCACCTCCACCCCTGCCTCTTTCCTCCTCTGCTCCCAACACCCCACTCGGCCCACCTCCACCCTTCCCTCCGCCACTACCCCCAAATTCTACCTCAGTTTCATTCTCTTCAACACCACCTCCTCCATTACCAAACTCACCTCAGGATGCTTCCCTGAGCCCTCTCCCTATTTGCTCCACGTCCCCAGAATTCCCTCCTCCTCCATCTCCTGACACATTGATTGCCCCCAGTTCATCTTTCGATGGGAGCTTCAGTCTTCCTCAATCGCCCCCACCTCCTGTGGCCTCCATGGAACCCCCTCCACCTCCTCCACTGCCTGTTTTTAACCCAACTCCTTCATCCCCATATGTTAAGAAGGTAGCAAAGAATGCTCCTAAGCCAGCTGCCTCCAACAGCCCTACAAAGTTACCCAAGCCCCTGATCACTCCATTTGCACTGCAGAGTGTTCAGCTACGTTCAGTGAAACGACCAGAGAAGGATGTCATTGGCAAATCAGACTACATTAAAGCTCAGGAAACTGGGATGGACCTCCTTCAGAGTCTAAAACCCTACATCCAAGATTGCTCTCAGACCCAAAAGCATCCCACTGTGTTACCCGTATTAAACGGCTCTCCAGAAGAAGACTTGCGCCAGTCCTCACCATCGCCTGTGACGAAGCTCTTGGAAGAATTGTCACTAGACTGCAGTATCATTGATGACACACCAGATAGTGCTGTCTTCATTGGGAAAACAGAGGACACCAGTTACTGCCTTTTAAATGGAACAGAAAATCAGAAAGAGCAATCAGTGCCCAGTCCCCCACAGAGCAGTGAGAGTTCCCCCAACAAACCCCCAGCAGTCGCCAAGAAACCAAAAGTTTCTCTCATTGCCCCTTTTAACCCCCAACCATTCAATGAACCGTCCCAGCATGATACAAACCCTCCGTCCCAAATAGAAGATCAGGTAGATGCACTGCAAAGACCGATTAAGGAGGTTAAAGATGAGGAAATGGAGCAACAGGAGGAGGATGCTCCAGAGAGCTCAGAGCCATTAACAGAGAGCGGTGAGGCATCAGCTGAAATCCAGAACGAGTCCTGCATCTCTACTTCTGCGAGCCATGAGACGAATCTTTACTATGAACCTTACATTAATGGAGAGGCTCATGAAGAGGAAAAAGTAGAGAGCGATGGAACAAGCAGCCCGGCAGGGTTCATCAGCTGGAAGGAGGACGATGCAGGTGAGTCTGAGTCATAATGTGAATAAACCCTTCACTTAGTGAAGCTATTTGTATAATCTCATGTTTAGAAGTGATGCTACTGCCTGCTGTTTGTGTGGTCAGGTCCTCAAGCGGCTGTGAAATTTATTTTATGCTCTAAAGAAATGAAGCCAAACTTTAATCCAGAAGCTTTTAAAGACGTGAAAACAGAGCAGGAGAGGCAGTGTTACAGCCTCATGAAATTATCACCTCTTTCCCTCTCCTCTACCCATGTTTGTAGTGCTTATATGCAAGATGCTGTCACGTAAACTATTCCTTCATTTTGTCCTGTATTGCACCCCCCTCCCTCCCTTCTTCCACCTCCGCTTCCAGTTTCTCTTCAACTCCTCTTCATCACTCATCCTTCTGTTCATATATCCATTTTTATGTCGGCTTTTTCTTCTTTTTTGGGTTAATCTCTCATCCTCAGTCTCTCCAACTCAGCCTTTTTTCCTTCTGTCCTGCTCCCGTTCTATCCAATCTTCTCTCTGAGGGTGAGGGAGGGGGCATGAGTCCCAGGGGAGATGATTTTTTTACGGTGGGAGGGAGATGGGGGAGGGGCTCCATCATATCGGAAGGGAGGGGATCTGATCTGGTGAGGGGATGAAGGGGAGGATGGGGCAAGCGTAAAGTGCAGCTGCATGCAGCGACTCAGGCAGTTGAAGCTCAGACGAGGGCGCAAAGGTTGAAAGGAGGAGGAGAGGAAATCTGTTTTTGGAAGATGTAAGAGGACAGTCGGGGACCTCCTGGGTTTCACTCGGGTTTACTGCGACAAGATGGATACAGGAGATATAAAGAGTTTGTCTCTCTGTCTCAGGTGAGGTTTTTGAATCCAGCACGGAAGAATCGTCTCCAGCTCCGTCTGCCAACGGGGCGTCCGAGGAGAACATGGTGACCCCGTCTCCCACACGGCCTCGAACCACAGAGGATCTCTTTGCTGCCATTCACAGGTACTGTTTTTCCAGCTTATGTCACTCTTTTGAGCTCCACTACATCATCACTCCTCTCTGGGTCCAACTCCTAATCTATAATTTATCCTTCTGAGCTTGTTCCACTCTTGTCAGTGTTTTATTATTTTCGCTGCACACTCTTAAATTCCCTCTTTCCTACTTCCCGGATTCCTCCTGAACTCCGAGCTCCTTTCCATCATCACTTTTTTAGCCCAGGATTTCTCTCCCTCCATCTCCTCCCATCTCCCTCCTCCTCTCTGCTCTACACCTCTCACTCGTAACTTTACCTGTGCTGTCCTGTGTGGAAGCAAACACATCTGCTAAAGAGCGCATCTTTAGACTCGACCAACCCGGGAACGAGTCGCCCTGCCTCCGTCTGTACAGTGTACTGAACAGCAACGATTCAGAGGGCAAAATGAGTTAATTATATGTTTGTCGAGGCATCTGTGATAGTGTAGTCACATTAGCATTGCTCATTCTCTACCGGAAAAGAAGGGTTGTTGCTTCATTTATTATTTAACTCTCAAATACCCTCTGGTCCTAAACTAGGTTAGAAGCCACTGGAGAAATTCCCATTTTCACTTTCCTTGTTTCTGCATCTCTTCTCTGCCTACCGATATCACACTGTGCTCTCTTACATATACTGCATACGTGCCTCCATGCTTTGAAGGGAGCATGCATAAATTTCTCATGCAGCCCAACAGTTGGCGTTTCACGGTCACGTGCGGCAGCAGAGTAGTCTTGAGCATCAGAGGATTTCATTTCACAGGATGTCTGCCTGGAACAGATTCTCGATGTGTTTATGGTGCCCACGTCATGTGTGCAAGTATGATTTATTGTGCGGTCTAATTAGATGGGAAGATTGTGTACACCTCGCAGGCAGCGCTCCTCCTCCATAAACCCTCAGGAGAATACACCACATAGAATCATTTTAAAGATTTGGGACGCAATGAGGGTTTCCCTGCCAGCGCTGCTGGAATGAGAAAATCCATGTGCACAAAAGTGGGGCACTAAATCTGGCATTAAATTTAAATCCACTTTATTTTAGTCAATAGTTTCAATTGGTTATTAAGAGATGCACTAAGATGCACTAATGCCATCCAGTTCATTTAGTTTGGTTTTCTTCCATTTTTCCCAAATTTTCCCAAGTGAAAATCTTGAATGAAAAGCCTTCCCAGTAGCAGCAGCAAACCAAACTTACCTTGAGGGAGATCCTCCAATCCAAATGTAAGTCAGCCAGGAGGGAGAAATCAATGATGCACTCTGAGCTGCGTCTCATATTGCAGCCGTGTTCACCTCTGCAGCTGAGATTTGTTTCGTTGCCAGTTGTGTTTGGTGTTTTAGTGTGTAGCAAGTTCAGTATGGAATAGCCATGGTTGACTGCATTCAGGTGTGTGATCGTGTATGCACGCGTGTATGTGTGTGAGGAGTCTTATGTAATGCTAATGTGCTATGGGAACTCGCAGAGGGACGCTGCTAGATGGAGGTATTCAGGCTGCAGACACAGTTTCTTAAATCTGAGAAAACTCTGATTCTCTCCCTGACCTCATGCCCTTGCATCGTCCTCGTGTCTCATTTTTTCAGAGGTTATTTGTGATTTAAAAAAACATATTTCTGCATCTAACCTTAAAATTATAGTTTGACCTTGTCTTTGCCTTGACTGTCAGCTCTTCATCACAGAATCTGTAGTTTCTGTGCCTTTAATCATGCTTCTCCTGTGTGATGTGCAGAGGGAGTGTGCAGTGTGTGGATACAGCTTGCAAAGAGAGGTGCGAAGTGGCAAGTAGCCCCTTTACCTTTAATTAGCAAGCCTTGTTTGCACAGGCTCAGTGATGCTACTTTGGGCTTTGCAGCAGTAATCCCTTTGTGCAACCCTTTTGCATCACGGATAAGTACGACTTATTCCCCGCTGGCTTCTTATGTCCCAAATTTTGACAGCTGTAGGTTTATTGCCACGCTTTGATGCAGGATTAAAACACAGTGCAGGCTGATAGGAAGCCGGGTCGTCCTTGTATTATTAAAACTTTGCTTTTGGCGCTTCTCCGTCTTGTGTTTTATGATTATTTTATTGTGCTACATCTGGAGCTTCCTGCGCCAAAACCCGCTGGATTTATTTAAGCAAAACTTGTTGCTCTTTTATGCAGTGCAGCTTCTTTTCTAAACATCTGTGCTGTGGCTAAATGAATGCTGGCAGCAAATCTGAGAGAAGATAAGAAGCATGAAGCCCACATTGTTGAGTCTCGTTTCTTTAGATGCAACATAAACAAAATTGGTGATTTTGTCTAAGTTTATTTTATTTTTATTATCTCATTTTTAATTGAAGCAATTTCATCTGATTTCCTTGTTGTTTTTCTTCTTTAAATGACCAACATTTATGAGTCAGATGCTCCATTAAAAATAATTTGCTTTTGCAGTTTAACCCTGCTTGAACTCACTCCATGCAGAACTTTTCCAAACTTGTTTAATAAACTGATTTTCTGCAACTTTCTATCAACAGGTCAAAGCGGAAGGTCCTTGGTCGTAAAGAGTCTGAAGAGGAAAAGTCTCGGGCTGGGAGCAGTCCACAGTCTCCACCGGGAACCCCTACATGCATGTCTCCAGGGAGCTCGTCATCGCTGTCCCGTCAGACGGGCTCCATCCAGCGCAACATCCGCAAGTCCTGCACCAGCAGCGACACCTTCAAAGCCCTCCTCCTCAAAAAAGGAAGTCGTTCTGAAACCAGTTTCAGGATGTCTGCCACTGAGATGCTGCGCTCCACTGACCCTCGCTTCCAGCGAACACGCTCCGAGTCAGCGTTGGACCCTCCATCTGCTTTGTGCTCCTCGCTGATAGCACCACACAGTCCCTCCACCTCCCCCGGGCGTTCCAAGAGAGCGTTAGATGAGTGGAGTCGCTACGAGGCCACGGCGCTGTCCTCACCCACTTCACCGTCCTTCTCAATGAGCGGGACAAAGTATGGGCGCTCGCGCACGCCGCCCTCTGCTGCCAGCAGCAAATACAACGCTCGCAGCCGAATCCTCAGCAGCCCGATGACGGTGATCTGTGAGCGTGAAGGGGAGCTAGCGGAGAGCGAGTATGGAGATGCTGCAGAAAGTCTGACCGGATCAGCAGTTCATGTGCTCAAAGACTCCAATGGCACTTTATCTGAAGACAGCAGGAGCTAAAAGCACAAGACCCCCCTCCCTTAGATTTGTGGAGCTGAACTAGTGGTAATGTAGCAGGGGGCTGGAAGAGGAGCTAGGGGAGGCCCCTAGACATGCCTTCCCGACCCCAGCCCCCTTGGCGCTGCGTCTGAAAGCGTGGACGTGTCCGGTCCTGATGCAAGTCCAGCAGTCGCCTTATCATGGACGGTGTGAACAGTGGTCTGAAGTGGAGAACCGGTTCTACTCCAGTTTTCAACACACATGATTTCCTCTTTCTTTTTTTTAATGCTTGGTGTTTTTAGTTTTTTTTCTTTTTAAACAATCGATTTAGTTTCTGTCAAAGGAAAAGTCACAACGGCAAACTAAGGTGGATTGAAGGAATCGCAAAGTTAACGTCACAGCCGTGGTGACGCAGTAGTTTTTTGCCGGTTGGCTTTGGAAAGTTTCAGACAACAAGGTTTATGAGCATCGTAATGAGGTGTCACGGACGCGGTACAACAGACAGATCCACGGTACAACTTCAGCTGCGCCATCGCTGCATTTCTGCTTGTAGGTCGGTGCAGTTGTGTTCAGGGGTCCATTCGGAAGTGCTGAGGGCTCCGTGCTGCCAGCTAGTGATGGGATCAGAGGGGATGACACAAAAACTCATCCAAAACAGCTAATTTACTCAAGGAAAAGGAGGATTAAAACTTAAACTATTTTTAGTTTGTAGATTTCTTCACTGTGCATAGCTCCTTGTTTTTTTTTTGTTTGTTTGTGACCTTAAATGTTTTAAAGATTGTTTTAATGAATTATGTTACGAGTTATGTTAAACCTATACATGTCAGGCCAGAAAATCTTATTTTATTGTCCAGTTCTTTTAGAGTTCACGTGGGCAACCAAAGAGTTTAAAACAGAACTGGATCTCAGTACAATCTGAGTGTGTGACTGACTGATATCTCATGCATATGGTTCGCCTGATGTTCAGTTTGCAGAGAATATCTCTAAGATCTTTTTTAGGGCTTAAATAATTTCTAAAATGCTGTTGACATTATCTGCTGAGTTTATACAGTTGGCAGTTTTATACTGTTCTGTTTGTAAATACATAGAGAAGAAGTTTTAAGTAACATTTTGGCTTATTTTCAATTACTTTGTACATTTTAGAGCTCTGTGTGTCGCCGAAAGGGAGTGGTTTCCTTTTATAGATTATTTATTTTCAAATAGCAGGGTGTCAGTGAGCCAAACTGGTCAGGATCCACCAGAAAGTGGACGGCATACACAGGACAAGAAGGTTGAGGAGCATAAAAATGAAATCAAGGGGCCATATTTGCCAGTTTCATCCAGACTTGCTTTCTTTCAAAGGTGCTTTGAAAATGCAGTAATGGCAATATTTATGCTATATCCTTCTACTGTTCCTAATCTTAAATCATACAAATCCTACACTGGTACTCACAACTGAGTAAATGTGATCTCTTAGGGGTCATAAACTGTGGAGATGGGGCTTGAGATGGCAGCACACTGGTTTAATCACCTGTGACCAAAGCTTGCCACCCAGCTCCTGCCTGCCTGACTGAGCGAGCACTGGGTCCAGGATCACATGATGAAAAATGTCTCCATCCCAGTGAGATTGTGACAAGATGAGGGGATAGTAAAAGAAGTGGGAGTGGAGCTGAAGGCAGGCTGCTAACGCTCTTGTGTATGTCTGTGTAATAAAAACAAGGTGATATTTAAAGAGCCTGTCTCTGTCATTTCTCTGTGTGATTCACAGCCATCTGCCTGCCTGACACCCCAAATCACAGCCTCATTAGCGCTGTCTCTATGGTACCCAAACTCGTCCGTCATCTGGAGAGCTCCAGAGGCCGTCTTCAATTCCTCCTCCTGTCCTTTCGGGTCATCAGTTATGTCTCCTTCTGGACATCTTATTAAGACTTGGACTGAATTACAGCCTCTGCTCCTAATAGACCCTTCCATGCAGCACTGAGCCATCCTGACTTGCAACACTCCTCCCAGCTTAAAAAGCAACCATTTTTCACTGGAACAGAAATGCAGAACATCTCACTATTTTCAATGTATTTTCACCCCTGATTCAGCAGTCACCTGTCCTCTGATGCTGCACGAACAGCCGCCTCCATCTGGCCACCAGATGGAAATCAATACCAACTCCTCCCACCTATAATCGCACTATTGACACTTCAATGCTCCCCTGTGCTTTTGTTTTTGAGCACACCCATACAGTATCTTTATCATGATCGTGACTTATAGTATCATGACAAATGAAAGATATCAACCTGTATTGACCTGAGTAAAGTCAGAAAATAACCACCTGTGTTACAGAGCCTTCAGCCTGAGCAACAAGTGCTGCAACAGCATAGAAAATCTAGGATTTGTGCAAAGTAGTGCCCTTTTTTCAGCCTTTAACCTCACATATCATTGGTTTTTCAACATTTGCATACACAAACCAACTAGTTTTTACATATATTTCCTTCCAGATAATACCAGGCTATCAAATGGACTGACATTTAAGTTTCATCATAGTTATTTTCATTACATGAAACTACAGGGACACTGAAGAAATCTGCTCCAAGGGTGTAATCCCGCCCTCTTAACACACATCTGACGTCGTTTCAGTATAATAAACTACATTCAAACAAAACTTTTCAATTTATTTCCTCTCCAACAAACAAGTGACAATATTGCGAGAACCTAATAACCTGCTGCAGAAAGTCTGCAGTGTGTGAAGACAGAAATAAAAGTCCTTGTTAATCCAAAAACTGTATGAGGTGCTAAAGCATGCACAGCGAGGCGCCACAGTTCATCTGCAACCAGAATATTATTTGTGTCCAAGAAATTTCACACCCGTCCTCCACATCAAGTCGGTCTGCAGATTGGTTGATAAAATATGCAACTGTGGTTAAAACAATGTGTATCTGTCCCCTACTGTGCATCGCCTCACACAACACATCTGCCTGGTAAACGTGTGTGTGTGTGTGTGTGTGTGTGTTGTAAGGGGCAAAAAGAAAAAATAAGGATTTCTGCTGAGTGGCTGAACCTGATATTGGGAACAATCCGGCCACAAATAATATAAATGACTCAGCAAACACCTACCTGAGGATGGTGAAGCTGAGAGAGGATGAAGGGCAAAGTGTACCGTGGCAAGGATCCAAATTCAGCTACAAGGTTACAATCAGCAGACTCTGAACTTGTTTTAATGTCAGATAAACAACCTAAGATAAAACCTAATAAGCAAATAAATAATTAGAATAACCAATAATAGGATTTATCTTTATTCATGATACAATTTATATTCTGTACAATCTTGTCATATTGCACAGTGCTTATACAATCATTTCCTTTGTAGCATCCCTTCAAAGATGTAATCATGAACATATAAAAGACACAGCAACGTTATTTTATACCAATGAGACACCAGAAAAGTTCTGAACTCTGAGCCACAGCACACAGCCGGCTAACCTCACTATTAATCATTTGTTATGGAGACATGATAGATGATGAGACTTCTGGGATGCAACCGGTCCAGATTTAGTGACTCAGTCATACATCATTGTGAATCTGAGACCACATAAAGTAAGACTGAGACAGCTGGTTACCTTACACACAGAAAAGGACAGGTGTAAAAGCACTTGACTTGGTGCAGCCGGTCCTTCTTGTACCTGGAGAGATTAATGATTTAAATCAGGGGTGGGGAACCATGGTCCTGTAGGTTTTCCATGTATCTCTAGTCCAGTACACCTGATTCAAATCGAATCGATTCAGCAGCTTATCAAGATCGGTACAGTGATTCATTCATTTAACTCTGGTGTGGAGCCAAGGTTCCCGCCCCTGATTTAAATGCTCTAAAAGGTAAGACATACCTGATATATGCATGAAAAGCCTCCAAACATCAGCTCAGCCTTTTCACTCTAAGATGCATCAAATATCCATTTAGGAAAGGTTTATTTCAGTAAACTCCGACAACTCGACTGAATGAATTTAATAAAATCCAGTAGACATAAAACAAAAAGAGCAAGTTTCCTCAGTTTTCATATCAGTAACTCCTCAATCTGAACGCATCTTACCCCTTATGAGGTGCAACTTTGTTCACATTAATTAGAAATACACAGATACATTGACCTGGCGTCGGTCTGAATGCATGTATCTTCTTACTTTGTATTGAAAAGCATTATTGTAAGTCGATGGATCAGTGGACATAACACAAAAACAAACCTAATTCTCATGCCATAGTCTGAATTTAGCATTATCTGGATGAGAGCAGCTTATCCTCCTTCCAGTATTTATAAGGACTGACTGTTTTCAAACCTTACATTTTGAGGATGACTGCAGGATATTTCTCATATTTTACCACTCAGTCATCACATCTGGCATTCTGGTCCACACCAGTGAGCTGTAATGGGATTTATTCGTACCCATATCAGTACTTGGTATTGGAAAGTACTCGTACTCATACTTAGTTTGAATAAATGTAATATTGGTGCATCCTTAAAATGTATTATGAACATATCATCATGTTTGTAGAGACATTGTTAAAATGGTAGTGAGAATATAGTAAAATGAAACATAGTAAACATTTTGGGTGTAGTATTTTCTAAAGGACTTTTTCTACTGATTAGTATTCTTCAACTCATCTGTAAATTTATAGACAAATGGATGAAGGAAGCATTGTCTTCTAAACATACATTATTCTGATAGACAGCGTCACACTGATTTCATATAACCTTCCCCTTAATTATCTATCTTTAATTCCTAAATCATTATTTAAACTTGTATATGAACAAAAATTTTGTACATTACTAAAAAAAATTCCCTTTTGAAATGAAAATAATCAAAATGCAAAAGGCTTGAAGTGACAGTTTCTTCCATTTGTATGTAAAAACGTTTCATAAGGCACTTGTGGTTTTCGCCTTTCACTACTTGGCGCCACCTGCTGGAAACACTGTGTCACTGCAACCTCTGATCTCATACATTAAATAACAATGTTTCTCCTGGGCTGTTGTCACGTGTTTTTATGTTTGTTTGTTTTAAATTCTTTCTAACATTACTAAAAAGCAGCCGTTTTAAAGGATTATGCTACATGTTTTTTTCAGGCTGCATGTTAATAGGATAGGATATAACTTTTTTTATTTATTTATTTTTATTCCTACTGCTCCTCTCCTTTCTTGAGGACCCAAACCTCATTCCGGCGATTGGTCAGCTTAAAAGGGCTGTCGTATCCAACCGTGTAGTATGGGTTGTCGACAAATTCGACGCCATCCCTCTTCAGGCTTTCAAGAAGTTTCAGGAGCTCTTCTTGCTTTGTCTTATCATTGGAAAAACCCCCATACGTCCTGATAGAATGGGACAGGAGAAGGATGAGCACATGGCTTTATCTGGAAGCTGTCACACATTATCAGCTCGATCTGATTCTATTCTACCTGACATATGTTGTGAACTCCTTCCTGTTTTCCACAAACACCTCTGGGTCGCTCGGTGCTGGTGGGTTGGCCTGATGCTCCTCTGGGATGTAGAAGGATGTAGTGAACTTGGACTCGCAGGCTGGTCCAGCTCCGGGGACCACACGACATGTCACAGGTGCTGTCATTTCCACTTTAACCTCTAACAAAGCATCCAAAAATACATTTGTGGGAACAAAAAAGACCAACAGCACTTGTGTAACAAGTGTTCACTCTTGCCTGAGATCAACTTTCCTGAGATGCACAGATATGAGATTTTCTAACCAATCAGTGGCCGGCTGGTGGATCAAAACATTGGTGCATAATGGCACCTGGCAGATGGTGAGGATATGAACCTAAAGGACTGAACCCTGTAGATTACATTCTCTTTGCAATGCAGAGCTCAGTACTGAACAACAGAGACAATATATATCCTCATCAATAATGCTGCAGGAAAACTGCTGAGCATGAAAAAGGTAGTTGTGTTGTTGCAAACTGCTGAGCAGAAACTAAAGTGCACCATCTCTTACATTTATTTAAATCAATTACGATTCTACAGCATAATTCACTTCCTTCCAACCTGATATTACATTTTGGTAAGTCTGACAAAAAGAAAATAAACCTGTAACAGGCTGAACAGTATGAAGGACATTTGCTGTAGAAAAGATGCATTAAGGTGTAATAGAGGTTGATATTTTTATCTTCAGTGTAGGCTGGACAAGATTTTAAATGAAGGATAACTCACTGTTTTGGTTGTTTCCTTGGATGTAGTTGAAGAGTCTGCGGAAGCCGATATTCATGGCTGCATCACACTGCATCCCACTCTGAGTGGTGCTCATCCACTTAGCAGCTTGGTAGTTACGAATCTCATAGTCTTGCCCCTGCTAACATTGACAAAAATATGACTGATGACTACATACATTTTTTTTTATTGATCAATTTATACTGGTTTGATTATTACAACAAAGACAAAACTGAAAAAATCTCCAAACGGGTGATAATATTAATCTGTGATAGTAATATCTGCTGCTTTGTTTATTTATATTTTGTCATTGCAAACAGAAATATAATAAGGCATTAACAAAAAAGAATAATCGGGAGTTATATATTAAGGTATTAAGGTATATTATTTAGGGATGCCAGACTGTGCAGCACTTTGGAGACGTTTGTTTTTTTTAGAAATATGCTTTATAAATAAAGTGGATCAGAAAAAATGTGAGTAATTCCTGAAGAAATTGAAAGTTTGTTATTTTAACACACAAAAGACAGAAAAGCTGCAGCACACACACAGAGTCCATTGATGCCTGCTATTTCTGATAAACAGCATATAAGCAGAATTACTGCGGTATATTACCTGCTGTTCACAATAAACTAAACAATAATCCTCATGTGTCCGGTCACGCAGCATTTTATCACACTGGAGTGTAAAAAAAGCCAAGGCAAGGTCTAAAGTTTTCTTTAGGAGAAAACTAGAAATTATTTACCTTTTTCTCTTCTGTTGTGTATTTGGGATTCTGTAGTCCTGTTGAGAACAAAGCTTGTCCTACAGCTTTCAGCATGACTGACGAGCAAAAGTTCCTCCGAATAGGATATATCCCCAAACAATTTGCTACTTTTATCTTTAGGTATTTCTGCTGGCGAAGCAGATTAATCCTGAATATGTTATTAAAGACTGATACTTTAACTTGTTGCATAAACCGCGCATCGGTCTTATAATAAGTATGGAGCGATTTTGCGGAGTTTTGTAACACAGCTTCCGGTCACAACAGTCTGAAATCTGATTGGCTGAACGTCAAAACGTCAGAACCACTGGACGTAAAGCTGCATTACGTTTTCAAAAACTTGTGATGACAAGAAATAAAAGCATCTACTTTGTGAAAAGAAACTGCAGCAAAAACAAAAAAAAAAAAAAAAAACAACAAACGCAGAGCGACTTAAAAATAGGTCGTAATTTTAATTAGTACTCTTAAAAACACCAATGTAATCTGTTGTGTTCTTTATTTAGTTTTTTTTATTTGTTCAGAACAGTTGGACTTTGTGCGTAAAACTGAGCAGCCAGTTTTACATGTTACTTCGAAAAAAACTATCCTGGAATTAATCAAAACAACACTTTTACAATTTGATTCTTTTGTTTAATTTATTCTGTATTTGGACATATTTTATGCAAATTCTGCTTTGCAGAGTATCGAACACCAAAATATTTACATTAATGCATCTAGATGTAAAAAACTTTAAGTCATTCTTTTACACTTTTAGAGGAGCTTCCTAATTTTGATTTTCAAATAATGTTGCATCACAGCTTTATAAACACTTTGTAACATATTTGTATAAAACAAAACATACCGTGTACATTTAGTTGGTGTGTGAGCGTACCATGAAAGCACATTGTGAGAACAGAGTCTTCCATTTATTTACGTTTATTATTTACATAATGTCAGAGCTCACTTGATAAAGAAAAAGAAACACTTTTACCGCTGTCAGCATATGAGGCACAAAGAAAAAAAAAAAACAGTGAATTGTTCCAAATGTTCCACTCAGCCATACAGATTAAAGGAGATGGTTGCTACATCTGGACTAATGAGAGAATAAGGCAGATTATTAACATTTTTGTTGTTTGCTGTAGGAGCAGAAGCCTGTTATCGTGAAAAGCTGAGCAAAGAGACCTTTACCTCCATGAAGCTAAAGAGATATCAGGTGTATGAGAGACTGTTTACACAGTAGATGCACAACTGAACTATTTTACCTCTATATGTCATTGCTACTGTCGTGTATGCAAACAAAGCATAACAAAAGGATATACAGTAAGATGCAAGGCATGGAAGAGACAAGAGCAGGTTATTCATTCTTATTTTTGTTTGAGGCTACAGTATATAGAGCAGAGGGCAGTGAACAAGCAGAAAGGGCAAACAGGTTTAATCCATGTCACTGCTCAGAAAATCATCTGAACTCCAGTTTGAACCAGCTAATAAACCCGCTGATTATAAAGATTTAAAAGATAAAGAACATTTAACTGAACAAAAAGAAGCATTTTTCTAAAAAAACAAACAAAAAACATAACCTGAAAAGTCTTAATCCTCAATTCATTGTCAAATTAAATATTGATCAATGAACTGAATTACATTTTCTAAGGCTCTTATTACTTAGTGGCATCCCCGTGTATCGGGTGTAGGTGAGGCAGCTCTGGAAGTCCGTCGCTCCTTCAGAGCTGGTAATTCCGATGGATGAAGGACAGAAATTCATTTTTGGACAGCTTTTCAGGGTCCATTCGAGTCTGAGAATCATGAACTATGACTCCATCCACCCAGGCCCAGAAGAGGCGCTCAGAGTGGCAGACACTGAAGGAGACAAAGAAACTGTTCATACCACCCCCAACAGAAAAGTATCGTAGTATAGTATAGTAAAAAGAAAAGTACAGTAGTTCATATCATGTAATAGAGAGGAGGATACATACTGGAAGGGAGCGGCAGAGTTTGGTGGCATTGCATACGTTGATTCCTTCGTTAACTTGTTATAGAAAAATTTCTTTTTGGAGTTTTTGCTAAAAGCCATCGTCCACGGCTCTGAAAAGAAATGTAAACAAAAAAATTCTGCTTTTTTTTTATTTTTATGCTGAACACAAACTATTCAGCTCACAGGACTAGTGAGAGAAAAGCTGCAGCACATGAACAAACCATTGACAGTCTTAATGATGTAGAGGCCTTTGGGAAGGAAGTGTCGGTCGTCTCTTCCAGTGTAGGACAGGCGAGGAACGCCTCCTGAACTCTTTGTAACTTTCATCTCAAGTCTGGATGAGGAAAGATGGTGGATTAATTAGGATCTTTAATACCTTTATTTTTCTAAACATAATAATAATAATAATGTGACAGTTAACTATTCATACCTGACAAAAATTTTCTCCATTTCTTCCAGCCTGTAAACTTCTTTCACCCTGGAAGAAATTACACCATTTAAATGTTTACAATACTAAGAGCTGATAATTTACACACATAAGACAAGAACATTTTCCTTATTGGAGACATTGACTCTGCACATTGCAGCATTTTTTTTTATAGGTAGTAACTTTGTAAGACCTTTGGGAGGGAGGGAGGGGACAGGGTTACTTGGTTATATCGATAATGTCTGCTAGGAAAGGCAGAGTTTAAATGCAAGAAGAATAAACATAAAAACACTCATTCTGACCTTCCCTGCTTCACTGAACACAACAACTATGATAAAAGTGACACCAAGTTATTAAAACATTCAAACAGCTTTAATTTTTAAGCAAAAATAAATAATCAAAACAGCCAACTACAACCCATAAAACACCTCACATCTTAAGTCTGTGCCACATTCAATAAGAGTCCTACAAAAGCTGAGTGTTTGGCACAGTAGAGCAAACAGTCAGGTCTGCTATGACTGTTCAGCTGATCCACAACAGCAATGTGCACGGCAGACATGTGAAAGCAGCTGATGTGTTTTATTATGGTGTTAAGGTAACGTAGAATAGCCAACTAAACGAGGTGTTTTAGGAGGTTCAGGAGTAAAATTTTAATGCTGTGTGGACTCTGGACCTAACAAAACAATCAGATACAATATATTTTATTACATATTATCACAGCCCTAAAAGAGCTCTCTGCTTACTTTGAAATGTTATAACCACTGAGAGTTTGGGATTGATATAGAACGTACATGTTTTAGGTTATCTCAAGGTTATTTTTTCACATTTTACCCTTGAAGTCTTCCACTGACTGAAATATCTTCTATAAATAAAGCAGCATTCATTCCAGTTCCTACCTGATGGGGTTCATGTCCATTCTACTGGGTTTAGCAACTGCTTTAACAAACTTCTCAGCCATCTGAATCCTGACAATCAAATAAAAAATAGATTTAAGAGGTCATGTACACAGTCATTTCTAACTTGGTAGTCAAGGTACTAGAAGGGGTCTTCATATCAATTTAAAATATGCAGAAAAAAAAACTACAAAAGATGTCTCAATATAAAGAACTTGTTCTTTTTCAAAAATCTACATTTTTGTAGGGGTGACCAGTCAAAAAGGCTGGGTGCTACAGATGCAATGATGAATCTAACATACCGTTGGTTGAAGTGCTGATCCCTAACGTCAGTGCCGTTAAGTATCAGTGCATCCATTACATGAACTGCGCTGATTCTGCGTTGAGCTTTACCCTGAAAACCAAACAAAACATGCCGAAGCTCAGACAGCTGTCCATGCAGGTGTGACCCACACATAATGTAATCACATTACTGTTGTATGTATATTTTTGGTTAATCCAAAATGTCAGAGATGTGGTATTACGATCCAGTATTTTTATAATTGAAGATTTAGAGGTGTAGAATTGGGCCCAGGCCAGCAGAGAGTAAGGTGAATGCTGTAAGCGACAGGCAGCTCGAGCTGCTGGTGTCTGCTTCGCTCCTTAGCAGGTCACATGGACTCAATAGCCTACAAGTTATAACAAATAAGCCCTTATGATGTAAAGGGACCTTTAGAAAAAAAGATATTAACTTGTGTCAATGTTGGTGTTAAAATGCAACTGAATTACCGTGTGAATAACAGCTAGCTAGCTAGGCTAGATAACAAACTCGTTCTCTAACTCGATACTTTAAATATTGTTTATAGTGTTGTATTAACATTGTACACCTGTTTGAAGTAGTGTTTGAGGCTGGTCAACACTTAAAATCAATGTTAAAAATTAAATGAACCTAAGACTAACAAATGTTATGCTAAAAGCTACACAAAAATACTAAGGATGGTTGAGAGACTCATTAATGTCACTAATGATGGTAGTTCTACTTGATAGCAAACACAATGCTATGATCTTGGTGTGTAAAAGTAAATCATGTTGAATATGATTGATTAAATACTTTATAAAAGCTGCCAGTCAACTAACATTGCTTGTGTCTGCTTTGCTCCCTAACAGATTGAAAATGTATCTGCATGTATGTCCCATGACTTTGACCTGCAACACAGGTGCATCTCCAAATAAACGTAGGTAACGTTTTAAACCAGAGCTATAAAGAAGGTGCGGTTCTTCTCTCACCTCGCCCTTCAGCTCTTGAACAATCTCTACGCTGAGGAGTGTGTCCCTTGGCAGCTCCAATTTCAAACTCTCCATTTTTATCCAGCGTACAGACGTTTTCCCATCCCATGTGTATATCTGAGACTTCTACGAGATAAAACAGAAAACAGAGGATAAGAAAAAAAAGGCCCAATCTCGACTTTTATAAAATCAAGCTAATCTATAATAAACGACTAACTTCGACCATGTCATCGGCCTGTGTGATATTACATTCACTTTTCAGAAAAGACAAGTTAAGGATCAACTCACTCCCAGAGCAAGAAGAAAGATCTGCTCTCCACCTCCCACAATGCACCTGTGGTCCATAATGTGGCGCAACTTATCGAGTGTGCTGGAGTTTAGTGGAGTCAGCTTACACTGAAATGAATCCACATCTGCATTCTGAAGCACAACAGGAGACAATTAGTTTCAGACACACAGAACAAACTTATGACATCACTGGAAAAGTCCACCTACGTTATCTGATACTACAATGACCAGGAAGTGCAAAATAATATTGCATCTACTGAAACGCTCAACGTAATGAACCTCCTGTGGGAGCTTAACCCTCAAGCTTCTGAGAGGACTCAGGAGTAAAGATGTGGGATTTGGGAAGATTTGTCTGGCGGACATGTCTTTGGGACAGTCTGCATGCCACATGTAGTTTGGTCTTAAAGAACGACATGTTTACCGGAATAATCTCACACCCTGGAGGGTTAGGCTCCCACAAAAAGTTGATCCCGTTGTCTCTCCTCATGCATGTGCGATTCCAGAACCTGGGAAATGGTTTCAGGACATGTGTAAAAACGTTAGTAGATGTAATATTGTTTTGCACTCATCGGCCACCATATGATACACATAATGCTGTAATCAACTAAGTCTGGATAAAGGCTTTAAAACATAAACTGAACAAAGTGTTTTGTATACATTTTTCATGCCATATTTCCTCCCATTTCTCTCTGACCTTTATCAGCTCACAGAATTTTGTCTTTGGGTCTGATGAAAAGGGAGCGACTCTTGCTTTGTCTGGGACCTGAAACAGACATAAGTAACTAAAATGTTAATTAAATTTATAACTAAATAAAAAAGAAAAACAGCCTGTTAGTTTTGCAGGCTTTTAGGAGGCACGTGTTTCTGCACTCACCCCCCAAAGCTTCAGGCACTCCTTCCTGATGTCAGCTTGCCTGGGTTCCGACAGCATCCTAACGATGTCAGCACAGTGTCACATGTTCAATTTCACACATAAATAACATGCATTTATAAGCAGAGGTAGTTACAGGAGCGGTTACTCACGGGTCTACTACAAAAGCATGGATCTTAGCTAGGGCCTTAATTTGGACTGCACAGAGGCTGCAGAAATGGTAAAATACAGGCTGTTAGTCATGTTGCTTAATATTCAGTGGTTCAAGACTTCATGAAAACCGTGTTTCTACCTCTCATTAGAGTTGATCATAAACTGATAGAAGTCAGTGTCCTCCTTTATGATACTCTGCGGAACCACATCCCTAACATCTTTGTCCGAGTTTCTCAGAGAGTTCAGTTTCAGGTTGACTTTGAACATGTACTCCCTGACTGCATCCGAACCGGGTTTCAGACCGCGGCACACTATGTACCTGTTGAGGACAATGAGCAAAGTTCAGCAGACATCAACTTTGCAACTTAATGAAGTTACCTGGCTACAGGTCGGTAATTTGATTGGATTTATGACAGCATGTTAATGAGTACATTGCATCTACAAATTGTGGAGGAATTTCAGAATAATACAAAATCCCACTACAAACATTTCAGATCCAGGAGGACTAGAGATGCCACTCAAAAAGAAAAGGACACCATTCTTATTGGAGACTATAAAACAGCATGTGAGAATGACAAAGACAAAAAAATATCACTTTCTGAAACATCAATCTGAGAACTGATAGATATTCTGCCAACCATTCTGTCTTCACATCCAGATGGTATGAAGACCATTGTCCACATGAGGTCTTATGACATTCTGAGGAAGAAAACTAGGTCTGAGATCATAAAGAAAGACTTTTGTGTTGGAGGACTGTGTCCCTCTGGAGCACACCATTTTTCATTTCAGGTCCTATTCCTACAGCGGGTAAGGGAACTGAAGCTTTCAGCAGACTGTTGGGCCTCAACACATGGCTATCAGATGCATGTATCGCCTATGGGATAAAGTTCATTGATAATTTTAATCTCTTTTGGAACTGTAAGGAACGTTTCAGACCTGATGGGGTGCATCTAAATCTAACTGGATGCAGATTACTGGGTGCACATCTGCATCATGCTGTTGGGACGGCAAATCCAAACATGAGTGTACAGATAAGAACCAAGGACACACCAGAGAGCCAAACAAGCCCCACCTGGTTAACAGAGGATACAAGTGCTGCTGTTCTTAATGAACCCCCCCCCCCCCGTATAGTTTTATGAATAAACATGGAACCGGGAGGAGAGGAGGCGGAGAAGCTGCCCTATACAGAGATTCATTCCAGTGTAAAGAGATTTTATTTGGTGATTTTACTTTTTAACATCTTAGTTTTATTTTAAAGGTTGTTCCTAAAATCCTATTTATCATCTACAGAGCTCTGGGACACTGTGCAAAACATGTGCAGAGTTTATCAAAGCCATTGTTCTGTTACCAACAACAACTGCAGAGGGAGATGATGGGCTCTTTGATCATTTTAATGTGAAAATCTTGAATGTAATGGATGCTGTTGCACTGATAAGAATCAAGAGTATCCTGAGCAAACGGAAGACATGGCGAAATACTTACATGGTCACAAACCTGAAAAGAGAATGTAAGAGGAGGAAAACAAAGCTTCAAATCTATTATGAGCTGTACAAACAAAGCCTCCAGAGAGCGGTATCTGTCTCAGATAAACGGGAATGTCAACAATTCTCACATCGGTTTGCTGTGATAAAAAAAATCTCACAAATCCTCCTCAACAGTTCAGCCCTAAGCTTTTGGTAAAGTGTCAGTCCTGGTTCTGCTGGATCTTAGTGCTGCGTTTGATACTGTAGATCACAGAATCCTGCTGCACAGGCTGGAAAA
>JBAMHV010000024.1:11331898-11345524 GCA_037177535.1 Pseudomugil gertrudae
TTAGTTTGTTTTTATTAATCGACTAAATGAATGAATGAATGAATGAATGAATGAATGAATGAATGAATGAATGAATGAATGGGTTCTGGCTTATCAATTCCATCAAAATTTTTATCAGAACAGTAACATTATCACCCTGTGATAACACGTCTTTCTGTCAACACAAAAAAGCCTTGATAAAATCAGTCTGAGTTAATAAGATAAAGCCGCTGAAGAGAGAGGATATAATCTAGAATAAATGTATTGCATGAGAAATCTTAAATTGACTTTTGAAAATACACATGATTTTGTCACAGCTTTAACTGATTTGAAAAAAAAATGGCAACTCAATAGGTAGATCAAACATCAATACATAATATGAGTGAATGTATAGTATTTTGGGTTTGTTTTTAAAAGTCCAATGAAATAATGTCCTAAATAGATCCAGGGACATATAACAATAGATTACTGTGGGAAAAAATCTGCAGTTGGCTTTAAACCATCCTAGGAACAACAATTCAGGTTGTTATCAGCAACTCATCCAAAAACCGGTGGTGTGGTGATATGGGTTATATTAGTGTCCTTAGCCATATTAATTTACACTGCTGTTTTTCCACAATTAATTCACAAAAGTTTAGAGTCATTTTTAAAGTAGCATACATTACCTTAAAGAGAATATCACTTGCAGAGATGTCCAAACATTTTAAGACACTGCAAATGCAAAGGTACTCTCCCAGAGTAAGGGTGTGTTGACAAGAGTTGCCTGTCTCCAATCCTGACCTGTCCCTAATAATAAATGTGTTTCATAACTTTTAAATGCATTTGACAATGGTAGAAGCACAAAATCACATCTGAAACTCTTCTTTGCTTTCTATTTTTCTCAGAATATCCTTCAAATATTGCAAAAAGTATGTCAATTAATTAAACCAAATTAATCAAAATAAAGTTATATTTCTGTTTCCTATTTATTTATTTGCAGTTTCACACAATTTTTCTAAGTTCTGTTTGTTGAAGTACAAAACACAGTTAGAGGATAACAAAATAATAAAAAAATATTTGCTATTGTCTTGTACTTCATATATATTTGTACACCTGTGCTAGAATCCTATGCATTGTCGTCATAATAAGGATAATCTTTAATTGTTCTCAATTGTTAAAACTGCTTTAAAGTGACCTGCCAGACGTCATTACTTTGTTGTCTTGCCATCCCTTGATGGGATCATGTGTTTCTATCCTAATTGGTTGGCAAAGGACTTCTCTTACAAGTATAATTATCCACTGTACCTCCAGTGGTTCTGCTAATCCATCACTGACATAAATGCATGTACAAAGACAGGCACAAACCTACCATGTGATCAGCTTAAGCAAGGATACTAAGGCTTTATATACTGCCTGCTGAGACCAGACTTCCTGAGCATGACGGTGCATATGTGTGTTGTCATTCCTGAGTGAGTGAGGAGTCTGTATCTGTGGATGCAAAGAAGAGCTGCTACTGCTGTCACACTCCAGAGGGTGAACTACGTAGGAGCTGTACAATCTCAACTTAGAAGCAGTGAAGAGAGCAACAATGTTTTTTCGCATCCCTCGACTGACCCCTGGATATATTAGATACCTCCAGGTGGGTAAGATGCCTCAGAGCAATTTTATTATGTAGAGACATGACTGATTAGTCTTAGTCACCACAGGAGAGCTGCGGTGGCGCAGTAGTGCAGGAAATTCCACTAGAAACTCTAATTAACAACCTCTTAGCCCGAGAGTGAAGGCCCTGCACGTCTTTCTGTGCTTGAACTTGATGTTGCTTTGTGTGTCACTAAACTCATGATATTCTCAGTGTGACGGGCCTTCACAGATCACATAGATTAACTGTATGAGTCAAAGCAAAGTACAAATTTGTTGATCCGTTCAGAAAACTAATTTTAATGATATTATTGACCTATCACTGGGAATAAAGTACCCATATCTGTGTGAGTTATGGTAGGATTTACGATTGAGCAGAGCAGTAGCCGGTATTTAAATGGATTTGAATTCAAGTTGTCTTAGCTCTCCGGGGTCAGGCTCATGCACTATAATTAGATCCTAAAAGCAATAGCATGAAAGCCTCATTCTGAGTCATTTTGATGGGTGTTTTGCTTGATTTAGAAACTTATAGTAATAGGAAACAATACCTCATTGGCCCTGTCAGATATTTAAAAAGCTGCTGTATTACTCGTTTTCATAAACTGAGAAACAATAGCATTGCTTTCAATCTTGAGACAAATCAACCAAATGAATTTCACTATACATTTTAAACATCTGTGCATTTTTAGCTGGACAGCAACACGAACAGCTATAAGCTCAGAAAATAACGGAGCTTGTATCTGACTTCAGGACTTGTCTTGGATTGGCTCATAATTCTGAGAAGACTTCGAACCTACAGTGGACTGAAACACAAGCAGTAGCTGTTATGTTTTGGTTGAATATAAATTCAAACTTGACGGCTTTTCCCATATGGTAAAACCATTGCTGGAATGAGAAAGGTTTGTGACCACAGTCGCATCTTTATGGATGCTACCGCAGCCAGAGCCTGAAGACACACTGTCAACCCAGTGCCTCTGTCACCATCCTCCCCTGTGATGATGGTGCTCCCTGATGCTAGTCATGACTCCGCTGGTGGTGACCCCTGCTCTCTCTTTCAGACTCAGGCAACCCAGACAATGCTGCAGAGCCGTGACGGTCCTGCCACACCACGTCTGGCTGTCCTCCTGGGTCTCATGGGTATAGGCTTGTCCGGCTACAGTTCACGCCAACTCACTCTGCACTACAAGCCATCGACTCATCTCTTCAGATAAGCTGGATGGAGGACACATATTTTGGGGAATATGCTTATTCAGATAGCTTGATTCTTATCCATTGCCGAGCAACCACAGTTGTTTCCATTAAGTAGATGCCATTGAGATTAACCATACAAAACAGCTTTTTTTGTTTGCACTTTCTATGAACTTTGAGCCCACAGGGAGATTTAAAGGTGCTGAAAGATGATTTTTTTACAGCAATTGTCAGCTTTTCTGTGGTTGCAGTCTTTATGCTAAGCTAAACAGATGCACTGATGGCTAGACATCATGCAGCCATGCAGAGACACATGAAAATAGTGACGCCTAAACTTGCATCCAAAAGTAAATAAGAATGTTTCCCAAAAAATCAAAGCACTACAATACAAAAAAAACTACGAATTGAATATTTGCTGGCAGATTCTCCTATATTGTTGTCTTGAGTTCTCTCTGCATCACAACTGATAATCCCCTCAATGTGGTTTAGATTCAACGTTATCCAAGTTCTTGATGTATTATGATTTTGTTGTGTTTGAGCTGAAAACACTTATTGTTTGCCTTAAGGGTCTGCTTAAAATGAGAGTTACAAAAAACCCATTTGATCCTACCTCTTAAATTAAGCACATCACAGCGTTTTTATTGAATGTGAATGAATTACAGTTAAAGGCAGCTGATTTAGTTTCTTCTGAACCTGGTTGATGTTGCATTTGAACCACAGTCCCCCCACCGCTTTGGTCCTGTGCCTTATGATGGAGTATGCACTCAGACATCCTGAAAACTGCTTCACAGGCAAAATCACTAAAGTAATTTTCTTAATCACACCAGTGGTTGTTAAAAACCCAGAATGCATCTGAGCCCGGCTTATGAAATCTCTGTCTAAATCCTCCGTCTTTTAATCATCTTTCTGGTTTCTTTCTGGCATTCTTGCAACTTCAGTTATGCAACACTGAAATCTGAAGTTCTTCCTCTATCAGAGCAGCAGCAGGCTTGCTTGATCTTTTTTTTTTTGTTGCTTTTTTTGAGTGAGAGACAAAACAAAGGAGGTAAAAACAGAAGCTTCTGGGAATCAGTAAGAATTTCTGTGACAAAATCCTGGAGGAGAAAGTAAAATCAACTTTTTAGACGAGCACAAAAAACAAAACAAAAAAATAAACCATTTAAGGTGATAATATTGCTACTTTTGCACCTCCTTTTTGTATATAAACTGTAAATAGTGATGCACGTGTCACTTACTTTGGATGCTGAATGAGATTAGTAGAACAGGACATGGAGTGCTACCAGCTTATGTTGTGAGCTGGACTGGGCAACATCCAGCTGGACTGGCATGCAGCGCTGCTGTGCTGTCATCAGGCAGAGGAACCAGGACAGCCACCCTGGACACCACCTGTACAAACATGTGAATCCCCCCGGATGTTTCCCTGTTGCACACCAATGTCATATATTCATAAGGTGAATATAGATGAATGACCAGTAAAGGTCTCTTAACATTTTGTGGCTGTATTTTTGTTTCATGACGAGCTTCATGACAAAGGAAATAACCTTGCCAGCATATGAATGTATCAAAAGCAGAATGAAAAGCAGCAAAATTATGATTGTAAAGTCAGTTATGTTGTAACCTCCTCTCTAAAGCCATCAAAGGTTATGACAGCAGTGTGGATAAATAAAAAGAGAAAAGCTTGTAAGGGTCACAAGATGATTGATCCCTCATGATCCTTTTAAAGTAAACAACTTTTTTTAAAGACAGGCTTACTGTTAAAAGATGTGTGGGACGCTGATGACCAAGGAGTTTGAGTGGATATAAGATATTCCTATAGTTTGAATTATATTAAACATTTTGTGTTGGTTTTATTATTTAATGTTGCAGTTTTATGTGGTTATGAAGTCTATAAAGTCATTGTTTGTGTATTTTTTGTTGAAAAAAGGCATAAAATGTCTTGAACAGAGCTATAAAGATCACAACTATTCCATTGTAAAATGATAATAGTGTGAATGTATGCCAATCATGTGGGAATTAACATGAGAATGCAGTGCTTTCTCATAGTGGGCACAAGATGCATTGTGTTATTATTCTTTAAGTTTGACTTAAAGTACTGTAAATGCACGCTGAAGCACCTTCAAACATGATTTTTTATGATGTAATGGCTCTGCATGCATCAATAAAGGAGTCAAGACTAAGACAAAGTCTGGTTTGTGCCTCCTGTGACTTTCTGGCAAACATTGTAGAACTGAACACCTTCTATGCCCACCAGATGTCATCATAGCATACTATTCTTCTTCTGGCACAAAAACAAGTGCATGAACTCTTCATCTGTGTTTCCACAAGTTATCCATAGTTTACATGATCTTTTTAAAAAAATGCACATCCTTCCTCTGCAGCCTCAAATAGATTCACAGTCACTCGATGAGCCAGTGATTCTTTTATTAAGGTGCCTTCATCATGTTTTGGCTTTTGTCTCAAAGACATTTGTTTTGTTTCTCACTGACATTTGTCTCAGGGGGCCTGTTGCTGATTCATCATTGTTTCAGCTCAGGCAAGCTGATCTGTTCATCAGACAGTCACCTCTAATGTTGCTAGTTTGCAGCTAGCGCCTGTTGGTGAAGGCTTAGACTCAAAGTTCTGACCCAGTTACAGATATAAGCTGCTTTGGAAAAAGCCCAAATGTATCTGAGTAGGTGGCATTCAGGTGTTGAAGTTATGCCACTTGGAGATTAGAGTTGAGCTTTACAAGAAAAATGGATGAAAATACACCAAGAGCTTGATACACCATGTTAAAAACTGGATTTGACCTGCGGTTTGACAACTCCTGACACATACTTTCATATGAGTGGTTGACAGAGACCTTTTGAGGAGGTAAACACAAATGTTAATTCCTTAATCCTTAATCCTTTTTTGAAATCAAGTTCCCTTCAGGTGAAAGATAAATCACAGTTTCTTGCCTTCTTTCTACATTCACAGATGCAAAGACACACAAACAGAGGTCCTTTGTGTATTTGCTTCAGTGCTACCTCCTCAAGAGGCTCTTGTTACAGTGCCTTAGAGGCAACAACAAAGAGCTGAATGTCTTTTCCACCAATGTGTGTGTGTGTGTGAGTATGCATGTTACAGATTCATACCTGCCTCAAATGAGAGAAAATACTCTGAATAGCCAGATATATGACCTGTGCTGGGCTCTCGAGTGACTGAAGTTGGAAGAGTCAGGTATAACCAAATGACATGAAAGAGTCATCAAAAAACTGTTGTTTAGCATCGTCACGTACAAGACTAGCTGGGAATATTAGTAAAATTAGTAAAGAATCAATAAAAATAAGCAAAGTCACTGCATTGCAGCCCTTTGTTCTTGTATTAGGTTTTTAGACAGTATTGCATTTAGGTGCAGTATGAGCTCAGTAGCTTTTAGCACAATGACGACAGTCTGCTCTAATCAAAGAGGATTAGACTTGCAGCAGGTCATACTATCATTCACACAGAAATGTGTCATTTTCTTACTCTGCAAAGTCTCAGGGACAAGATTACAAACCTCTTATAACCATCACAGAAACGATGACCTCGGGTAAGAAACTGAGGTCGTTTTAGCTCCTGGGAAGCCGAGCCCCTGATATCTGATTTCTTTTATGTTACAATACAAACCTATATCAGGTATGTATTGTAACATAAAATATACGTCTATATAACCTATATTAGGTTTAAGATTTGGCGTTTTTGTTATTGATATGTTATTTTCATATTAGTCTCCTTAATCCTTTAAAGATTGAATTAAAAACAAGAGCAAAATGTTTCCAATAAGAAACAAATAGTTTCTAATGTTTCAAACATTGATTATTTGCATAGCACATTTGCTGTCAGTGGTGTGTGAATGAATAAATGCACAAAATATTTAGGAATCCAACGCATTTGTTTTTTCTGTCCTTTGTATAATAATTTATACCAGCATTCATAACTTTTTGTAATTTAACTGTCAGGTTGGTTTTTGTGAAGCTTTGCAGAAAATAAATTAAAGAAAGTGACACACTGTGACTTTAATTCTTGTTTACACCCAAAAGTCTGCACATAAACACCCATCTAAGCACACCTTGCATGTTAAAGTGCAGCTCCTTATTTAGCCTGGTGGATTCGTCTGTCTGTGCATGTCCTCATAATGCCTCTTAAAACAGTTCTTCATCCACATCGGAAAAGCTTAGCTTAGCTTTTAAATGTGACCTACACCTCGAGCCTCTTTGGTTAAACACCAGTGGAGTAATTTCCTTTTTTTTCTAAATACACCTCCTTTCAAACACAAGTAATTACAAATTAGAGTCACAGCAACTGAATCGATATTGACTACATTATGAGTGGAGTGTGCCTCATTTCTTAGCCTTACTTATAAACTGAGGGAAAATAGCAGCTATGTGGATGTGTGATCCTACCTGCAAGCTTGTCCCCAAACACTAAAAAGGAGATCTGTATGCAAAGACACATCTAATCTATTTTAGGTCTGCAGTGCACAACTGATGAGGTGTGACAGAAATGTACCTTGTTGGAAATGGTGCCACTTTCAGTGCCTAACCAGGCACTCACACGTCTTTATGAACTTTTCTATAAAATGTTCTCTTCTGGACATAAAACTGAAGCTGTCTAGTTGAATCTAAGCACATGCAGCACAAAAGAGCGCATATTTTCCATGTTATTTTGCTTTTGCTGCTCGAACAGCCACACCCTAACAGTTTATCTTTCAGGACAGATTTTCATTTTTTTCCTGTCCATCCAACTGCAGAGCAGCGTTTAATGACCTGTCAACAATGATCCTTCTCTGAGTAAAGAGCCTGGACAATGAACGAGGGAGAAAAGAGGACAATAAATACAACTTTGAATCCTGTTTTAGTCACATTTTGTTTAAAAGAAAAACTATAAACTTCCACAAATTGCTGCTTTTATAATTCAGACGAACTCTTTAGGCTACATGTCTGCCATATTTTGTGCTTTTTGTTATCTTTGTAATAATTTTACTTACTGCCTAATCTTAATGTGTGTGTTTGAGTTAACAAATCTAATCAAACAAATGAACAATAAACATAAACTAATCAGTTCTGCATAATACTCAGAGAATGTAAACCTTAGTTGCTCAGAAACAAGCTGTTCACTACAGTTCATCAGGGTCTCGAGGATCTTCTTTGTGAGCAGGTCCATGAACATAATTAAAGCTTTAATCTCAACTCCTGGCCAATAAGCCTCGATGTGATGATCTGTGGATCTCATCAGAGAGTTGCTTAGTCACATTTAATCTCAGCTGGCTCCTCCTGTTTGCTGCTGACATCAACAGGAATAAATGCAGTGCTATAAGATGTTTTGGGTAGTATTGTGTTAAAGAAAATCCCACCAACCATTTGCCCATTTCGTTTAGTCTGAGCTCATTTTAGTTATGTATGAGTAACGGAGAGAGCAATATTGCTTATTGCAGGTTAGCAAAGCATGCTAACATCCATTTTTAGCACCCATTTTATTTTAGTGTTATTTAGAACAACTGTTTAGACATTTATTATCCACTATGTAAGAAGTGACCTAGCCTAAAACAAGTTCATTAAAAAGGGAACTAGTCAAGGTAACTCATGTTGCAACTCAACTGAAGACCACAGTGTTAAAGCATTTAATGTTATTGTCATAGAATAATAATTGCAGTTCATGAAACGGATGATAATATAATTTTTTTATATCATATATAAATGCATTTTAGTTAGACACATTTAGGTAATCGAGCAATTGGCCCGCAGCTGCAAAAGGACAACAAACAAGCCATATTTGGAGGCCAAGGTCAGCTGTTTAAGCTGTGCAGTACATCTGTGACTGAGTGAGACTTAAAAAGCAGACTAGATAATCCCAGCTGGGTTCCTCCATGACGGGTTGACCTCACCAGGCCTGACCCGGTGTGCTAAGATCATAATAGTTGACGTAAGAGTGATCTATGTCTTCAACATTACATGCAGTCACGTGTACGAGACTTCGTGGCACGATGTACTGCGGAATCAGACCTCTAAAAGCATCAAGATGAAACCAGATAACTCTTATGTTTTTGGTTATATTATTATTTTAATTAACCAGTCAATTCTTTTGTCACTTTTTATTCAAATGCTGGATCATAATACACACATAAATGCAGGACAAAAGCTTACAAAGGAAATCTTTATGTCCCTAACATTTATTTATTAAACTAATATTATGCATGTACATATAAAAAGCATAGCTGTGGCATGTAGTTGTTCAAGATGAAGAATCAAGACTGAGGTTACAGTCCAAAATCCAAAGTTTATTAAACTAGCTGATATCAATGTGGCTTTCAAAGAAGCAAAAGATCCAGTTACACAAATCAAATCCAAAACATGCTGACTAGCGTCAAATGGAAAAATCTGAACAGGACAACACAGGTAAGACTCAGGCAAAAATAATTGTTATATTTTGTTTGTTGTGATTTCATCAGTGGATATGCACCGGCTCAACAGGCAAAAGAAAAATACTGTGAATATGGTACACACTTGTACTGGTTGTGTTTCTTCTACTAATCATCCCGATATCATAAGAAATATGATGTGTCAGAATATTGTTCTGTACTCACAGATTCCAGTGGCAAAACAAAGATTTGTCCTCTGGAGGGGCTGAGCTGGAAAGCTAAAGAAAATTAAAAGGGCCGATTAGAGATAAGAAAGTTTGACATCAGGGCTGCCTTGTTGCTAAATTAAGCCTTTTAGAGATACTGTGGGAATTCTGCTCTGAAAAGAGCAGTTGACCAAGTGGCAGCCTCAAATGTCAAAGGTCACTGACCTGCATATTGACAGGTGATAAATGCATTCTCACTACCAGTCATGGCTTGAGTCAGCTGATGGGAATATATGACAAGATGAGTTATACGTCTATCAGAATCATTTCTGAGGGATTTGTGTCTTGTTCTGGCCACCAGAAAAAGCTGCTGTTTGTTTTTACACCTCAGTGAGTAGGAACACCTCCTTCCAATATGGAGAAAGGACCCCTGCCCCCAAACAAAAGCGCATGCAAACAAAAGCAGAAACAGTTTCAAAAGCAGTTGCTTGGTTTCATCTGGCATGGTTTTTTCCTTCCAGCTCTTCTATGTCTAAATACCGCTACATTCCTGACAGACTCACTGTATAATGTGAACATTGAAGCAGGACTTTAAGGATCTCTGAGTCAGGTGAGCCGTCTTAACTGGAGCTGTGTTACGAGGTTAGGCCACCTGTATTATGTGTTATTTGTTTTTCCATGGCTTCAGGGATCTCTCCGAGGGAGGAAGAGATTCTATTTTGAGATAAATACGTGAAATACTTGTGCTTTTTAAAGCAATCTATGTAGATATGAGACCTGACTCCAAATCTTTTCACTTTAATGACTCCCAAAACCAAACCCTGCAGGAGAGAAGTGCTTTATCAGAAGCAAATGGTCTAACTAATACAGACTTCTAAAGCTGAACAGTATGTATAAAGGCAATGTTGTAGACAAAAACGACCTACCAGGTAACATTTAACCATTAAATCTGTCTTCATTTAAGACTATGAAAAATAAATGAGAAGGCATCATGTCCATTTCAAACAGTTGCAAATATATTATTAAAAAACCATTTATTGTCGCGTTGGTATGTTTATTAATTGATATTATTGTTTAAACACGTTATAATAAACTTACCTTTAAGGTATAATGTAACTGAAATACATAACAGATTATTAAAACAATTACATGTGGCCTCCCCTGAACTGTTTACCAATGTTTGATCCACACATGAATGTTTTTTAGTCTGCGCTCCATTTGGTTAAAAAAAAGTACAGAAAGAAACAAAAACTGCAAAAAAGTGACTTTGCATGAGATTAGACGTAGGAACACCCCCAACCACCCCTTCCTCCTCCTGCTGTGGAGCGGGGGAAGATGGGAGGAGCGTGTTGGAGGTCCAGGTGGTCCGGTTTGCGTAAAAACGCACGGAGCGCACACCAAACTCTTCTGAAACTACATTCGTTGTTTGCACTTCTATGAATGAATTATTTGGAGAGAAAAGGACGACTTTTTGGTTTTCAGCTGGAAGAAATAAAAACAGGAAAAAGGACTTGAGTTGCGCTGCGATCTGGTAAAAAAAACAACAAAACTGTACGAGTAACTCTATCAAGGTAGACGCATTATTATTTCTGTGACTGGTTTATACGGGGTTTACCCCAGTCCAAAGTGAGAGACGGCTTTTATCGACGACAGCTGGAGATATGTTCAAGAAAACTAAAAGTAAAGTGCTGGTGGATTATGCGTCAGAGGAGGACGACATGTCCTGGCACTATCATCACTCCTACAAGGTAATAACATTCACTGTATCCACTGGTTACAATGTCTGGGATTAGATTGCATTAGGCTTCTTTTCTCCCCTGAATTACTGCTGTTACAAAACTTATGTCTTTATTTTTTTATTCTCACTGACTGAAACTAAACTAATAACTCCACCAAAGTTTTGACTGAATATAAAAAAACTACTTTTAGCCATAAATCTGTATTATGTTTACTTTTTATTAAGTAAACACGCAGATCTGTTGCCAACATAAAGCAGAAGGAAGTGAGCAAGTGCTCCAAGGTATGCCAGGTCAGCTGAGGAGAGGATCCCAAAATCCTGAGGTTAAAGAAGAGACGCATTGTCTCCTCAGGAAGCAACAAACCCAAGCTTTGACCCATTTACTGCACAGGCGCAAATAACAATGAAAATGATTGTTGTGGGTCTTAACTAAATATAACAGGTGCATTTACAAAAGTAAGCGGCATAAAAATGATAAATAAATCAAATAACTGAGATAGAAAGTTTGACAGACTGCACGGACAGGTGAATGAATGTGACTTTGCTGTGGTTATGTCATGTCCACATGCCCCAGGTGAGCAGCAGCAGTGTGTGTGAGGTCTAAAGAGAGGTCTGTATCAGCACTTGCCTGCAGCTGGGCTCCGTCATGGTGGTGAAGAAGCATGGGGGATGACAAAAGCCCTCACGCACATATAAGGTCAAGCAGTCCTAGCTCTTCAAAAAGAAATGTTGTGACACTTTAAACCATATGAAAATGTTTAAATGATTTTTTAACCTCTATTACATGGATTTTAATTCCTGTGTATCAAAAAGATGTAAATAGTGTGCATCAAGTGCCTCATTGAGAAGAGGTCAAAGGTCAGTTGTAGTTCCCCCCGTGTCTTAATAGATAAAGGTGTGAAAACACAGATTCTTTTTATTTCCATGGAGGCTTGGGTCAGGATAGAGTCAAAATAATGTGCAATCTTTGTGTGTGTATCTAATCTGCCTTCTGTACACGATAGAAGCTGCTTTAAACTGTCAGGTTTAATGAAAAGTTGTCTTTGATAAAGCCATATTTTACTTTTCAAAGAAGCAGAGATGTAAACATGACATTCCGTTAACAATATGATAATCCATACCAAGGTCAGATTTGATCCATTCCATGCCCCTTTATGGGCGATGACATGTATCATGGTGATGTCAGTTGGGAAGCAAGCCTAAGATCATTTCCCAACATTATTCATCTGTTCTTATGATGAGATGAAGTTTGTGACCCTTGGATGGATTTCATTAGGTCCTTTTCGTCTTCCATCCTGGGAACCAACAAATATGGCCTTCACATCTGAGGACCTGCTTTCAGGTCAAGTTGTGTGTCTGTGTCCAGTGGCTGTTAGAAACACTTGACTGGTAGAAGCTGATCTCAGATCAGACTGGGCATAGAGCTCCTCTTAGATTTGCTGGGAAAGTCACCAGGGAGGTCTCCTCAAGTCACCATGGCAGTAAAGTACATCCAGGGGTCAGGAGGGGGTGGGGGCCTGGTAAAATGTCATAAACACAGTGGAGACAGCGCCAACTCAGCACCGATGCAGGAGGAAGCCAACAGGATGAAGGTTATGAAAACACAGTCTGGAAATGTCATGGTTTTCTTTCCACTTACTCAAATGACTTATTTGTCTATTGTCTGCTGTATGATTTAGTGTGATGAGGTGAATAATATGATACATTTGTGTATCCTGATCACATCGTAGCAAAGAGAAAGTAATAGATCCAATTTTAAGCAACATGAACTGAGCTAAAACAGGGATTACATGCAGATTAATATCAGTTTGATGTTAGATATAAACCACTGTGCTGACTACTAAGCTCCTACTTTAAAACCAAATTGTAGTTGATGCAGTTTTTTTATAACTCAATTTTTATTGTGTTTTCATAACAGGCAGAAAAAAATACATCAAACCAATATCGAGAAAGAAAAAAAAACAATGAATACATAATAAATGAAGTACAGTAAAGTAAAACCTCCACTACGCAAGGCTTACTGACACAGTATAGTAACATAGGGCGCCATCTCTTTTCAAACAGGTTTCTTTGAATTCTCAAGGAGTATGTTATTTCCTCCATCTGAAAAATCTCTCTTACTTTCACGATCCAGACATTATATGTGGGTGGGTCGAGATTCAACCATTTGATGGTAAAACATTTCAGTGCAGCTGTCAACAAAAGTCTGTCATTCCCTACAAAGTCATTTGGCACAATACCCAACATGGCCAGCTGTGGATTTTTAGCCAGTGGTTGTTGAAACTCTACTTGGAGGACATTAAATATTTCGTTCCAAAAGCAGTGATCTTTGGGCAGGTCCAGAATATGTGAGTGTGGGTTCCAAGATCAGAACCACAATTACGCCAACAAGTATCAGGATTTACAGGGTTAATTTTTGCAGTTATTACCGGAGTTCTGAAAAATATTGTAATGATCTTTCAAGCCAGAGCTGGACACAAGGTGTGCCTCTGTGAACATGTCCTCCCAGTGTTCATCTGTAATTTGAGTGCCAATCT
>JBAMHV010000024.1:11345692-11359337 GCA_037177535.1 Pseudomugil gertrudae
GTTAGTATTTTGGCTTAAGAATGTTTTATAGAATTGACTCACAACTTTTGGGAGTATGTCACCTTGTTGAATCTTTAGAAGTAACTCCTCAACAGGTGAGAATTCCCAAACTTTCTTAGTTGATGCAGTTTGAACACAGATATAAATATTTTGGATTGTCCCAGTTTTTTCTCAGGACACATACATTTTATTAAAGCGTGAAGTGATACGCTGTCGTTCGGCGCACTAATGGTATTGTTCACTCAAAAAATGAACAGAAATGAACAAAACTAAAGAAGCACATTTTAGCCAACAGCTATATAAATCCTTTCTATAATATTTACTTGTATTAACAATCAGAGAGCAGTTTGCTGCACTTTGTGCTGTTTTTAATAGTTTATATTTGAGTAATACATGAAAGGTCGGGTAAATTTCAGAAAAACATTGCTGGAGACTTGTCAGATCAACCACAGCGAGGCATTTAGAGCTGAAGGGTGTGGTTCGTGGAAAACTGAATGCCTAGTCTTGTACTTTTCAGGTGTTCCAGGAATTAAATCTTACACTGTTTCTGTATATACACATGCAACTTTGCCACATGCAGTATTTTCTTTTACGTATAGTCATTAAAAGAAACAGGAGGTCTCTTTGCAATTTTGTTTGCACTTTCTCTGGGTTTCATTAAAGAACAGATGACTTCTGTGTTAGGAGTCAGAACTGCCAGAGACTAGTAGGGAGATAGGCACAGGACAGGTATAAAGGGATATTATATACAAAGATAGCTAAGACATGAGATGAAAGGTGAAGGGTGGAGAGAAAACACAGGATCTGAGCACAGCATCATCACTTCCTCCTTCCATGCTGCTCAGAGGCATCAGCAGACTCGCTCATCACACAACACACCTGAACACTTAGGAACAATACCATCAGAAGTTTACATTAGGGCTGGGGGAAACTTCAGGCAGTCTTCTATCTGCATCATCAAGCCACCAAGTGGAAAAGGAAGATTTAACAAATCCTTTCCTGATTCAAGGGAACGTATGAAGGAAATCTGGAAACCTCATGCTCCAGCAAGATTGTGTTGGTAGTTGCAAATAGGAAGTGGTGCATTTTTTTATACCTTTAATAACTGGTATTGAGATTAAATTCATACCCCAAGTTTGGCGTGTGCACCTTAAATAGTACCCCATTTACTTTGCATCTCCTGAAGTTAGGCAGCTTGGGCTGAACTGAAGTCCAGGTAAGTCCAGGTCCAGGTGCACACATATAGTCATCTGTTTTCTGTGCTGATGTATATAAGCTGTACAGGTATCCCGGCCATCACATCTTCCACATTAGATGTTTTCTAAACTGTACTCACGGTAAGCAAAATGCATATACATAATATTTAGTGTATATGGTGGTAATCTGGGAAAATATCTGCCTGAGCCACAAACTTTTTATTTTTGGAGAACAAATATTATGAGTTTAAGAACTTAACATCTATGAAATAAAGATGTTTTTCACATGTTTATTTAAGTGTCTGTGAACACAGCAGCTTGTCTATTTTATTACCTTGTATGAACCTTGCTGCTATTCCAACACGCTCTTGTTTGTTTAGCTGAAAAGGAGGAGGAGAAGGAAGGTTTGATTGTTTATAAATGAAGGCAAAAATGGTTGCCTAACACAGTTTTATAAGTGAGGTTAAACTAATCAGTCTGAAGCCAGTTAAAATCATTCTTTTGCAGCAGGCCAAGTTGGTTTCCTGATTGTTTTTATTTGGTCTTATCATCTTTTTTAGCTGATTGGAGAACCTCACAAGCTCTTTGCTAATGATACCAAAGAGTGTGGTGGATGCATGACTCTAAATCAGGACTTTTGCTTAAGAAAAGGCCTGTATAAAGATCATTGACTGAGTTGACTTCACTCAGTTTCACTGTGTTTTTGCACATTGCTTAGGTGCAGGAATAGATCATGTTTTAGTGACAGATAATGACATAAATATAATCTATGCTCTGCTACAACCACCAGGAGTGTATGGTGTGTTGACCATGTAAATGTTCTAATCTTTTAGCAAGAATGCAAGTGAGTGTATTCCCAAAAATACCGAAAAGGACAACATTGTGGTGTAGCGTGCCCGTGGAACATTTGAGTTTCTGGTTTTAGAGAATCAGAGGTATTACATCCGAGGAGCAAATAACAGTTCTTTGTTACTAAAATTCACATTGCATCTTTATCATCTGGAGAGTATCGTTTTGAAACACTGCACTGGAAATGACACACTAAAACACACAGTAAAGGGAATGAGGAAGAGAGAGAGACTGTAAAGATATGCCCCAGTGAGGGGTGAAATAGGAACTCTGGTTTTATGTTTGGACCCTTTTTTTAAAAAAAAAAAAACATTTTACACCCTCCAAAATCCCCACCCTCAGTGCTAAAGTTAACGGTAGTCAGCAATCAGTGTGTGAGTGTGTCTTTGATCAGCTTAGGTGGCAGAAACCCAGTTGACTTTGCTCAGACTTGTACAACCACCATTTCTCCCCCTTTTCCCATGGGGGTTGTTAGATATGAAATGTACTTAGAGCTTTGATCACTTTGTTGGAATTCTGGCTCTGCTTTAACTCGACTGCACATTTAATCATTTGTGGCTGCTTTCTCTGTGATTTAATGCAATGAAGTCTTTTAGGACAAATTCATTCATACATCGCAACTAAAAGGTACAAATAGAGAAATACAGAGTGTATCATCTCAGTGACAAACGTTTTTCCCAACTCTAGGGTACAATTATGTAGCTTTTTTCTGTGTGTAGCCCTTTAAAAACTATTATCAGGCAATCAACAGATTAAAAAAAATAATTTTTAGATGGCAGGTCAGGTAACATGCTAGTTTAGTTCATGATATAAACTAGTCCAAATACTCAAAAAGACACTTTTAAGAGGTTTCCACTCCACAAAAGGTCTATGTTTTTCTGGATTATTGTTAAAATGTTCACATCAAACTGTGCTCACTGGCATTTCTGAGCCAGGCAAGCTGGAAGATCACAGCCATGGCTTATTCATTTAATGAGTTATTTAATAAAACTTTAACATAGATAATGAATCCCCCTCCCCATTTTTTTTGGGTAAATTTAGTGTAAAAAAATTATTTCATGTTATTTTACCTCCATGTTGTTGTGCCATTTTCAGTGAGTGCTGAGGTTGTGGATACGTTTATGATCCTAACGTGCGGAGTTGCAGCTTTGGATTTTTATGAGATGCAATGAAAAGCACATACACATAAATATACATGGTATTTATTTAAACTGCAAAAAGATGGTGCCTAGGGAGAGTGAAACACAATGGACCCAAAATAACAGCGTTAAACTCACATTGTGAGGCACAGCATTAAGGCATCAGGTCAAGGGTTTGTTTTCTTTCTCTTTTATTTAAATCTGCCATCAGAGCTCAGTGATTTCCGTACTCCACCTTCCATCTATCCCTCTATCTTGCCCTCCAAACACAATATGCATTTATTTTCCAGCTGTTAACGGTGGCCTGGTCTCACACAGGAAGACATGCACACACTCCACTTATACACACACTATTCCTACTGCAAAGTGTAAATCGTATGAGCGTTTGTGTTTAGGGTTTGCTGTTTGTGTTAACTAACCAACAGTGTTTGTGTGTCTCCCTACATGTCTGTCTCAGGACAAAGACGTAGGAGAGGAAGAGGACGAGGAAGCCGCCACCGCAGTGTCCAAGGTAAACAGCAACTTCACAGCTGTTTGGATGTAACACAGATGCAAACACTTTATCTGCTTTTGAACATACGCTCGGTTTGTAGAGTTTTCCCTCTTACAGCTTATTGAAGATATACACCAACCTCTTATGCGCTTATCTTCTTAGACAGATGCACACACACGTGTCCACAGTAACAAATGTTAATAGTTCAACCCCAAAAGAATTTGTCAAATGTCACCAACATATGCTTAAAATAACATCAGTAATTCTGATTCACACACACACACACACAGAAATTCTTCAGAGCAATGCTTTTTAACAGGACTTTGACTTAACGTTAATAATCCCTTTGGGATGACTCCCTCAGAGAAATTAGATATATACTAAATGGTTGGAAACTGTTTATCAGTGAAAAGCGCAGTGATCATCTACTGTCCTCGTCCTTATCACTGCAACTTATATATATATAAATGCTTTATATAGATAAAGTTAATGGCTGCCCTTTGGCAGAAGACAAGTGAAACCAAAGAGCCTATACGTGAAACTGAATAGGCTCAAACTGAATGCAAATGGGTCTGACAGGAGTAGTACGAGTGTGAAGTAAAAACAGGCAACAAAATAAACCAAATACACAAATCCTTTGCGACTGGAAAGTTAATGCTGGATGAGAAGCGTCTGTATACGCAGGCCACCAGAGGCAGGCAGATAAAGAACAAGACGTCTTTAGCTAAGCTTACAAAAACAGGAGGCTTCGTACAGACAGGAAATGAAAAAAGTTTCCAAAACATAAATCCACATCAAAGGTAAGGCTGAGACAGTACTGGTACAGATCTGAAAGCCATGATAAAGCATCTAAAAGAGCAGAGGTGATAACAAATACAAGAACTTTTCATAGGAAACATGGCCTGGAGTATAGAGGAGAAAGTAATTACTGACAAGATGCAGGAGAGAGATCAGCTATGAAGTCCTTGTGTAAGCAGGGACAGGATGCAAAGCCAACTGAAATGCACGGGGGAGGAGGGATTTCAGTGTAACACAGGAAGAGGACATGAAACAGAAACCACAGATGCACAAAGAAACCAAAGTTGGTATGCTAAACATGTAAATTTAGAAACAAGATGAACACTTAGGATGGAGAAACACTGACTTCTCTAGAATATAGAACATTTAGAAATGAAATGGTGCAGTCTAGATATGTAAAAGACACAAAGAGAAGGGCTCTGTTTCAGAAGCATTTGTGCCCCAACATTCAAGCTTTGACTATAACATTTAATTAAAACAGTGACGTCTTACAGTCAGGTAATAAATCAAGCTTTGAAACAGTCATACAAACTTTGTTTCACTTTATTCATTTTTTTTTGTAGATTTAGTTATAATTTGTTTGTACAGAATCATCATAACCATAGAAAAAAATTCCAGTTAGATTAAATTAAGCTGGAACAGGCTTAACTTCACCTCAGCGAGCCACACGTGGTCAGTTAATGCCTCAAACCACACCAGTTATATGCACTGGCCTCAATCCCTTACCACTCGCTACATAGTCAACTGTGCAATTAATAGTTTGTTTATTTCAAATTTGTTGCAAATTGGTAAAACACAGCAGATACATTAGATGAAGAAAAGATGACTCAGCAGCAACACTAAAGCCTGTCATACAATAACAGTTATTCACTTATTTTAAAGTCTATTAAATAACCGATATGAATGAATTAGCGAGGGAGTCTGGGCAGAGCGCATCTCCTGTTCTTGTGCAGGTGATTTTCTCTCATTACACTGTTCATTGGAGATGTAAGCCATCTCCTGATCTTTGATAGCAGCATGTTTTTAATCAGCGGTGTGGCTGTGTCAGTGCTCTTCAGGATGCGTATAGACTGAGTGCAAACCTCACACAGGCGACGTATTGTCTGAACTCTGGCAGGCTCCTTGCTTTATGTATAGCTGCTGTATGCAACCTTGTTCACAGGACATATTTCACCATGCGTCCTGTTTGTGAGGAACGGGGTGGTAGGGCTGCAGAAGGGAAGGAAATGCAGCATTCTTTTGAGGAGCTGTGCTTTTTGGACTGGAACAATCACTGTGGAGGAAAAACAAGGCTGAAAATAGCAGCAGAGTGCATGAGCAACTATAGAAGGTTATAAGGCTTCTACCTACCATTTATTAATCATATTTGGTCAGAAGAGCCAAGACAGTTTAGATGTAATGAGCTGTCAGGATTTTCATTCATCTGTGCATGGAACACATGCATATTATTGGTGAAAGTTTGGTCTTTCCATACTGGTTTGGTGGTCTTCTGCTGTACTGTGGAATCGTTAACATTATATGTTTTCCAGTAATGTTAAAAAACGTCTTAGAGGTTGTAACATGTCAGTGGTTTTGCTGAGAAATTCTAAACATTCAATAATTCCTTGGCCTGAAAAAGTAAGTGTAGGAAAGTTTTGTCCACTAAGAAGTGTATTGTTCTTCCAGGAGGTGAGCTGTAGGTCAACTTTTGGCCTGAGATGTAGTTGGTCACCGAAACAATTTCTATCTAATGAGACTGGGGAGTTAGCCGGTCTCTGTGTATTCAAATGCACATACAGCTGGAAATAAACTACATACATACAAAGAGAAAGGAGGACTCCTGTCGCTGACTTGGTTCTTGCAGAGCTCAAACTGTTGCAAACCTGCTCAGAGAACAAGGAGGCAGAACGAGACAGGGTGCTGAAATAGCTGAGATTAGGTTTGTAAATATTTATTCATGATAATAAACTTAAAGAAACTGGCAGCAGCTTTGCCCGCTGGCATGTTCATGATGACAAAGTTGTTTTAACCTTTTATCAACAAGGTGCCTGTCTCACTTTAAGATGCCACAGTTAGACAAGATAAGAGTTGGGGCTGTGTATCCTGTTTAGATGTGGAAGAAAAGTTTTTATTTGTTTAAACTGAGATATTTTGGAGCCTGATACGACAGGTCTTATTGAAAGTGTTCCTGTTTAGGCTGAGAGATGCATGCTTTCATTTGGTTCTTGTAGCTGCTGTGGCATCTTCCGCTCCTACGGATTGACATTGTTTACTGCATTCAGAGCTTTGAACTGACCCCCTTCCCCATAGGTAGAGTACAGAAACAAAAGATTATAACAGGGTTCTCACTGTGTATGCAGAGTGTAAAGCAAAGGCAGACACGGATGTGAGGAGGACTCAGTGTCGTGACCTTGATAGCTAGATTAGGAATTTTTCCCAGGCGAGAAACAAAGCCAAAACTTTGCTTCATTATCACCGAGGAGGGCCGTAACCATGCTCAGTAGAAAGCTGTGAAAGCAGGAAGGAATTCTGATCCGAGGGGGGAGTTTCAGAAGGGAGTGGAAGGTCTCCCACTGAACTTGGACAGAGAACCGCTGGAGGTCATATAACGAACTGTCGTCAGTCTAAACTGTTGCTTGCTTCTTCACATTCCCCGGCAGCTGGAAAACATCGCCGTTTCACAAAACATAAATCACCCACAACTAGGCATCACAGATAACAAGATAACTTCTAACAGATGAGGAAAAACAGTCTTGAAAATGAAATGCTCTCTTATCTGCTGCGCTTTGTCAGGAGGCCAAGGTGAAGAAGATCATGTCCAAGAAGGAGAGGAGGGAGAAGAAGATGTTCTCCTCCAAAGATGACGAGCACTTTTTGTTGACCGGGGTGAAGCTGGCGGATCGCAAAGGGTGAGAGGACAACACTGTCGTCAAAAGCACTAGCATGACAGCGCTTTGTGCAGGTCAAATTATGAAAGCGAACAAGCACGTATACAGGAGATCTTCAGACAATGACCATGTCCAAATGGAATTGCTGTGGCAGGGCCTTAAGACAGCTGTGCATAAATGGATACGTATAAATCGCTATGAACTAAAGGAGCAGCGTGAAGAAGAGTGAGCTAAAAGTGCCCCATAACAACGTGAGACTAATAATGCTAAATGTGAAAAAATTCCTTCATGTTTATGGGGTTAAAACTTGCTGTTGAATCATAAGGTGGACGTAGTTCTGCCACATGCAGCTTAACATTTTGTTACAAGATGCAGACGGATAATTCCTGACGTACATCGGGTCAGTAGCAATCCACATCATAGTCTGTGAAGCCAAAACATTTACTAGAAATATGTGAGTCAGGCCCAAACACTTTTATTTGTTTATATGTAAGCTTGAGCTCCAACAGTTATCTCTCGGACCTGCTGAGGAAATGGAATCTGTCTGAAGAGGAAAACCTTTATTAATTAGGTTGCTCCTATAAACAAAGGGAATTCTATAATGGCTCACTGTGTGTGGAAAGCTCCAGTGTGCAGGGTTAAAATGTCTGGTAAACACAAGTTCCCCATCCAGTTGGTTTTGTTTATGGCTACAATATGAGTGGTCCACTTGTCTCAGTTCTTTCTTGCTGTCTGTTTTATGTGAACAGCTAGTTTTAACCTTTTTTTGCCTCTTTGTATTTCTTCAAAGGCCTCAAAAGAAAAGCAAGGATGATGAGAAGGAGAAGGAGAAGGTGAAAGAGAAAGATAAAGATAAAGAGAAAGAGAAAAAGGACAAACCAGAAAAGGGCTTATGTTTCTGGGAGAGTGTTACAATGACGATGAGGCAAATCTCCCCCACCAAGAAACTGGAAAAGATGGACGGATGGGAGCCGCCACAATTGGAGAATTTAACTGAGACTGGGACTGATGAAGCTGCTGTGGAGAGCAGCCAGAATGGGGACTTTGCTGTGCCCTTTTCCAACTCCATTAGTGTCCCAATGCCTATGTGGGGGGGCCAAGGTCTGGAGGAAGACTCCTCTCGTTACGCTAACCTGACAGACTCCAATGATTCAACAGCTGGTGTGACGTGGACGGCCCGTGCTAAAGTCAAGCTGGCAGGCATCAGCAGGATGAGCCGGGGCATTGTGTCAGAAGGCCCATGGGGAGGCTTTAAATAATATCATGTAGGCACACCTCCTGGCAATTGTTGTTGCCAATTATTAGGATGAGGATCTAAACAAAATATCTGCCTGTTTTTTTAGTTTAGTTCCAAACAGAATCTGTTGCAATGAAATTTACATTACAATCTGAAATGAAGTTCATGCAAAGTGCCTTAAAATGCAATGCCACTAGTGACCACTAGAGGTTGGCTTTGTGACATTTCTGGGTCGCATTGACTCCATAATAAAAAACAAAACATCTACTTGTGCCTTTATAAAATGCTAATTTTTCCCAGAATTTAGTGGGTTTTTGATTCATTCCTTAATCCTTGTCCTGGTGGTCATTTCCAGACCAAGACGGCAGCAGCCTAATGAAAAACACGTGGAAAACAACAGTTCTCAAACAAATGGCTTATGCCAAAATATTAAGTAAAATAAATTAATGAACATGAAGAATATTTTTTTATTCTTTAAGAAAATGCATTTCAAATGTGCACATTTTTAAACTGGGTTGTCAGTGATCAATCTGGACATATAAAAACCTTAAACTGCTGTATCATTTCAACTTCAACTGTGATTTCACATGTTCTGTTATTTCAATATATATATAAAGTATATATATATATATAAAGTGTATATATATATATATATATATATATATATATATATATATATATATGCATTCATTTCAATGTCCACTCATTTCCAATTTTGGTATTAACACCCAAGTGCTTGACAACCAGCTGCACAGGATGGACGATAAGAGATGTAGTGTTTATGTAAATCTATCTTATCTCTATCCCACATAGTATCAGTGAGGCATGAATGCAAAAAGGTTAATACATATTTTAAATCAGTTTTTTAAAGATATATGATTCATTGATGATGAAGGGTACCTCCTCCCTGAACATGCAATGTGCCTTTGAATGACAACTTGTGTTTCCTGTATATTGTACTCAACCGAGTCATCCTGATCACATATGTGTTGATTTCACCATGACATGCGGGTGTCAGGATCCATCTGTGCTGCACCAGGCTGGGGCACGACCTGGTTTCCAGTTACAAACCAGTGTGCGACTTTACCAGCAGTGCTTGCTTAAGTGTTCAACCATTATCACTTCTTTTATGTTGTTCCTACATGTCTGTATGTATATTAGACTAAACTGAGTTCATGAAGAGCAATTGCAGTTCTGCAATGATGTAGGTTTATTTTCTAATTTTATTTTGGAGACTTTTTCTCATCTTTTTCTTTGTTTACTGAATTCATTTGATGCTGGAGCCTGCCTCATCACAACCTGAGATGTACACAGATACCCCTATTGTGTGTTTGTTCAAAAAAGTGCTGGGTCACATTTCCTCAAGAATAAAGATCAAGTCTCATGGCCTGGCTCTGCTTCCTTCAGCCTGTATTTTGATATAAATACACTTTATTTACTGTGCTAAACTTGAGATTTATTGATATAGCTGTCAGAAATCCATCCAGGTTTTTTTTGTCATCGTCACCTGTCATCAGGTCTTTTTGCATGTGAAGCTTGAAGGCTTTAACCTATAAAGAAACATGAAATACATTACATATACTTAATCCAGATCTCAATTTCCACATGCCATATGTTTACTGACTTTAATATCCCAGTCCTATTTCATACTCTCTATTTAAAGAAATGATTCACAAAGTCATGAACCTGAACACAAAGTACGTGTTTCTCTGGTGTTCACATCAGGCTCCAATATGTAAAAAAATATATACAAAATATATAAAAGACTAAAAGGAATAATACACAATAAAACAAACAGGTTTTTAGAAATATTTATTCACATTATAGCTAGTTCCCACCTCCAATCAGTCATAATAGTACCATCTACAGTACTGGAATGGTATATTACAAATTAAAAGGGTACAAAATGTTTTTTAAACTTATGTTTAATATTGTCCTATTTGTCACTTCATACTTCTGACAAAAAATAGAAAACCACGTACAGTTAATGCAGCTAGAAGAGTTTTACATTATTTATGAATATTATTACCAAGTCCAAAATACACAGGGCACAGTAGGAAAACACAAGACACAAGTTTATTAATGGACTCTGATAGGACATGCAGCTACTGCAGGAAAATGTTATCACAACCAAGCAGATCAAACAAATAATGAAGCATCGCGGTAAACATTTCTCTACTTCCATTTTTTAAAAACCATTTTACAGAACCAGTTATTGCACACTGTAAACATGCTAAACGTCTTTTACATGAATCTTTTTATCAGGGAGCAGTACTTTTCTGTCATAAAGACAAACATCTGTATGGAATAATATTATTTTAAATACTCACCAACATTGTAAAACTGAAAAAAGGATTCTTTCATTTTGGAAATATTTGTGCGTTTAAAAGATTTACATTATACACACACACACACACACACACACACACACACACACACACACACACACACACACAGTCGCCATGTTCATTTTTAGCCCTTTGTAATTTGGTAACTGACATCAAGGTCTTGTACACTCCATGTGGGAGTGATGGTTAACGGACATTTTGCTTGAAGACCAGCACTGAGGGTTCAGAACCTGAATAGGTCGATAAAGTGCTGTGGGGAGATGGGCATCAGGCAACTGTCTGGATCGTTGGCTGTGCACGGATGGCCAAAGTCCTGGGAAAGAAGCAGTAGGAACGTTTTTAGAGAGAAACGGTACCAGGAAGCATTGAAGCTGGTGCAATTCCTATATATATATATATATATCTCAAATTCTAGAGAACATCCTTGTGTTCCATCTTGACAAGAAAAATAACTGGTCTCATATTTTTTTATGCGATGAGGGCATCCTACTACTGATACATGCATAAAATATCTTTTTGCATTATAACATAATTCTAAGGCCTGTATAGACAAAGCTGTAGGCCCCTTGAAGGGCTAACACAGTGGTTGTTGGGTGACAACAGAGTTTCTTTTGCAAGTTACTGTGATTTTAAACAGACAATGTTCACAATGCACCATTTTCATGTGAAAACTGAGGAGCGTCCCAGGGATGCAGGACACACACACATACAACGTCACTGCAGTCAGTTCAAACTAAATAGTTTTACCTTGAAGCACCATCAATGATGCGCATGTTTCTGACTGTGTAATAAATACATTTCAGAGCGAGGACTGAATGAGACATGGCAGTTTTGTTAGTAATGTTATAAACATAACAGAATTGGTTTCAGCTGCATCTGTGCTGCATCCTCTCACCGATGGTAAAAAAAAAGGAAGTACACATTTAAAAAAAAAAAAACTACCTGCTACCTTCTCTAAATAAACAATTAGTATGTAGTAGCTTCATACAAATTTAGTGACTGATAAACAGTCTGTACAAACTTATCATGGACACATTAAATATTTGTGCAAGTTAAAAAAAAGACGGCTGATAGTTTTCTACTGAAGTTATCTGACAAAGCATGTTAGCAAAGTTTACAGATAAAAAGACCAGATTATGTCTGTTTACTAAACATCTCTGAATGTGATGACATCAAGTGAAGCTGACAAGGACACAGGACAGAGATCAACCCAAGAAAACAGATATGCGAGACAGAGAACGAGACAACCTGGCAGATAAAACAGAAACCCATGGTGGGACAGAAAGTACCTTAAGTAACAAAGCCACATGGCGATCCTTAAAGCACCAGGGAGAAGGAAAACCAGGAGGAGAAGCACGGAGGAAAGAGAATGGAGGAGGCAGAGTTAAAACAGGGACCGAGGAGAATAAAACGTTTATGGGAAGCAAAACGGGCACATCTCCTGTTCTAATGTGGGATGTTGTATGAGACGTAAATTAGGACAGAATGATATGCAAAACCTTTTAAACCTATTTTCATTTGAACACACTACAAAGACAAAGATGCTTAATTTCTCTCATTTCTTTTTTTTTTTTACAAATATTTGCTCATTTTGAAACTGATGCCTGGAACGCATGGTGAAAAAAGCTGGGACAGGAGCAACAAAAAACTGGGAAAGGTGAGGAATGCTCGAAAAAACACCTGTTTGGGACCCTGCACAGGTGAATAGGTTAACTGGTGAGTGTCACGACTAGGCATAAAAAGAAGCATGGTTGATCTACAGCCCATAATACATTAAAAAGATTCAGAGAATCTGGAGAAATCTCTGCAGACAAACAACTAGGCTGCAATCCAACATGAATTGCATGTGACATTTGATTTCTCAGATGGCAATGTGTTAAAAACTCACATTGTGTAAAGGATATTACCACGTGGGCTATGGGACACCAGCTCCACCATGCAAAGCAAAAGCCAACATCCAGGAATGGGTCTCTCTGTTCCCTAGCGCATCTCAGATGATCTAATGCTAATTTGAAAGGTTTTTGAGTCAACATTTGATCAAAATTGATTTTGAAATTCAGAAATGTTGTGTCCTCTGGGCCAAAGTGGAAAAGGACTACCCAGATTGTAACCAGCACAATGCTAAATGTGATGGTGCAGGGGTGTGTTGGTGACCATGGCACGGAGCTACTTGCACATATGTGAAGGTGCCATTAATGCTGAAAGGAACATACAGGAATTGGGAGCAGCGTATGCTGCATGAAAGTAACCTTTTTTTCCAGGTTATTACAAAACAATGTCAAGCTACATTCTGCATGTGTTACAGCAACATGGCTTCATAGAGTGCAGGTACAAGACTGGCCTGCCTGCAGTCCAGACCTGTCCCCCGTTGAAAATGTGTAGTGCATTAAGAAGCGCAAAATACAATGGAGACACCTGACTTTCCAAACAAGACTGGGGAAAATAATTACTCTTACAAAGATTCAACAATTAGTGTCTTCAGTTCCCTTATTGCTGAAAAGAAAGGTGATGTAACACGGTGATCAATGTGCCCCTGTATCAGCTTTTTTTGGAAAGTGCTGCAGTCATCAAATTCCAAATGAGTGAATATTTGCCTTGTCTTTTAATAAAGGTTGAAAAGCATCTGCAAATCATCGTTTCGTTTTTTTTGTCACTTAGTTTTTATTAATTTTTCAATGTTTACAACTTGAAAATAAAATAAAATAAACTTGCCTGGGA
>JBAMHV010000024.1:11359437-11387481 GCA_037177535.1 Pseudomugil gertrudae
TCAATATCTTTCCACTTTCCAGAATAATCCGGTTTACACCAATAATAGAGATATTTTATTTGTGAAGCATAGTAGTATTCTTTCAACTTTGGTAAAGACATTCCCCCTTTTTCTTTGGGCAGCTGGAGGGTTTCATATCTTACCCTGGGTCTTTTACCCCCCCAAATAAACCTAGAGATGATCCTGTCCCATGTTATAAATTGCATCGTTTCGTTTAGGTTTTTCACAACATCCCTGCTTCATTGGAAATGGGCTTTTATTACTGGACTCATCTTAAAACAGTTACTGTCTGCACAAACACGTATTCACTGCAAGTTACAGACTCAATGATTATCTTTAGTCCAATGAGTCACAGAGGACAAGCAAGCCATTTATACACGTGAGCACATAAGTTCACAGAATCCATTCCACTCGACCACAGGAATTAGCTTTATCAGCAGTGCTCATGTGTGCTTATATGTGCCATTATATGCTAGATCCAGAATGCATTCAGTCTTGGGTAGGAATTATTTTGGCTCTAAGAAGAAAAAAAAAGCAGTAAATTAAATATTAAGCTATAAAGTTATTAAAACACTTAAAGATAATCTAACACTTAGGCACCCAATGCTTTCAGAATAAAGAGGCTGTGTGGGTAAGTTTCTTTCCATGACAGTACCAACAATAAGGGCTCTAGAATGAAAACAAGTGCAACGGTGAAAAGTTGATACTTGATTTGATGCAAGTCATATCAGTCAGAACTTAATATAATGCAAACAAGATAAGCCAAACCTTTTATCTTGCAAGCTGAGGTGAAGTTATTAGAGCAGATTTGACCAAAGCTTATTAGCTGTGCTAAAACTCTCGATGTGTAAAGTTTTTTTTTTTTACTTCAACTCAGCGTAGAACATAAGTTATATTCAAACTATTTTAAGCCATTTATAGACACAAGTAATATCAATAAACTTTTGTAAAAATGCTTCAGTCTCAACTTTTTTGGAACAAGGCTGCTGCCATTATATTTGAAATAATAAAACACCTAACATGTCACTTATAATTGTAATGTTTTCATTTAATTTTAAATAGTTTTCTAAATTTTAATAAAACAGTGGTCACTACATGTTTATATGTGGTTGCATTTGGGGGGTAGATCTTGTTTACCTTCCAGAAAAGGATGCTACAGTGTTTGCAGAAGTGCAAAGTGTCGCCATACTGCTCCTTCATGGGGTAGTGCTTCTGCATGGTGAAATACATCAGCTTCCAGTCCACATTGTCGTTTTTAGTTAGGACCAGATTCCTACAGAACTGCGTGGAAAGTGGAACACAAATTAAGGAATGGAAACAATTAAACTACCACTTAAAATTACTAGAGGAGTAAATGTAATTAAAAGTGGAACAAAGTGGGCACATTTTATTTAACACTCATCTTGAATTTTATATGCATATGCAGCTGTGTGTGTATAAGAGAAAGAAAGAAAGAGAGAGAGAGAGAGAGAGAGAGAGAGAGAGAGAGAAAGAGAGAGAGAGAGAGAGAGAGAGAGGTGAGCTTTGAGAAAAATGGGACAAGGCTGCCCTCTAGTGGTCAACATGGCAGATTTTTTTTCCTCCTAAGATATCCTACTTTTCTCACCCTTAAAAACACAACTGCTAGTTATGAGTGATCTATTCAAACAAAGTTTAAATTAAAGCACATAATTAAAGTGATGAACTATGCAACTATCTCACCGGTTTGTCTGAAAAGTGAAAATGGCAGAGCTTCTTCCACAGTGTCTTGTTTTCACTGAGGATGTGGAAGGTAGGTGTGGCCTGTCCCAGGTTTATGATGTCACAAGCATCAGATAGTTTGCAAAGGATCTTGCTCTGCATGTGTAGTGGCAAGTCATTTAATGACATACCAGTGTACATTTGCTGAGGGAAACAATGATGACAAAAACAAATACAAAATTAAGCACCATCCTGTATAGGTAAATAAACCTGGTGCTAAATAAAATAAAATGTGTGTGTGTGTGTACAATGCATGCAAACACAGACAACAGTGTGCTTTCTACCTTAGGGATCACCAAGTTGTTGAGGTCCTGCTGCCATTTGACAATAGTCTCCAGGCGGCACAACCATATGTTGACGTTGCCCACAAGAACACATCTTCCAACATGCATGGTCAGGCTGTGCAGTGTGGTGCTTAGGTCCTGAAGAAGTTCTTTGACAAGGCGTGGATTGTAGTGGTCCTCTAAAACTAGAGTGCAAATGGAAGATATACAGATTCAAAACATAAACAGAAAACATAAAATGGTAAACATATCAATGAAACAAAAAAAAGGACAGTGTCACTGGATCCCTCCTCTGCAACACAACCCAATAACTGTAAAACACACTGGTCCTACTGGTTTTGTAAGACAGTCAGACAGCAGTGATTACTTGCAAATAAGTAACAACACCTAATGGTTGTGCAAAGCCTTAGTACTCTTAATATTTTCCAGAACATGTATACCTATTTAAGCCTTGTGTTTGTGACTAATAAAAAACAAAGTGTACAGGTCGAACACCTACACGAACCAGCAGTTGATCCTACTCACCCTTTCGTACAATCTTTTCCAGCATATTAAAATAGTTTTTCTGGGCAGCTCCACTCAAAGATGTCAGCTGAGACCTGGCTATAAGTTGGAAAAGCTGTGGGAGAATAGAAAGCGTATGAGAGACATAAAATCAAATCTTATTTTAGAGGTGAAAGATTGTCACACTCACTTTTGCAACATAGTTGAATCTTCTCAAATCCTGAATGGCACTGGAAAAGTCTAGACGGTTGAGAGCTTCACCAAGCGTGCAGTATCCATGTCGCTGTCAATACACAGGAAACACACACAGTGTCTACTAAAGAATGATCTGATCCTTTACATCAGGTTTTTCTCTTTTGTGGCAAATATAATGAAAGTTATAATAAAGGGTTCTTCAGTACTCACTTCTTTTGTGCTTCCTCTCTGTACATAGATCCACTTATCCCTGAAGACAACTGAAGAAACAGTAAATGTGACTGTGTGTAAAGCTGTTTAAGGGTTGAGAGTCAATACTCACACAGTGTTAACAAAAACATTATCTAAGTGCTGTAGTATAGCAAATGTAGTTTATGTTCATTGCACCAATGATGGATTGCACAGTTACAGATATTTTATGGTACATGGCAATTGAGGCAATTCAAAAAACCACAAATTAGCACATTGTTTCTCAAAAAAACTCTAAAAGTTTTCCATGTTTCACTGACTTCATACATTAGAGCCTTCATTTTCATACCACAAACTGGCCTGTTAGCCAACAGAGAAATGATGTGCTAGTGAAACTCACACTGGGATTTGGTGTTAAAGTTGTAGAAATCCTTTTTCCTCTTTGTAGTGGTGAGCTCACACACATCTCCAACAAACAGATTTTCGTTGTTGTCACTACAGAGCCTGTGCACACAGAGAAAACAGTTTTTGGAGTAAAGATAAGTTAATTACCATAAATTCAAGTTTCATCCAGAGGATTCGTAATACACAAATGACACGCCACAGTAAGGACTCTGGTGTACTTCAGCATCCTGATGCAACTCATAAATGAGTCATCATTTACATATTTACCAGAAATTGTCACAGCTGTTGTTATTTTCTCCATTTTTAGACATTTAGAGCCATAGAGAGCCACAGTCCTCTGTAACCCTAAATCAGACCATGAATTCAATTTATAATGTTGTTGCCAAGATTTGTTTTTGGGATTCCAGACCGGGTCTACAACAGTTTGGCAGAAATAAGAAAACCTTGAAACCGTTTGTGGTCGTATTCTTGCTCCAAATGTGAGGCCAAAGGTCCTTCATACCGCTGAATAAGGACCGCAGAAAGTGTTCTTCATTAAACTGGATGAGGAAGCCCTGAAACTACGAAATTGTGTTTAAAACAGATTCATAGTGAGGCTTTGCTGTAGCAAAGAGGCTGTGGGAGGATTTAGTTCGGTAGCTGGAAACCACAACACACCGTTATAAACGTCTAAAACCTGAAGGATATATTTCTACAATTACTTCACCTACAAAGTTTCGATACAACACATGGCTTCAGTTGCTACTGAATGGAGAAATGGCTTTATATTTCCCTCTAGCATAAATTGAGACATGTCATTGCATGTCTGAGTGGAAACTGATCAAGATGAATGTACTCGAAGGTAATCCCTCGTCTCATCCAGCTGCTTTGTGTACAAACACACATGCAAGTAAAACAATAAAACAGAGTGAGTTACAGTAGGGAATGCAATAACCTGACTTTTATATGCGTGTGTGTTTTGTGCAAACGTTTGCATGTAGAACACAAGTCTCCACAGACTTAATAAAAAGCATCACTACTGCAGCAAAATCCAAAGGGATTTATGAGCATAAATCCAGCAATCCACCCTATCAATCCTATGTAAGAAGTCAATATAACTAAGTACGAGGCTGATATGTAGCTGTCAGACAATGTTACTCCTTACAGATGTATTCATGGTGAAATGATTGCTTATTTGCAATGTGCAAAATAACAGCTTTAAGGAATTTAGACCATCACGGGAATTAGAAACTGTCACGAGTCTACGAGTCTGACACATGAGCGACAGAAATCACACAAACACACAATAGTGTAACCAATAATGGAACACTGCGCGCCTCTTCTGCATGAAGTCACCGGCTTTTCTTAGTTGGATTGGGTTTGGACGGCAGCCAAACCAAAGTGATGAAGTGGTGATGTCATTAGTTATTGTCCAATGCTATGTGCTTCGCCTTTCGGATTAAATGACAATCTTGTGTGACACTGAGTCACCGTAAGAGGACTTATCAATACAAAAGACGATAGTGTGATGTAAAGGGGATGTCACCAGTTGCTGCTAAGCTTCCAGTAAGACTTGTTCAACACTAATTTCAGGATATCAACAGATCTTGTCTTTAGGGGGTAAATTATTACAGTCACACTTAAGTGTGCTGGCAGCCTCCCATTAAATAAAGACAAAATACAGCAGTCACTGAAATGAGCTGAAACAGATAAAAATACATTATATGTATAAAGCAAATAAAATTCTGGATAGTTTATAAATTGTGCTTCAACAGAAATATCTTAGAAAACAATCATGATGGGATGCGAAAACAAATATTTGGTTGAACTACCCGTTTAGGAAGTTAGCCCAATCATGTGTTTTCTGTAACTCTCAGGTACCTGCTGGCAGCTTTACTGGCCACTCCTCATCAGTAAAGTTCTCTAAATGGTCCGGGAGAGACTCATTTAGGTTTTCATTCACTTTTTCAACCACCGTTTTAAAGCACTGTCACTTTCCACTAAATAACAATATAGCTAAATTCTTTTTATATGCGACTGCGTTTTCAGTTTTCTCATTTTTTCAGTGACTTTTGTAAGTTTAGTTTCATGTGAGGGTGCCAAACACTTGAGCACGAATGCACTTCGGCTAAGGATGTTATGTTTTTGCCTGCATTAATCTGTCTGTCTGCAACTTTACACAAAACTACCCAGTGGATTTATGTGATATTTTTTTCTGGTCTTGGTCAAACTTGGATTCCATAAAGTTTTGGGAGTTATAGGCAATGAACTGTGGACACAGGAATTTTTATGGGTGGAGATAAGATGCTCGGCAGAGGTTTGTGTGCTCCGACTGTTTCTGGTAGGCACTTTGTTTGGAAGTGTCTTATGACAACAAATTAAAACTTTTAATTAATAGTGGACGGCTATTTATTGGTTACGAGTTCTTACTGAACGATTCACTTTCTATACGTTATAATGTGTAATTCATTTATTTATTAGGCTGTAATCTTAAAACTTAGTTGCAAAATAATAACTTAATAATTAAATAAATTATATTGAAGCAACTGGTTGCCATATTTGACACTTTTTAAAAAAAAATAGCTAAATGAGCTGAAATGCACTGTATATCAAATATTTTCAGGTAAACAAAAAATTCCAGTAAAATAAATAAATAAAAGAGAAATTTAGATGCCCTTATTTATTATTCTATTTTCAAAATGTCCTGAAAGGAAAAACTGTACAACACTTTAAGCTGTAATAAAAAAAATAATGTATAGTAAAGTCAAACTAGCCCTGACAGCGGCGTTCTGATCACTGATACGCTGATCATGCAGTCATAACAGAATGCCACGGTGCAACACCATCTCTGTCTATTTATTTCCTGCCAGTACTGCACTATTTTTAGTTTAATGGTGGAAAAAAATCCTTATGAAATACATTCAGTATTTTTTGTGGAAGATAAAAAGCATCTCAGAAGCTATACAACATTCAAAGTGAGCCTTGACCATAAGTTAGTTCACTTCTAAACCAAATGGTGGGACGTAACCACACTTATATAAACTATTTTAGGGCAGAGTTCCTAAATATTTAAAGAACTATTTTCTTTTAATACTACAACAGAACACACAACTGTGTCATGAGAGGAAAATACTTAATAGTATTCTGTAAATATAATAATTCTGTGTGACGTATTAATCTATTATTTAATTCATTCTTCTAGTTTTTATCTGTAAGCTAAAAGACTAAATAGCACTAAAATATTTCAAACAGTTTACAAAGAACAAAAAGAAGATACAATGACAGAAACCTGCTTCATGTGTATTTTATCCTGGGCTATGAGTACTCTCTTTTATAGTGTCAACAAACTACTAACAAACCAATCTAACAAACATGAGCAGGTTTTATTTGCTGCAGAAAAAAAAACAATATTCAGAACTACAAGGAAAATATTAGTGCTACTATATTCTGTGCATGACATGTGAACTGTGTGCAGAGAACCTTGTATAAATGGAGAAAAGTTATAATGGACAATTGAATCTCAAAGTCTGGTAAATAAATAATCAAACATAAATAGGATCTAATAAAACTCTGATCTAACATTGCAGAAAAAGGGAAATACACTGTATCTCTCATCCGACTTTGCGATACTAAACGACACAGCAGGAACACTTCAGATGTTGCTCTTTTGTCTATGTTTCAGATTTTTCAGCTATTCAATTAAATAAAATGATTAAATGGTAACACTTGCTAGTGTTTACCTTTTTTTCTTGCTTTTGAATGGAAAATTAAATCACTCATCTGTGTTTACTGTGATAGTATTGTAGTACATGTAAGTAAGTAAGTAAAATTTATTTATACCTTTCACAGCCAAAGAAGTCACAAAGTGCTTCACATAAAAGAGTAAAAAATACATAAAAAGATACAATAAAACAACAAAATAGCCATAAATATATGATGGTCACAATACCCACAATCTACTGAGCAGAGTATGCCTGCAAGAACAAGAAAGTCTTAAGTTTACTCTTAAATGTAGTGACACAGATTAGCGAACGTAAGGAGGGTGGAAGATCATTGCAGAGCCTCGGCGCAACAACCTGAAAAAATCGGTCATGTAAGGATTATATGACAATACCTGTTCAGGATACTACAAGTAAACAACTTATAAACTCACACTTTCAAGTTTATTTCACTGTTGTTGTCCTCCAAGTCTTCACTAAAGAGCTCAATCCTTTTCCAGCCATTTTCTGTTTTTGTCCAGCTCCATCCTGGAGACCTCCAGTCTTTGCCTAAGAAAGGCATATCAACTGGAGAGGGGAGGTCAGTGAACAAAGGGGGCCGCTGCCACTCCAAACACCTGGAAGAATAAGCAATGAAAAGAATCAGATCATATGATCAAACATTTCAATCTAACAGGTTACTAAAGAGCAAAATTATTACCTTTAAATTTAAAGAAATGTTCGTCAGAGGTGGTTGTTTTCTATTCATTATAAATTGTAAACAAACATTCAGGTCATAAGTGAAGTTAGCTCATTAAAAAATTATTTGATTTATCAAATAATTGGTATGAAAATAAACTAGTTTTCCAAATCCTTCTGCATTTATATGAAATTGATAGTTTTCTAAATCTAACTCATTAGAGCAACAAATTTAGGAGAAAGCCAGTTTGAATGGCAGTGGTTAGAGATCAGTGTCATCTTCTTCACTTCTAGGTATTCTCTCCAAGGCCTTTAAATACCAGGACAAAAATCAAGGCCATTGGATTTATCCTGTTGTGAATTTTTACATTGTTAATTATTTAACGTGGAAAGACTAAGTGTTCACAGCTATCTTTTAAAAAACGTGTATAATAACAAGATGTAACGCGTTTATGATGATTACATTTGCTCAGTAACAGAAGCAGAAGGAGGGATCCAGCGAAAATTAAGGTAAAAACAAAGATGTCAGTGTGCTAACGCATGTAATCACTAATCTAAATTAAGCAACTAACCTTCTTGAAATTTCGAACAAAAACCAAAAACCAAATATTGCTTAACAAACCTTCAGAAAGGAAGCGACTCTTCGGTTGAACCGTGTGCCCCTGCTTCTGTTTCTCCCCTCTCCAGGCTGTCTTGCAGGAGATATTGACGGAAGTAAATACAGCGCTTTGTTCCCGCCCCCTACTCCTTTCTGATTGGACAGAATGTCTGTATTTATATTGTTGCTACCCAAACTTGCGTCTCTGATTGGATCGTAAGTCCGTCATTCAATTTTTTGTCCTCTCTGTTTTGTCAGGGCTTTTCCCCTTACACGTGACAGAGGACTACGCACATGTACTTATGTTTTTATTTTCAGATGGGGGATGGGGACAGGACTACTGAACAAGTGAGTGTGAAATAAATGGTTAAACTTATAATTAACCAATGCATTATTCTTGGCCACCTTAAAGAACTTAAATTCTAACTGCTCAGCTTGGTTTAGATGAATGTTATAAAAACAACCCCATCTTATTTGTATGTTTGTTATTGTCTTATTAATTATAGCAAGATTTTTATTTTTCCATATCTGTCAATAAATTTCCATGTTTTAGTCAGTGAAACTGGGAGATTTCTAAGACCAATCTCAGTCAGAACAGTCTAAGACCAGTTGTAGCTCAAGTAATTTGACTATGCAAATTCAAGCTCATGATAAGATTAAATATTTGAACAGCTTTTTTTTGTTATTTACCTCCTTGTTTATCAGTTATCATTAAGTCTTGTCAATTTAGCGACAGTTTACCACAATCTCCTTTCCAAAATAAATAATAATACAGAAGTATACATCTGTTGAGAAGATGAATAAATATGTTAATATCTTGAAATATGCATACTCATTGTGACTTATATGTGAAATGCAAGCTACTGTTGATATCTTCTGTCAGGTGAAAGCTAAAAACACATGTGGAAGAGTTCACATTTGATTGGGTTATTGGCAACATGTCAGTCTCATGAATGGCCTTCATAAGAGCAATTTAAGCACGAATGAACATAAATTAATTGAGATGAATGGATGGCTAGATCTCACGAGGCTTAATGTGAGAATTAGAAATTGTTTCTGAGGCTGAAGTGATGTACACAAGCCAAACACATGTGATAAATGAGTGGAAAGGTTCCTTGCATTGGCTCTGAATGCAATGCAGCCACAAATAAAAATGAGCATGCAGCCACAAGAAGAAAAAAAACCCATAAGATTCAGAAGCTCCTCTTCTACTTTTTTGGGAGGATCCAAACTGATTAAAAATGGACTGTGGCGAGGTGGATACATTTTTTGAGGCCTGGTGAATCCTGGTTTGAATTTCTTTTTGGAAAGCGTGGAAGCCTCTGAGTGCACAATTCTGAATGTCTGCATTCATTCATATGACTTATATGCTTTCATCGACACTTTTCTTCCTTTTCTTGTTATCTATATGACAACATAATGCAAACCCACAATTTTTAGCACAAAAAGTCTCAGAAGAGTTTAGATATTTATCTGGCCTGTCTTAAATCCAGGGTTGCATACCAGTGACATATTAAAACCAAACACTGTGACAGCTGTTAAGCTGTTTAAATCCCATACAAAGCAAGAATAAGAAAACATTTTAAAAGCACATAAACTGGTTTTATTCCTAAATGCATGGTAGACGTTATTAAATATAAGGTGAAGCAACAAGGTGGTCTTTTAAAAAAAAAAACATAAAAACATTTTGCATAATAAATTCAGTCCAAACCAGAAAAGAAGCATTAGCATTTCATTTAATATCTCAATGATTAGATTAAACTTTTCTTCCTTTTTTTCTTTAAAAGCATCTTATATGCACAGTTATGATATAGTGGTCAGATTTATCTTTAATTACTTATATTTGAGTTTAATATATACCAGTAATGTTATTGCCACATTGCAACAAAATAATAAATAAACATACTTCATAATGTACACGAATGATACGGAAACTTATTAAACTTAACACAAAACTTAAAACATATTTAGCAGCAATACATTGAAATTTTTTGTGGTTAAATCACAGCAGATATGAATCATTCAAGACATTATATTACTATATATCTTACTCCACAGTCCAGTGTTTAAGGGCTTAAAACTCAAGGGATCATACAGTTTCACTGCAAATCTCCTCATCCTCGACTCATACAACACTGCGGCTGTGTCTAAATCTGCACACTAACACTACTTTGCGCACTATGTTTAAGTACATATACATTTACGCACTACATTTACATGAAGTAGTGTTAGTGCGCTGATTGAGACACAGCCAGGGTTTTCTAGATTTTAGCAGTTAGCTAGAATCAATCTTGTGGTTGGATACGGCCCCCTAAGACCTTATTTGCTTAATTCAAACCTAACCATAGTTTTAAACTACACCATTGCTGTACATAACATTTACTCTTAATAGCAAAGATAATTATGTCCATATAGGTTGCCATTTTACTTAAATGCAGGAAAATTAATTGTTCATCATGACAAAAAAATTGAGCACCCCTCACCTCTCCCTAAAATAAAAGCCCAAAAAGAACAAGCAGGACTGAGAGGGCAGGATGTTAAACAGTAAGACAAAAGACAAAGGTGAAAGGTGTATGTACATATACATCCATTTGCATTAGGTCTAATCTAAGCTGTTCGATTAAGAGAAATAGTGACTATAATAAATGAAGTCAAAGGCAGTCCTATTGTTGCTACTTTTCCTTTTGTGTTGCTGCCTCTGAACTTCAAATATATTACAAAGAAACTTGGCTGGCAGACAGAAAAAGTGTTGAGGAGACTAAGCAGTCAGTGAATTGGGAGGACAGTAGAGATGCAGTTTCACCTGGTCACTGGACATAAGCCAATCAGATTATTAGGAACATTCCTCTCTCTCTCTCTCTCTTACACACATACACACACACACACACACACACACACACATATCTTAGTGAACAGTTAGTAGTTTAGCAGGAAAAATCAACACAGATTTTAGACTTCCCTGGTTTTGCACTGAATGACACAGCCAAGCTAATTTTTGTCACTTGACCACAATCCAATCTTTACACACAGACTACTTTAATAAGAATCTTGGTTCACTGAGGTTGTGTTTTGGGTTTTCTTTTTGTATGTGATACCTTTCACTTGCAAAACATGGGGAGTCCCCTACTCATTAGATTATGAACTTAAAAGACATGTTACATAAACAGTGATGTAAGGATCTTTTCATGCTCATGATAAAATGTCCTGCAGATGAACAAAATTTATGAACATTGGTGTCCTAATTGTTTCTTTTAAGAATCACAAGGTCATGAGCCTTTTATCTAAATAGAATTATTGTTGTGCTTTAATTATGTTATCACCTTTTACAAATGGTTGTGTGAAGTAATGTAATATAAATAAATAAAAATGCTTTGCAGACCAATTAGTAGCTAGAAAGGGAAATTTCTGGTCCAGACTGAAATATCCAGGTTTGCATGATTATTTACCATTACTTTAAGATTTCCTATTGATTTAATTGAATTTAATTGAATTTAAGTTTAATTTAATTTAAAATAATTACATTTTTTAACTTTTTTGTCATATTTATGACAAGCTACATTGTTGTTTTAAAGGATGCTTTAAATAAACTTTAATAGAGCACTGCTACAACCTAAAAGTTATAAATGCTTTATAAATGACCTGATTACCTTACATAGGATCTGGCTCAAAATAAACTTCTTTAGTCTTCAGTAAGAACTGATTAGTTGTTTGCATAGCAGATTTTTTTTGGTCTACTGTAACCCCCTCGGTTACCCCCCACCCCCTCTCACACACACACACAATGTCTATATCATTCAACATGTCTTCAGATTTGCAGCTTTTACCAGATTTTCTTTACCAGTCAAAACTTCAGACAAGCTCAGTTCATTTTGGGTTGTAATTGTGCCGTAACATGACAATTTAAGCTCATACACAGGATGCAACTTTCTCCTAACCTCAGACATTTTTACAACCCCGTTCATGTTGAATGTGAGATGGAAGTGGGTACTTTTACTCATTGTTGTGGTCATGCAAAAGTATCAGACTGGGATCGCATTGGATGATGATATATTTAAGTCTAAGTTAGAAATTGACCCTTAATTTCTTATGTTTGGACTTTTAAGCAAAGCCATAGCTACTGAATATAAGAAACATCACTTTGACCCTTGCTGCAAGGAAGAACATTTAACAACAGCTGTTAAGGCATGTCAGAGTGCTATTGAATTTGATACCACTGGACTGCTTGACATGTATACATTCAAAGAAAGAACATTTTCTAGAGTAAGTAGAGTAAATTCCTCAATTCTGATGCAGCAATTTTTCCTAAATGTATGCATTTTCTGTGCTTTGTCCTCATAGTCTTGTAGAATATGTGAGACTCAGTCATACTGTCATGTAGAAAAATTATAACAGTAATATTTATTAAATGTCATTTGTACATTTGTACTATTTGTACATCTTCCCCAAAAAAAGTCCTCTGGGAAGTGAGCTGCGTTCCACTGACATGCAGTTTTTCAGATAGCGGCAACACACGTACTTGCATCCTCGTCTGCTCAGCAGTTGCAGTCACAACCAACATCTTAAGAATACCCTTTGCTGCCTGAGGTTGTATGGTTTGTAGTTCTCAGTAGAAAAAAATCAATCAAGGGCTCGTAACTTTTTTCCAGTCTCGGTAGCATTTTTGCAGCTGTACAGCCATTTGATAATCCGTGCATTGCGCTCAATAACTGATGGTCCCTTACAGATCTCTTTTTGCAACTCATCCTCCAGTAGCCCGTTACTGTCGCCACTGTCTCTTGAGAAGCCGTCATCTGACGTGGAGACGCTGACACTCCGAATATGTATTGCAATTTCATCCGAATGTGTTGAGAAGTTCTCCTTTCCCAAAGTCTCAATGACCTCACCATCCAAGCCGCAGTACTTGAAAAATGCATCAAAATCTGCAAAGTTTTTGGAGTACCTGGAGCTGATGTCAGAGTGGGACCGACAGACGCCTTTGCCAGACCTTGTTTGAAGATCAGGAACTGTGAGAAGACCACTAGCTGTTGGATGTGCCCCAGAATGACTACTTATGGTTCTGCTTTCTTCTGCAACTGCACTTGACTGCTTCTCTTTCTGAGCGTTGCCTTCACGTGAACCACATTCCTTTTCTCTTCCCTCAGGTGTAATGATTTTCTCTTTGGTGCTTTCAGACTCGCACTCCCTTTCTGTGGCCTCTGGTAATGGGACATTTTTCTTTATAGAAATGAGCGAAATCTTATGTTTCCTGTCATTTGCTGACACTTTGAGCAAATCGCATTTCTGTCTGTAAAGCAAAAGTGAGTCTGGTCGTTTTTTGGAGCTGGACCGACGCACTTGTGCAACACCTGTATGGTCTGTTGAGCCAATCCCATTTGAAGACCCAGTGCTACTCACAGAAGCAGATCCAAGGCTAATCAGCGGCGGCTGAGATGAAGTGACCCCCGATTGGCTTTTGACGTATTGAGGCTTGCTTGCAGCGAGCCTCTCCACAGCACTCATGCGTCCTTTAGTCTCATTCTCCAGTTCCATTTGCCTTCGAAGGTATTCAGGACCCTTCACAAGAATTTTTGTGGTGTCGCTACTTATCTCCATTGTGACTTTGTGAACGTTTAGAATCCGCTATTTCCAAAAACCAGGTAATCCTTCAGTGTACAATCTCTTCAGAGTTAAAGCTGAGATTCCAGGCAAGCCCGCTCTTTGCCTGAGCACGAGTCACAACAGGACCTTATCTGGTTAAACACATCTCATCACCCCACCCATCCTACGCAAGGATTGTTTTAGCCAAACACAAGCCCGTTCAAAGTACACCTGATACTGCTACATGTGAGAACAGTGAAAGGTGAAACTACTGATACTTTTCCCCCCTTATTCTGGGAATGTGGAACCTATTGCTCAATGCTTGACACAATCCCAATCCTTTAAGAAAACTGGTTTTGCACTTACCTGAATTTCCTGCCATTTTTTACGCATGTATTTACATGAGAAAACAAGTCCTCAAACTCACTTGCAAGTCGAAAATGTGGTGCAATTAAAATGTAGCTCAGTGTGTCAGTTCTATAAATTATATGCGGTGTGTTTGATGAACCACATTTGGTTTGTTAAAGACAGGTAGCTAATGAGTATTCATTAAAGTGATGCATTGTGTTTGACAAGATGTCATTTGAGCTTGTGGATCTTCCTGAACTAGCAAAACCTTAATAGTTTAATTGCACATTGCTCCATTTCTTATAAGACTGCTTATTCCATAAACTCGCATATCTGCCCTGTCACCCTGTCAACTTTGGGGTCTTTGTTTAGCGGTGTTCTTTCTACTGGAGAAATAGTTCATCCATCCAGCTTTGGATTTGGATGCTTGTGATTTAAAAGTTTCCTGTTCTTCTTTGTAACATCACAAAGATATGCCGTTTTACAGTTTCACTGCTATAAACAAAGTGTGTGAAGTGAACTCTGACATCAACTGTTTACAGATGCTGTGGTTTAGTAATTACCTCAACCAAGGAGCGGAGGTTATTTTTTCGGGAGAGTTTGTCTGTCTGATTGTTTGTGAACACGATAACTATGAGATTTTCAGGAAAGTTTCCAAATGGGACAAGGAACAAATTTTTACATTTTGGAAGTGATCTGGATCACCGTGTGGATCCAGAAATATTAAGAAGTAGTCTTTATCATTGCACAATTGGGCCATTTTCAGCAAATCTAACATAAGAAAAATACTAAACTTCGCTGAGGTCGGCACTCTGAGTTTGCTTTGTGATGCCCACAAAGCGGTATTTTCTAATTATAAAGATACAGGTGTTCTCTCTTTTAACTTTTTAGCTGTGCTTTTTCCCCTGAATTCAGATTAGTTTCTTCTACTCCTCTGAAAGTTGCCATCTTAAGTGATTACCAGAAGGCTGCAGGAAGAAGAAATGTGCCCATACAGAGTATGAGCCTTCCTCTTTTTAATGTAATGAAATGATGATTCACTCTTCTTGGCTTTTACCTACATTAGTGTTTACCTCTTGTCATCTGCTTGTTATTTGTCAGTTTTCAGTTCAAAGTGAAGAACTAAAGGAACCAATTTCCTGAAACTAAAATCACATTTTTTATGATTTTGACAACACAAAAAGCATAAATGTTTTTCAGTTTTCTTTTTCATTCGTGGAGAAACAGCATGAAACATCAGTTCAGACCTCCCACACCCATGTGCCTAGATTTTCCCGCCAGATGTGTCATTTGATCTTACTTACCTTTTTGGCCAGCTACACCCACATTCACAATCAATCGCTTCTCTGGTTTCACTGCTACCTTTTCTTACTGCTGGCAGACAAAGCAGCCTGAGGCGATAAGAATTGCAGGAAGAAGACATTGCTTAAATACAGTTAAAACATTTACTGGTGGCACAATGCATGACATTAATACTGCTATGATGATCTAGCTTTATTGTGCCATCAGTAATGCTGGCAGAGACAGAGAGAAAAAAGGAAATAACTCTGTTGCCTGGTGTTCACATGACCCTTTATGTTTACCTAAGCCATGTGGTGGAGGTAGGAGTGCGTGCCACTGGAATTAGTAAAAACATATGAGATAATGTTCTACTTCCAGATTCTCCACTCAACACTGACCGTATTGTTTTTATGCTCTCTGTCACAGCAGTACTCCTGTTTGTGTTCTGCTTGTTTTCTGACCCCACCTCACTTCTGTTTTTTATGTGTTCCCTCTTTTCTGGCTGCTTGGCTGATCTTTGGCGCCCTGAAAGGAAATCTATTTTGATTCAAGCAAACTTTGATCCTACTTTTCACCTGTCTGCTTTGTGTTGGGCTTAGAGGTCATAACACTATTCTCTTCCCATAAATGGCTTTCTTTTCTAAGTTCCTTTTTATGTTGCCAAAATGAACCAGGACATGTCTGTAAAGATGAGTATCTGAGTCTGTATGTAGCATGTGTTCAAAAAATAGTACTGGTAATAGGTATAGTTTGATATATTGTGAAAAAACTTGATAATAATTTGAGGTATTTTAGCTGCATTTAATCATAATTACAGCTTTGTGTTTTCCCACATTTTCCAGCACATTGTTAATAAGTGATTCAACGGCAGTTTTCCACAATAAATACATAAATACTGGCACCCAGAGGCAAAGCTGCTCCTGCAACCAAACTGCATTTCAAGCAAGAAAAATGATTGATCAGGTACAATCCTCAGAACTCTCTTTCTCTTAATCTGAAATTATGTTTCTTGCTTTGTCTTTCAAAGGAAACGAGTAGAAGGGATTGAGCATGATGTTCTGAGCCTACAACCAATATATGTGCCTCAAGTTAAACGCTGGCACAACATGCAAAACATGAATCTATTGCAAACCCCAGGGCTTACAATATCTCTAATCTTTAGTTGTGAACACAGTGGGTGAAAATTTAAAGAAAATAACTTACAAATGCCATTTTAAAACTTTAGAAAGTTAACTGACTCCCTGTTTTATTCTTCCTCTTGTAATTGGAAACATTTGTTGAAGCAGAATCTGAAACACATGTCTACAAACTGAACCTGAAAGATGGCAGATCACCAGGTTTACTTGTACAAAAGGCAGAGGGCAGCACTGGAATGGGTGGTGTGGTCTCCCATGTTATTAGTCTGAACACCTCATAGTCACTTCACTGCTTTTTATTTATAACTACAAACATCACATGTAGCATCTCTGATTTTAATGTTAAAAAGTCAGGTGAAGACATTGATGTCGTCCTGCAATTTAGAATAAGTTAAAGAAAAACAAAAACCAAAATAAAATAATTGAAACAGACTCCTATTTTGCATGTTTGTACATAATTTTCATACCACATCTGTTTTTTACTGTTGATTACATTTATTCAGCCGCATGATTTCTTTTGATTGGCTTCCCTTAAATCAGACCAAACAGTTCACATGGGGATTCAGCTGTGTTTACTCGAACGCTATGCCTTCTTGACCTCCATCGTAAATTAATCATGATATCCCTCTGATAAATTCTCAGATTTTGAGGTCAAGAACTAAGCCGGATGTGTCACTATGATTAATGATTCTTTGCAGAGATGACAAGATTTTAATATATAAAGGATAAGAAATATTGGTCAGACATGTTCTGTTAATGCCAGTAGTGGAAAATGCTAAAAAAAAGCTTCTTTTTTGTTACATTTTTGTACATAAGTGACCGAAATGGCTTTGCAATGATGTATATATCTTTCAAAACAACTTTTTTTTATGAACAAGTCAGTGGGAATGAAGACCTACATGAGTGTTTAATCTGAAGCATACAGCTCGGAATCACATGACTAAAGTCTTTTACATAACTAAATGCAACTTGTTTTCATATTTGCAAAACACAGTTTTGATGTTTACCAAGAGGCTGTAGAAATATTTCATGTGAGAACCAAAAGGCCATTTTTCCTAGATTACCTGGTCAACTGCTCTTAACAGCAGCAGCAAATCCTCTTTAAGCATTTAATGCTTAATAAATACTGCATCATGCCCTATTTTTTTTTCTTGGTGTTAATTCATTTATGGGTACAAAATACATTGCTAGATATGATATATTAACAAACACAAAAACAAAACTAAACAAAACAATGATTTTACTGTGTATGTTTTGGTGTTACCGTTGATATTTTCTTTACCCAGGTATTACTAGGTGTGAGATTACATCTCAAGTGGCAAATTTTGACTGCAGAGTGCATGTTTGTTTGATCAGCAATGACATGAAACAGCATTTTAGTCCAAGTTAAACATTTGTTTGACTGAAAGTACTTCTCTTTACAACAGAAATCCTTACATGCTCATGTGTAAAAGTAACTCTAATATCCTCCTGAATCAAATTTTTAAAAAAGGACTGCATTTGGTTCATTTTGTTTTTGGACTCAAAAATAGTACCACAAAAATCTACTGGTATAAAACATTACACTAGTTTAATACTCTAGATTGTTATATGTGAAATAAATGAAAAATACTCTGGGCAAAATGTTTGTAGATTTATAGAAGAGAAAAAAATCCTAAGAAAGAAATTTTGAAGCAGTTCTTTGAAAGATCAAAGATCAGCCAGAGTGAGCAGGGATCAATATGTGTCACAAAGACAGATGTGCAGCATCTCACACACACACACACACACACACACACACACATCGTTCACCCTTTTGGCTCTGAGGCGTAAATGACCACATGGTTACACAAACTCCTTTGTCACATCCTTTGAAATGAACCCAGAGGTTGAGTATTTGTCCAGAAGTCCTGTTTACAGCCACTTAGCACGTTGTCTAAGAGGCTTTGTGAAATCTGTTACTGATTAGAAGATCTCCGACTGTGGGTGGGATGGAGGGAAATAAGGTAAACATGAACGCTCACACAATTAGCCACTTTTCCCCTGAGCATGATCACTTTTACTTAATTTTAAACTTACACTGCCTAATGGAGAAACATACACTTTAATGTAACATGGCATCATCTCCTAATTGTGTTTTCATTGAGTCATTTACAATAATTGCTATTCATCTTTGAGACGTGAATAAAACCGGCTGACTCAATTAAAAATGACTTGCAAATGATGAAATGTAATTACTGAAGCCATCTTTAACCTGCAGTTATTATTGGAGTGTTATGTAAAGTAACTGATAATTGGTTATTATGCATTCACAGTTAATTACCAGGAATATAAGGTCACCTCACAGTCAATTAGTCCGAGGCTATTTATCACCAACTCATCATACTGTATTTGAAAAAACAACTGTTTGGCAGATAAATGCAAGATGCAGTGTAAATATACAAATTTCTGTTTACATTTTAAACTGTGCCATAGTGGTGAGCACTGCGGCCTTGCAGCAAGAAGGATGCTGGTTCGAGCCTCGGCTGTGGAAGCTTAGAACAGAAGTCCTTCTGTATGGAGTTTGCATGATCTCCCCATGTATGTGTGGGTTCACTCGGGGTACCTTCCTCACAAAGACATGCATGTTAGGTTAACTAGACACTCAAAGTTGTCCCCTCAGAGGGCGTGTGAAGGTTGTTTGTCGCTCTGCGTTGACTCTGTGATGGACTAACCTGTCCAAGCTGTATCCTGCCTCTTGCTTGCTAATATCTGGGATATACTATAGGTGAGATGTGTGTGTGTGTCAGTGTGTTCTTATGTACATATCACAGGAATATTTACTGATTCTGACTTACATAATGCTTATTGCTAAAAACTGCAGGCTGAGGATGGAGAACCTTTCATGGGAGCCATTGCAGCCATGAAGAGAAAGTGGTTTACCTCTGAGGGTCAAACTCCAACCCATCATGAAAATGACACCAACTGAGGCATGTTGGGACCCTTTGGCCCATGTACCGATAATATGCCCAACTTTGCATCAGACATAAACAGCTTTACAACCAGGTGCAGATGAAACCATGTTGATGGGATTCTTACTGGAACAGAAGAATCTTATATTTCATATTGGATTTACAATCCTAATCCGTAAAGGGCCTGTATGATGAGATTCCATCTAATGCTTTAAGGAGTTTACTTTAGTCAAGATAAATCCAAGATGGACAGCACACATAAAATAAATCCTTAAATAATTTATGACTGATAAAAGTTCAGTGTTTCCATATACATACTTTAATCATTGGGTTTATGTTTTTGGTTTTGTTTTATGCTATATGTTTGCATCATATGGTATCAGTTTGGTGACCCAATTCAATTCAATTTCCAAACAAAATTTTGTCAACAGAGATTTATCATGGCTTGAATAAATTCTTTATGAATAATAACTCCCTTTAGGATTGCTGCTTATCATGTCTTTAACAGAAGGACAGGTTCATGTCAAGAAGTTGTGATGCAGATGTTTTAATCCAGTGTGCCTTACTGGTAAAGAGCACATTAGAGAGTAACATAAGGTTCAGTATCTTGCCCAGTATGAAGAACAGTGAAGATGGTGACTGAATCAGCAACCCCTTGCCAACATGGTGATGGGAAGAAGTTCAATGATCTAAAACATGCAAAGCAGTGCATCTTGTGGACCTAGATTGAGAAGCACTATTATGACATCAACAGCTTGACTGAGTGTATGACGGATTATATGGACTCCTGTGTGGACGCCACCATCCCAACAAGAACAATGAAGAGCCTTCATTAAATATTTTTGTGTTTAAAAAACAACTACAATTTGAATTTCCCTCTGGGATCAATAAAGTATTTTTCATTCATTTTCATTCATAATGTCATGTTCTTCCTTAACCCTTTCAAACATAGTGCCTCAGTGATAAAAAAATGACAATAGCTACAGTATTTTAATTGAATATTTATGTTATAAAAATGTATACACATAGATCCATCCACCCATCCATTTTCTACCGCTTTTATCCCAGAGCGGGGTCGCGGGGGGGCTGGAGCCAATCCCAGCTCAACGGGCGAGATATACACATAGATATTCTAATAAAATATATTAAACTGATAAAAAGCTAAATATGATAAAAAAATAAAAAGAATCACTGTATATATCTGTAAAGTAAAATAGTCCATGGGAAAACATGTGGCACTGATTTCCAACCCTCTAAGTACAAAAGTAGCAATGTTGCACCAAATATTGTAACTTGAAAAAATAGAGCATATTCCCAGAACAATAGCTAAACCCTGTAAAAATGCTTTGTATCACTAGTTTACACCGACATAACAGAATTTTTAGAGGGAGCGTGATGGAGAGTTTTAGGACGTCAATTGAGTTTGAAAGAAACCTTCATGAGCTGATGAGGAAGCATTTATTAGTAAGCGGTACAGAGCAAATTATAGAAAAAACCCACAACAACAACTTTTTTCATGTCTTTCTTCTGCATTTCAATCAAATGTTCTTACACATTGGCTCACATGTAATTCTAATCTTTAAATTTAGCTCAACCTGTCCAGGGTGTACCCCGCCTCTCGCCCGTTGAGCTGGGATTGGCTCCAGCCCCCCCGCGACCCCGCTCTGGGATACAGCGGTAGAAAATGGATGGATGGAAATTTAGCTCAAATGGTTGGCTCATTCATTTCTTAACAAACCAAAAGTTGGCAGTTCAGACACCTCCAGTATCATATTATCAGGTAAAGGTCACTGTGTGATTTCATTTAAATTATGCAACGAGGCATTCCTTCAGTTCCTACAAAATGTTAGAAATAAATGAAGCAGGGCTCCTGCCCATGCATCATGTTTGTGTAAAAAGCCAGTGACTACCAAAGCAATGCCTTAATAGAAAAGCAGAAAAGCAACTCTTTGACCCAATCATACTCAGAGGGTTGGTGCTGAGTCTGCCCTATATGTAAACCATTTGCTAATCATATTTCTAAAAATAGTAACTAACTAGAAAAAACTAAAAGCAGGTTATGTTGTTTGATTTTCTAATGGTACCTAGAGTAATTTTCAGCACCTTTATGAAGTGAAAACTCCTTAAAATACACATTGCAATGCTCTTGCTTTGCAGCATCTCACACTGCATCCTTTGACCATTTTCAGACAGTTTTTTTTAAAGAGCACAAATTAAAAAAAAGGATGGTTTTAGGCACACCTTTGGTTGTATTACATGAATAGTTTAATCTATATTTACCTAAAAATATAAATGCAATAATAAAAACAATTACATTATAGGCAAAATGTAGCAAAATACTGAGGTACACATTGAAGTACAATATCTCCAAAGAAGACAGGTGGCATTTATTTAAATAGATGGTTAGCAGAAAATAAATTTCTATTGAAAACAGCCCCAAGACAGACTTTAAAAGCCAATTAAACACTTTCTATTTAGTTGGCACATCATCTAACTGTTGTGGAGTTTCCTCCTGAAAACTGACTCCATTTGTGCCTTATTGAAGCTGTTAAAACCTTCCACTGTGGTAATAAAAACAGCCACACACATAAGATATAAACCAGTGTCGGAATAATGAGAGCCAAACTGTGAAAGTAATGAGTGGCATGTGACATGTTTTTTAAGAGTTTTCAATAATTGTAAACAGCCCTTACATCTCCTTTGAAGTGAAGAATTCATTTGCATCAGCTTTACGACAATAAAGGACCTATGTGCTAATATAATAAACTATTTATTTGTGTGCAGGCTTACTGCATGTTAGAAAAACTTTATTTTAAAGCCAAAAAAACAAATATTCGCATTAAATGCTGTATTACCCAAATCTGGAATTTAAAAAAGATGTTTGCATGATGAGTAATGCAAATACACCCCATGTGATGTATGGTGTCATAGATATATTCCGGTGTGGACTGTGCAAACTCTGATTGGTCTGCTCATATCAACATTAAAAAGGGAGATAACTATAGATTTCTAGCTTTTTCACTTCTGTGGTCTGTGATAAGGGATGAGTCAAGTCTCCAAATAACCCAAATAAAAATATCAGTTGCAAACTAGAAAATGTGCTGTTCTTGCAGAGCAGCAGTGTGAATGCTTTCATGTTGAAATGGTTAAACTGTGATGCTGAAGAAAGCTGAAATGATCATGAAATTGAATATCTGAAGTGATGAAAGCTTGAAGTGATGTTTAAAGCTGCTAAAAATTATGTATGGTTTAACTTAAGTGAGTGTAAGAGAGTTGAAAAGGGTTGAAACCTGCTTGTTTCAGCTGAAACCAGTATAAAGCTTAAGTCATTAGTGGAAGTGTTTACATTTTAAAATGTTTAAATATGAGTCAAAAGGTTAAAAGATAAACTAAAAAAGTAAAAATAAATGTAGCAGAAGTGTTGGAAATTCAAAATCATGTACATGTCATGCAAATCAGTGTAAGTTGAACTAAAAACAGCAAAAATAAAGTTTAATTTGAAATAAGCTTGTTAAAACTTTGGTTGAAAATAGTATGAAGTAAAAAAGTAAAAACAATGTTTTGAAAGCCATCTCACAATTAGTGCTGATGTTAAAGCCGGACTGAAAGAGCACAAATGGTTTATCTTCATGGCTGTAGATAAATATGTGTATCCTGTTTGACAAGTGCAAGATATATATTATCTACGTATGTACAATTATCTATTCTACAGCTATGGCATAATAGTGATTGTCCGTATACAGATTTAGGTACTGTGAGCATACTAAACAGATGGATATGTGCATTGAATCTACATCCCATGATGGCAGAAGCTATGAACATAATTTACAGATTATATTTACAGGTCTTATATTAACTTAATCGCTAGTGCAATGGACATTAAATAGTGCAAACAATAATGAGCAGCAGGGTAACTAAGCAAACAGTGAAGTGGACGGAGTGAGTGCTATATTTAGTATTCGGTCCGGTTGGGGTGGTGTGATGGGATGTAGAGTGTTAAGGGGTAAATCAGTGGGGGACAGAGTTTAACAGGGATACAGCTCTTGGAAAAGAAGTTGTTCTTCGGCCTGCTTGTGTTGGTCTGTTTGCATCTGCTGAATGCTAGACTGTGTTTCCTCTGGACGTCCTGAAGGGCTGGAAGTAGAGTCCCTGTGATGTGCTGGGTGGTTCTCACCACCCACTGCAGTGCCTTGCAGTCCTCTTCAAGTCTTCCAGCATAGTAATTTTTATTATAATGAAAATGATTGGGTATGTAGTGAGAATTTCAGAGGTTTATAAATGCTCTTACCATTCAAATTCATCAAAAACAGAGCAGCTCAGAGCCCATAAGCAGCTGGCAAGCTCTTTTCAAATAAAATAAATATGCCAATAAAAGGAATTAGAAGAAAGGAAAGAATTTGTCTTCAGGCATTTTTTTCGGTCTACAACATAATTAAAACATGACAAAAGCATATCAAAAGCATATAGAGAGGTTAAGTTGAGAACTGATTCTGAGAGAGCCTCATGAAAGAATTACAAATAATTACTTTGTTTACATGGAAGTAAGATTTAACAGACTTTGGTGGTGCATTGGTTTGTTGTGCAAATACGCCTGCACAAAAATGATCATTATGGAACTATCATGTGCAGACAGCATTTCATTCATCTTCACCACAAAATCCAGTATCAGGAGACACAAATTGATGCATATTGTAAATCATGTCTTGTGTACTGACGAGGCTAGAATAGAATGGGCAAAGATTTATTTGGTGGGAAGACAGAAAGCAGACTTTGATTCAAAAACACCTCTGTAAAACATGTGGGTTTTCAGCACGTAATGCAGCGAGTAGCAGAAGGAATATTATATTGGCCCAGGAATAGGTAGAATAAAATGTGAGAAAAGTCTGGAGTCAAATATCACAAATAAGTAAAAAAAGAAAAGATGAGAACAAGATAGTTCCTAAATAGAGATTCTAAACACACGTCTATCTCCAGAGACAGAAACAGATGGTTTTGTTAGTAAATGCTCAAAACTACATCACAAACTATTCTTATATATATTGTACATCCCAAGAAGCTTTCAGAACTACACACTATTTGCAGAAAGAAAATTAGTCAGTCCGCCTCCCCCTCCTGAAACCGAAGCATTTCCAAACAAATACTTGGTGACGTCACAAAGTGTGATCACTGCTTTAAGCCCTTTGGTTATTTTAGACACACAAAAGATAGAAATGCTACTGTAATTTTGGTAAACACTGTTGTAAAGTTGACATTTACATGTTATGCTTGTAATAATTTCTAATTCACAAAATATTCATAAAAAGCTTTGACAGGGTCACCAAAACCTTTATCGTTGCGCTGTTGTTGCTGTGAGTAAAATTCTTCTCATCAAAAGAAAAGAATCACAATAAGCTTTATGTCATATGATGACTGTCAGCACTGTTAGGGTCTTTTTGTGTTGTAGTTCTGGTTTCCTGTTTTATTTTGTAGTTCTCCTTTGTGTTCTGTTTCTAGCTTTATTTCCTGTTCATTAGTGTCACCTGGTTTCATTTGGATAATTTATTTTCCATGTGCCTTGTTTTTCCCTCTGTGTACTTATACCCCTTTGGTTTTTGTTCTGATTTGTCGGTTTATTGTTGTTTCTTTGCTCTACGTAGCCACAGGCTATTGTGTTCATGCTCATTCCTCAGTTTAAATGGAAACAAGTTTACTGCTGTTTTATTGCATTATCTCGAGATAATGAATTACTTAAATGCAGGGTCGTGAGGGGGCAGGAGCTATTCCTTGTCCATTACAGAACAAACACAGAGAGAGAATTCAGTGAGACTTGCGCCCACCGAGACTCAAATCATTCAAACACACATGTTTTTTGGACTGTGGACAGAAACCAAGAAAGAACCCATGTAGAATATTTATGTGCATAAATATTTGATTTTATTGGGTGTGTTTCTGGTCTACTGGGTGTGCTGGTTTTCAGTATAACTGCTGCTAAATGTTCAGGAGGCGAGTGAAAAGGGGACTGTCCTTCAACATGAACGAGGGATTAGCCATTAGTGGTGGGTCAAAAAGGGTATCCCAGTGCAGAGCTGTTTTACTGTATACTGGGATGCCTCAGAAGAGAAGTGTTCATCTACCACAGGGCAACATTAATCACCGGTTTGGTATCTTGGTGCTGGGTCTCTCTATGGGATTCAGTCCTTTGGATTCAGAATGAATAATCACTCATCCAGAAAATCAGTTTTAATTTGTTGTGATTGAGAAAACATACTCATTTCCATTCACAATCTCGGCACAATGAGGATTCAGGAAAGGACTCTGGGTACAGTGGTTACTCCTTTTGCATCTGCAACTCATTATTAAATTGTAGATGTTTTCCATCATCCAAAACTACATAAAGGCAAACATCCACACACATTCCTCAGAGCTAAACACAAGCCAAAAAAGAGCTATGGTGGCATTTCTGTAGTGCATTCTGGAGCATCTTGTTTACATTTTGGCATCTTTACACTTTATGTGGCCCCTCCAGACTGACTATCATCTTTTTTCCATTGGTTTAAACATTTGTTTTCCTAATCACTGGTCTAGCTGGGAGCCCTGGCTAAACACACCAGGGATAATCAATTCATTATTCACAGGAGTGAAAAGGGGTAAATATACTTGTGCAGCTGTTATGAAGTCATGTTACTGTTCTGCTTCAAAACTTCTTACATCTTCTTGGATCTGCTTACAGTACACGACAGCTAACACTGGTGTATTTATTTCTTTTTCACAAAAAAAAACATTTTTTGTTTTTGAAAAGAAAACTAACAGAAAGAATCCGCTTTTATATTTCTTTATGTCTACAACTTTAGTAAATGCTTTCAGCCTCTCTGCAAGGATACCGCTTTTACATACAGTCTAGGAAGAATACAGGAATTCTTTCAAAGGCCAGTGGAAGAGATCCCTCAGGATATTTGCTTTGCTAGAAACTTAATCTTAACATTCCTAGATGAGCATTGCTAGAATACTACATTTCATTTTCACCTGATGTACATTTACATCTTTTTTTTTTGATAGATTACATTGTGAACACCTAGATGCTCTCAGCTTAATCTGTGTGAGAAAATGGTGCAGCGTGACAGAGAAGAGTTGGTTAATCTTATATGACCTACTGAAACAGGTTTCCATAAAAAAAATCATTCTTGAAAAACTTTAAATAGCAACTGGGCATCTGTTTTTTCTTTTTGTGGTTGTAGTCAAGCAGGGTTAAAAGACAGGAGACTCAGAATGAAATATTTGGGTCAGTGGATGTATGTTTCCATCACAGGAACTTTTACACCTTTAATTTCTTACCTTTTGAAGTAAAAAGTGCAGTATGTGCGGTCACTACAAGCCAGAGCAGTAAGCAAATGTTTATCTAAACTCCCGACTCCTGCAGAGGTTGTATTAAACCTGTATTAGCATCCCACATAAATCAATGGACCTCATTTAGCAAAACGGTTCTACTGTAAATTATTTTAAACTTTGATCCAGGATTTTCTCAAGACCATGATATTAATAAGTATTACTTATAATACGGGACTGATGGAACATTGTATCTTTGTCAGTGGTATACTGTGGGGTCTTTATTGGGTTCAGGCTCAGAATTGCCACTTTATACAATAATCAGATGTTTCATTGTGCAGGAAAGACGAATAATACACTTTGTCTCAGTTCTACAGGCTACTTGTTTTATGTTTTACGTCAAGGTTCTTTTAAAAGTTTCCATTTCAATCGTTAGTATTTATTAGGTTGCACTGGAATCAGTCTAATATCAGTTCTGGCCACTTATTGACCATAATTGTCCCACATAGAATGTGTTTGATTGCCAGCTTGTAGAGATTGCTCTTCCATTACTTCTGCACTTGTGACCTGATTCATTTTTGTTAAAGGACAAATGTAATATAAGGGGAGCAGATGGAGAAAGGAAAACTAAATAAGATTGACCATGCTTGGAGTGAAAGCTGAGACATTATCCTCTGTAAGACCTGGTACCTTTTTCTGATAGTTTAAATTAATTATATCAATTTCACATGCATTTGATTTGTCATAAAGTGGATTTTATTAGACCATATGTCATGCATTAAGTTGCATAAGTTGCTATACAAATTAGGACGATACTTAATTTATAAAGTCATCAAAGATCTGTTCTCAATATTTCCTGGCATTTTTTTAACATTACAATGAAGACATATTTTTAGTATTTGGCTGTAAGTAGAAAAAAAGGACTGAGATATGATTTTATTGTTCCTCCAACAGTTTCATCATAAAAAGGAAATCTTGAGGTTAGAAACAACAAGTTCAGAATATGAGAATACAACATAGCTTTTAAACAAACCTGTGTATGATGTCATCTTTGCATTCTCTATTTGCACATGGAATATAATTAACTGGGGGTTTATATATGGTTCCAGTCAGGATTTAGAGCTCATCATAGCACAGAGACAGCACTGGTGAAAGTTACTAATGATCTTCTCTTGGCCT
>JBAMHV010000024.1:11393263-11425660 GCA_037177535.1 Pseudomugil gertrudae
ACATCACTCACATGTATGGAAGGAAAGATGACAACAGACCCCAGGTTAAAAAAAAGCGAAGTTCTCCTTTAAGTGTGGCACTTATTTATAAACCCTTTTGTGAGGGTAGACTTAAATGAGAGAACAGAGATTGAGAACAGATGACTGAACTGTTAAATGGAAATGGAGAATAAAATAAAAAATATAACATCCAGCTAAAATCTAGAGTAGCCTTTTCAGAATCGTTTGCTCAATGAATATCAGAAATGTCTTTGTCACTAGATTATTCTTGCTGAGACACTGTCCCCAATATTGATATGCTATAAGTTTTTTTTTCTTTTTGCTAAAACGCAAAAATGGCATGCACACCACAATTAATAACAGAGAAAATCTCTTCTCAGGTCTCTGAAACTCTAAACACGTTTGGAGAGGTTTTTTACTTCTTGTGTGCAAAGATTTTATCAATTGTGTGAAATGTTTTATGTGTGTACACAATCTTGAAAAAATGTATTAAAATATAAAACTATTTTCCAAAAGTTTTGTCAAGCTAGCTGTAAGGGATCTAATGTTAGAAACTGATGTGTGATGTTAGTTTCGTTCAGGCAGCAGATGGTCAGCTCACCGTCTCTGACGTCATTAAGGACCCATAGGAGCAACATGGCGACCACAGGCACAAAGTCGGTTTTATTTGTTTGTTTAGGTAAGATACGTCTTTTGAACTGGTAGTTCGATGGAGATATTACAATTTATGAATACTTCAATATTTGTAAATAATTGTGAGCTTTTATAATGTGTTGATTTTATAAAAGAGCGCCGGGTCGAGGGTTTCAGCTAGCTAACTTACCGTACCGCACGTACCGCAATAAACTGCAAAGTTCCGTCAATTCATTGAAATGTGTAATCGAAGTAACGCGAAAACACCGTGTAACATTCTCTGAACTAACTTTAAATGTATTTATCTATCTCGGCGTTTTTCAACCCTGGTCCTTCGTGTTTTGTTTCCTTCCAACTTCAGCACACCTGAATCAGGTTAGACAGGTTAGTGCACATGTGTCAAGCTCCAGTCCTCGAGGACCGGTATCCAGCAGGTTTTGCTGTTTCCCTGCACTAACACACCTGATGCAAATCAAATAGATCCAACAGCTACTTGTCAACCTATTAAGTAATGGGCTTTGTGCACAGCTCCACTACTTCCTGAATTTAAGGCAGCACATTTGTTTCCAGTCTTTCATTACTGGTCACACTAATTAATCCAGGTGTGTCTGACCTCAGTAACCACAACAGGAATGGCCACCTGGATTAATTAGTGTGACCAGTAATGAAAGACATCTCTCTCTCTGTCTCTCTCTCAAGAATTGTCTGGGACATGGACACATTTATTAATTTAATCTATATAACTCATTAAACTTATAAGCCTTAAATAAAATTACTGTCTTGTCGCCATTGTAAGAGTTGTGACCAATGTGGTAGTGGTAAAATCACCAGTCAATCTTTTATGGTTAGATATTATTAAAATAGTTTATATTTTGAAACGGTACATTGTTTGTTCTTTTCCTTTTAGGGAATATTTGCAGGTCCCCTATCGCTGAAGCCGTCTTCAGGAAGATGGCAACAGATGCTGGTGTTGTTGATAAGGTAATGCCAATGTTTGTTCATTGAGAAAACAGTAAAACACATTTACACAACTAGTAATGCTTTTGTACAACTTATACAACTGTGTTATTGTTGTATATGAGCTGTAATGCTGCATCACACATAATGAGATATTGTTTCATTTTTAAGGTTAAAGTGTTACACTTCTAAACCTTGTTTTTATTGTTTTTCAGATAGTTTTAATAAACAAAGGTAAATTAAAAATAATATAAATTGGTCTAAATAATGTGAAATTATGACACGTTTTGGTTTTTACATTTGACCAGTATAAAATACCTGAATAGGAGTTTAGCAACTGAATTTAGGTAGTTGGCCTAATACTGCTAATTTGCATGCATACAATTTTGATATAGCTACACCTTTTATTTAAGTGTTTGTTTCCTATCTTTGTTAGATGAATTAAAGATTAAAATTAAGGTCACTAAACAGTTAATCAGAATGTTTGACAGGGATTTGATTTGGTTTGTTAAAATATCTATATATGTATGGATATGGTCCAAGAGCGAGCCAGCAAATACTGAAACAACTTATTTGGATGTGAAAATTCTGTTATTGTTTCCCATACCCTACTTTGTCTAGTGGAGGATAGACAGTGCTGCCACCTCCACCTATGAGATAGGAAGCTCTCCAGACCACCGAGGTCAAGCCTGCATGAAGAGGCATGGCGTGCCCATGGGGCATGTGGCTAGGCAGGTATGACCACCCTCCTCTGTGCCTATCTTAGAAGTAGCTAGCAGTCTCTTTTTTCCTCTATTGTTACAGTGGGTCATAGACAGTGGTGCCACATCTGACTGGAATATAGGCAGTTCACCGGACGCCCGCGGTCTGGCCTGCCTCAAGAAGCATGGCATTGATACGAGCCACAGGGCCCGACAGGTACAAAGCAGATGCCCCGTGGCTCTTCTTGCTTAATTCTTATGTTATGTGTGATGCTGCTCTGTTAGCTGTATAGCTGGCAAATATTATTGTGAGCAGATTTAAGCAAGTCATCAGATAGTATCACTGTATTGTTATGCTAAAATGTTTTGTTTTCCTCTATGAATGAAAATTGAATTATGAGGTTTATTTGTTTATGGAAAATTACAAACCTTTACATTTAACATAATTAATGGGCTCTTAATTGAAAAACATGAAAAGTGAAAGTGTTTACAGGCAGTTCCCTGGGAATATCCATAATTTGCTAGATTTTTTAAAAATTTAATTCACTGTAATGTCTACCAGTGTAAACTTCCTCCATGTGTATGTAATACCAGAGCTAAATCATTTGCAAGGTAAAGTTCTTCTAAACCATCTCTGGTGTCCTGCAGAAGTTGTATGTTTCCCCACTAGATCTGCAAAATAACATCTGTGCAATAGTCTCACAGTAGGTCCTTTAATATAGGAGGCAAATAGACTCAACATGATAATCAGTCTATCTGTCCATCTACTACATGCAGCAGTAGATGGGGAGCTTGTCTATTGTTGTTTACAACTTCTCCAATGCGGGCTGTTATAAACAAAACGTTTACTCAGGACCTAGCACAATAAAATATAACGATAAGAATAAAACTCAAGTATAACTTAAAATACTTTTAAGTCATCTGTTGAAATTGTTTCTCACACACACACACACATCTTTTAACTGAAACTATTTATATATTAGTGACTAAAAGCTGAAAAATAAAAACATCTGGATCGTACTGATGTGAGAAAACAATATTATTGGCATCCACCCACACCAGAAGTCAGTACCCCCATGTCCATAGAGGCTGACAAGAAGGCAGCATTCCCAGCGAGGAGGATCCTCATGAAGACACTGAAATTTAAACGAAACAAAATACCCTTAAACCATAAGAGCAAATTACAAAAATTATAAAACACACATAGAACTTTATAACATGTGCTTTAAAATAGATAATAAATGAATGAAAGAAATAAAGCAATGAAATAGAATATTAGTAAAAATACCAAAGAAATCAATTTAAAAGCTATTTTGAAAAGATGTGTCTTGAGTTTTTTTTTAAAAAAACATCGACAGTTTCTGTGGCCTTTAGGTTCTCTGGCAGGGTGTTCCACAGTCAAGGGCCATAAAAACAAAAACTATCGGTTACTATCAAGAATTTTTGGATCTAGACTACTCTTCTTCAGAAGGGGTCCCATCACTGCCGTTTTAAAGGCAGATGGAAAGACGCCCATCTGATGAGTAGTTTACCATATTCAACAGTTCAGGCTCCAAGAAACCATAAATCTTTTTAAAAGCGATGTGGGAATCGGGGCTAAAAGACAGGTGTTTAATTTATCTGGGAGAAAACACAATGAAGCATCTTTGCATCAACCAGGACAAAACTCTCCAGTGTTTTCTCTACTAAAAACAATGCTTCAGACCTGTTAATACCCATGTTAAATTGAGATTAAAGGCCAGATCTTTTCTGACTGGACCTCTGAAGTGGTCTGCAAAGTCTTCACATGCTGTGTCTGATGCATGAAGGACTCGTTATCCGTGTATGTTAAAATATCAGTGGTTTTTAAAAGAAATTTTGGATTATCTTATCTGTAATGAGGTTGAAGTAGTGTGTTCTTGCCTGTTTTATCGTATTATTGTAAATTTTAAGTTCTCTTTCATAATAAACTGTTAGTTAGTTTTTCTTCCTCTCTGCAGTCCTGCAGGCTCTTTTCATTTCCTTTATTTCATTGCTGTTCTCAATTTTTCTTAATATTTTAGTTTTAACTGGAGCTGCTGAGTCAATCGCTGTTTTTGTTTTATTGTTAAAATGGTCAACAATAAAATCACGTGATGCAGGTGAAATCTGAGTAGGAGTTTTAAAATGTCATTAAAAATTTCAGACACTTCTGAAGTAATATATCGTTTCCTCACAGTTCTTACTGGGGCTTCTTGTAAAACACTGACATTAAAAACACACGGTAAAGATCTGATACAACCAGGTCAACAACAGAGGACACACCAGTGGACAAGTCATAAGTTATGACCAAATTAAGTCCAGGATGTGTCCTCTGTTGTTCTGTGTAACATGCTATTCAAAACCAGACAGGATTTATAAAAACTGTTGCTTTGAATCTTCTGGTCTTTCCCAAAGATCTGAGATGAAGGTAAATGTTAGCTTAGGGCATCTGTTTAATAAGGTTTTGTACTTGCAGAATGTGTTAATATGATTCTGGCGAGCACTTAATCCCAAATTTTAAAAATGAAAACGACAACCAAATTATTTCAGTGTCCAGGCCAACTGTTACTCTAAATGGGCTTTTCTTAGCTTTTGGTTCACAAACAAGTTAAGCTAGAAACTCTTGTTTATTATTGTATTTTATGTTTGTTAGCACTGGAGTGAGTTTGTGGTGTGAAACAAAACCTGCTGGCTGCTTCTGTGTCCATACTGCTGTGCAAAATGTCAGTACCTGTGGTGTTTATGAAATATTGATGTAGCCAATGTAGCAATCACCATATCACACATGTTTCAAATCCTGAAACAGGCCTGAAATTACATCAAGATGTTTGTCCATGTAGGGCCTTTAGGCTTTATGCTGTGCTGGCTCATCCTCAGAGCAACTCCTACTCCCCAGTGCCCTGAAAGCCCCCCATCTGCCCCCTCCTTTTTTCTTTTTTCACGAGAGAGCTTCAGGGTTTCACCCACCTACTTGGTTTGTCTCATAGCAAACCTTTCCATCATACCCAACATCTAATCTCCTTAAATCGGGTATGGACAGGCTAGACCCCTTGGCTTAAACCCAGCCAAATCCACTCAATGAGCTTTGACAAGCTTTTGGCCTTTTCCTCTGTCAGCCTTCAAGTTTCTGTCACTGACTTTTTGCTCACACCCTCCCACTTTGCTGAACTTCTGGTACGGCCAGCAGACTGGCCAAGTGCAAGACCATATGCAGACAACTGCATCCCGAAATAAACAACTATGTTTGTGTAGTTAAAGAAACATTCTCAGACATGATCCAAAACAAGTCATGTGGAATGTTTGTTTTTATTTTCATCCTCTTATCATTAAGTGAGTTGACAGTTTGATTTCATGCTCATCAATATGCTATCATTGAGTCAACATTTAAGGAACTGGCATAATTTTTCACCAAAATACCATCGTCCTGCTGTAATCGCATTAATTTCACCTGCTTTTTTTTATTTAAAAGGAATTAATGTTGATTTTGGAAAACTATTGTTCTGTCTTTCATGTCATCTTTGCCAAATAATGTACAAATTTGTAGTTAAGTCACTGTTGATGAAATGCCTGTATAAACATTGTTTTAGCTGTGCTGCGTGCATATTAAAGAATTAAACTCTCAAATTATGGGACGCAAACATGTAATGATATAAGATAATTCCTTTTAATTTATTTGTGGTTATTTTTTTGGGTCTGCCATTTTGTTTGTGCTTTGTAACCCTGTTTTTTTCACCATATTTAATTTATTTGTTGATTATTTCTTCCTTTTAGTATGGTCAGATTCTCCTATCTGGTCAGTTGTATTTGTAAGGCATGATGTGGAACCAGTGAAGAATGAGCAAGTACTGCCCCTGATCTATAGTTGTTCCCAGTTGTTGACTTGAAGAAACAAACGTATTTGCTCAGTGCAGGTTTTCAGAACCTTGGAGCTAACACCAGTTGGATCTGCAGCCTTGTTCTGGTTAAGTCTTTCCAGTTGCTTTTTTTTACCTGACTGTAGGAAACATATGGTCTGTAGCGGCAGGCAGAGGGGTATCTGTGTTTTGGTTGAGGAGGAGAAAAGGATGTGTGACTAAGCTGCAGGCTAACTGCAGTGGAGGTGTGATAGGAAAGCTGTGGGCTTGTCGAGTATGAGAGATCTGCTTCTGTTTGACTGGAGCCAGACCTCCAGGAGGGGCGTGCAGGTGTGATGATGTTAAAAACTCTTCTGAACTGAACTTATTAAAGAACATGTTCAGCTCATTTGCTCTATTCAGGCCTCATCAGTATGATCCTCCTTTAACTTGAAACCTGTCATCTTACTTATTCCTGACCATAAATCCCCCACACTGTTCCTCTGGAGCTTCTTATTTGACTTTGTACCAGTAGTTCTTGCATTTTTAAATCTTTGCTCTCAATTAGTTTGTTTTGTTTTCCATAACTCCCCTTTCCGCTGTCTGAAGCCATTTCAGTCCATGTACAGGTTAGTGATCAAAGGTTTGGTAGACAACAGGATCTAAGACGAAAGGCCCTTTCACAGCTGACATACTGACTTGTAATATAATAAGCTCTTCTGCTATTAATAATACACACGATATATATTTTGATGGTGAGGGTGAATAAGTATGCACAGTACCAGGACTTCAAAATGCGATTTACAGCCTTTCCTCCAGTAACATGTGAAAGAGTTTTCTATGAAACGGGCCCATTAGCTTTTTAGTTGTACAGTCCCATCCCCACATGGCTTCATTAGGTTTTATCTTCATGGTTCTGTCAGCTAGAACCACTATGAATGTCTCTACTCATTCCTCCTTTGCAGTGAAAGACTCCCTGCTCACTCTCAGCCAGATATTTCAGAAGTCAACCTCAGATCTCTGCCAGCACTGCAAAGAGACCTTGCACGAGGCTTTTTTAAATGGAGGATTATTGCTGCTTCATTTAAACTGTGAGAGCCCAGGTCAGCAGGAGCACAGAGATCAATAGGCACTATGATCAGCATAGATTACCACTGTGTGTGAGAGATGTAAAGTGCTGTTCACACCAAGAGCATTACCTATTTGCGATAACTTTAGAAAGATACAATTGTTTTAATTAGAATGTAAGAAGAGGTCCACCCATCTTTTATTGGCAAACTTGTTTCGTGGAGCAATTTAGTGCATCATCTTAAATTTGACAGCCAATCAAAATACAGCCAGAGTCATGTTCTTAGTGTTGCTGAAAGATGGACATCTCCACGGCTTCACAGTTGCTTTAAAGTACTTTAAAGCAACATTATATTAGTCATCAACCTTAAAGCTTCACGTCATTCCTAGAGTTATTATAGACCTGCAACATCTAGACGCTGAGAAAACAACTTGTATCTTAATTAATAACCATGATAAATAAAAAGAAGAGTAAGCATGGACTTTTACTGGCTGGAAAAAGAGACAAGATACAGGATGGATTATTACCTTCATAAAGCAGTAACACAACGTGAGAATCTGCCAGCGCTGCATCGAAATCAAACTCTGAAAGGATTTGTCCAGTTGTTGCATCTTACAACATTTATTGTCGACAAACTGATGTTCAAAACAGTTCTTAATTTCTTTAAAAAGGAAGCTGTTTGTGTGCGTTTTGAAAATAAGAAGTAGAGATAAAAAGAAGGAATGTAAATACATGCAGTTAACAGTTTGACATGCTGTACGTCAATAGAAGAAAACATGTCTAATTTCCTTTTCTTGTTTTTTTTTCTCACCTCTCCTACTTTTGCTTCCTCTGCCAATAGTTGGACTTGTCCATAAATAAAGCCAGCACTTCTGTTTTGAATAGTTTTTTTTTACTGATGCTTGCTCCTTGCAGTCATCTCCCACTAATATGTGCACTTCACGCTCCCTCACAGATGTGTGCATCAGGTCCAATTTGTAGCCTACTTTTATGAATTTAGTGATGACTCTTGAATGATTTATTATATCTCAGACAACAATAATTAAAATGACAGTATGATTTCTATGAGATTGTATGTAACATGCAGTGAAATTATCTGTGGGACAATAAGATGATAAACCAAGCTTTATATAATGCTGAGGAGTAGGACGTACACAGCTTGAAAACTCACATTGAAATCCTCATTATTCAGTTATGCCATGCAAATAAGCGTACCTCATTGTGATTGAGGCCTTTTGTTGCTCAAAAAGCAAGACAAATACACAACTTTGTCTGTTGTTTATGGATATTTCAAATACTCTGAACGTCCTGTTGTTTCATCTTAAAGCAGTGCAGCTGTGATATAGTGAGGATTATTTAGCTGGATTGCACATTTGCTTAGTTTTCTGGTAATTCTTCATGCTACAGAAAATCTTCTGTGTTTAATTACATAATTACAGAATGTAAATGCATCTCTTCTTGTTGGACAATATGAAGACCAGCTTCTCTTACAGGACATGTTTTTACTAATACGTGAATGACAGAGAAGACAGTCTGATAACAAGTTATATTTACTGCCCATGATTCCCCTCTTTCTGAATGACCAGAGGGAGTCTCTTATGTCTGTACTGTGTTTCCACATGGTGCCTAAAATAATATTTGCTTTGTTCTGCATTTCTTTCCCTCTTCCAGGTGACCAAGGAAGACTTCATGAGTTTCGAGTACATTCTTTGCATGGACGACAGCAACTTGAGGTATAGTTATTTCAGCCCACATCAGCAGTGTTTATTTTTTCAATCACAGTTGGACACACAGGCACTAAAAACACTGGTGTCATGTGTTAAGTGTCCCATCTAACTCATAATTGTCTGATTTGGGTTTTTAAAAAAAGTAAAATGAAATAAACATTTGCCTGGAAAGAGGTTGTTCTAGGTCATCAACAACCATCTGCGCTGGTCATTCACATAAGAATGGTGGCAACACTGGACTATAACTTGTTGGTGAATGCCTCCCTTTAATGAGCAATATTCTTTCTTAATCTCTTTTCAAAGGTCAGGGGGAGGGATATTTTTTGCTACTTTGAACGTTTAAGGATCATTTTGAGATCACATGCCTATGGCAGATCTGATCTGTAAGCTGCTTACTGAGTTCTTTGGATGCCTCGTCTTTGCTCTAGGGGTAGTTTTTCTTTCTTCCTTTTCCCCTGCATATTTTTCCCCAGACCAAAACATTTCTTAATTATTTGACCTTCTGTTTGGCATGTTTAGTTCTTGCCTAATTTGAATAGTTTCAAAGTTATTTTGTAATACTTACAAATAGCCGTTTATTCTTTTTGTTTAGATAACGTGGAAAGTTGTTAATGATTTGATACATTTGTAATGAGAAATCTTTATTTTATAATGACAGTTATAGAACAAGATTGTTTAAATTTAGATCTAAATGTGTGTTTATCATATAAAAATGTTCTCATAATGATGTAGAGACCACAGGGTGAAACCTTGTCTCTTTTCTCTGGTCTTCACAGTGACTTGAAAAGGAAGGCGAACTCGGTGAAAAACTACAGAGCAAAGATTGAACTTCTCGGTTCATATGACCCTCAGAAGCAGCTCATCATCAAAGACCCATATTATGTAAATATACACAAACTGTTCAATTAAATGTCACTGAATGAAGATGATTTATTTAATTTAGCATATTGGGAAGATATACGTCATAGTGTTTGGTCTGCAATACTTTGTGTATAAGTACTTCAAACTCTGTAAAACAATCACTTTTGGGTGTATAAATGTAGCATGAGGTAAAATGGCATCTCTATATAATTTGTATATGGCCAGTGTGTATGTTATTGTATTATGTAACATAGTGAACACAAGTGTACCTTTTAATTCCCTTTAGTTCATCTAAAAGTGCATAAGCCATAAGCTGCACTATGAACATAAAACCGACCAAAATCCACACAGAGGGTTACTGGCTGGACCTCCCACTAATAACATTTTTAATTTAATTATCCAAAGAAAAAGCTAAACTCTTTTCTGCTTGATCAACACTGTTTACACTCATCTCCACTGAAATGACTTGGAGCATTATTAATAAAAAGGGAAAAGAGAAAAGCTTTTTTTATGTCATCAGATGTTACATGGTTGGGGTAACAGAGTTGTATTTGGCCAGACAACTTTCTATATTTAGCCTAAAGTGAAAATGTCTATTTGTACAAATATTTAGCCACATAGTTATTATATTAGTGCCTCACAGTAATACTTTTGATTTATTCTGTTTTAGTTATGCTTCATTTATTTCCAATAATCATCACATATGATGTACTAAAGCTAAAACTGACATAAAGCCGTTAAAGCTGAAGGCAGCACTGTAAACTCTGGGACGTTTACCTGTTAGCCAGTCAGGCAGACCTGCAGCGCACTAAAACAGCTTTCAGAGGAAGCAACTCGTCCAGTGATATAATGGCATTTGCTGCACTCAAATGAAAATGTGTTTATGTTCATATTAACTTTTTTCATTTTAACATGTTTATGCTCTTTATAGTTTTATAAGGGATGTGGATATCCCATAACCCAATGAATTTTCTTATTTTATATCTGCTAAACTACTTTAGAAAAAGGTGAAGAGAAACTCCACTTTGTTCTTTATGTTGTGTTTTCTAAACACTTCTAATGGTTTTACATCACTTTTCTATATTTTGTTCATTTACAATCAGTAATCTGTCATAGGTTAAACAAAATAGTCAAAAGGGAAAGTCAGAAGAACAGTTTGTTTATTTATTGTCCCGTCTCTCATGATGATCAGGGCCACAGAAAGCAAACATAAAATGGTGTGGTGATAATGGATTTAACAACATAAATGGGCTTTGTTCAGCCCCTCCCTTTATGGCTCCTCCTAAAGCTGTATCATGAGAATAGTTTAATAGACATAATGAAGAACAGGAAACGTTACACAGTACAGTCATTTATTTGTATTTATGGTTCTGGATGGACTGTGTCAGCCTTTAGGTGCATGTAGTAGTTGCATACAAGGAGAGTTGGAGTCTATTCTGGGCATGTTGCATTAAACAATCCTACAACATAACTGCAGAAATGAAGGGATCATTTGCTTGCTTAGTGATCTCACCCATAACATACAAAAGAGTTTTTCCATATCGGTCGATACAACAGCGCAACACATGTACAGATGTGTTGTTTAATTACTGGAACACATTGATAAGAAATGTTTTCTGGTTTCTGATCTGGCTTTCCATGCTGCATTGCTTACTGGACTCTTGTTTTATACATGCTATTTCTGCAGTAGAAAGTCCTGCCAGATGATTCGGACAAGGCTTCTTGGCTGCTTTTTACCTTCTTGAGGGTTATGAGTGAAAAAAGGCCGAAGTTGGAAAAGTGCATAATGAAAAGGATGGGAGGACTTGGAAGGAAGAGCAGCAGTGATAACTCATCAGCATATAAATAGGCAACGTGTCCTCAAGCTTCCGACTTGCATGTTTTCAGAAAATGTTTTTAAAAAATATTAAAGCATCTTATAAGTAATCATTTTCAGGGGTGGTCTTTATGGAAGATGTGTGGCTGCATTTGTTTGTATTTTTATTACTGTGTGGGTCATTAAACAGTCATGTTATTTGGGATGTAGCTGGAAGAGGAGCTGTTTATACAACTGTAAACAGTTGTATAATATCATTTACGACCTTAGTTTTTTTCTGCAGCTATCAGAGTTAGTGTGTTTTTATAGGTCTTACTTTTATTGTTGATAATCTGTGTGGGTTTGGAGTGTTGTAAGGACTTTGGACGCTTTCCAGTATTGAGCAGTGGCCCCTCGCCAGTGACCACATGGCACGATGGCCAGACCGTCACTGTCAGGATAAACGCAGACATGCTTATTTTCTTTTCAGTAGATGTAATGATGAAATTGTAGCCCGACTGAATCTTCTCTGTTTTGTATCAAAACGGACCAATTGATTAAAAGCTGTTTTTCACCCGTAAACAGTCCCAGAAAAACACTGTAAAATGATTAAATCTCTTCCCAGGACTGTCCGAAAGCTGAAGTATAACCGATGTGGCTTATTGTTTTTAAAAGACGTTGCTAGCTGCACTGTTAGTGATGCTAGCAGCCTCATGTTGGCGTGTTGGTCCACTGAAATCTTGACACCTATATGAAGGTTCTCTTCGGTAATAGTTTAACCAGGTGATGGATTTAACATTGTTTAGTGGCTTGTTTTTCTTTTCCTAAGAGAAATGAATGTATTTCCATCGGGTTTGGTTTGATCATGTCTAAAACAGATTAGTTTTTATGGGGACGTTTTTCTGGCAGGAGTCAGTACTTTCCTAAAGACCTAACCCTGTTTTGTTTACCCTTTTTTCATGCATTTTTAAATCTGTAAACATTTTACAATGAACTAAAAACAATGTAGAATTTAAAAAGCACCTTTCTTTTGTTTATTTGCTTTGTCCCAATTCTTTTCCTTTCAGCAGATGTAAATAGTGATTCAACATTGGTGGCTGAAATTTAACTTAATTTCCTTATTTTTTCCTCTTAGGGAAGTGATGAAGACTTTGAGAAGGTGTATGAGCAGTGCATACGATGCTGCAAAGCTTTCCTTGAGGTGAACTCCTAACTGCGCCAAAGCCCTGACAACATCTTTCATCTAAATCTGATTAATGAACCTAACATGTAACAGAAGCACTTATCAGTATAAACACACTTCCTGTCACTGACGCTCAGTGATTCCAACGTGATGCCAGCTACAGAGTGTACATTTAGAGCAATGCTGCACTTTTGAGTTTGTGCTCTGTAAGTTCTGTTTTATGAAAATGAATAAAGAAAATTTGGACTGTGTTTTGTTTTTATGTAATTTTTTACAAGTTTGTTCAGCATGAATGAACTTTTTTTTATTTTATACAAATTCTTGGGATGTTTCCACGCATGTGAACTCTTTTGAAATGTATTTTCTGTACAGCATAGTTCATTGCTGGAAACTAAAGCCTATCCCAGCATAAAGCAGGCGATGGCAAGATCTACTATCGAACAGGTTGCCAGTCCATCACATGGGAAACAACCGCTCACACTCACAGTCGAGCAGAATACATGGAAGGAACATAAGCGTGTGACATGCTACAGAACATGCTAACACAACATAGGAAAAGTCCTGTTCTAACTCCACTGTCTCCATTTCTCTCTCTCCTTTTACAATTACTGTTTTTAAAAACGGTGTAATACTGACTGGTAAATCTCTACATTTTGTTTGTACGTGCACAATGTTTAGATTTTACTAACTAACTTTTCAAATCCCGACTAAGCAGAAAATCTTCCGAGTCTATTTGTATTTTAAGGATCCAAATCTAAGAGTTCATCTTTGATACATTCCTGCTGCCTAATGTTCAATCGGATGTTTTGGTTATCCTGATACTGATGGACCGTTCCACAAAGAAATGGTTACTACCAATATGTCAGCATGAAGCAAAAAGAAAAATGTTTTTCCCTGTTTTCATCACCCAATCATTTAAGGAGACTGAAGTTCTTCTGCTCTGTGCCAGTCACCACTTATTTCTGAAGTGTTACTCCCACTAGGCTGATCTTCCCACCACTAATTCAAACGGCAACAGGTCAGTGCAATTCATCTCCTCATAGTAAGGCTTTGATTTCACCACAGTGAGAGATGGGAAAGCGGCTGTAAATCATTATGCGAGGGTGGAGTTCACAAGAAGACAAACCAACTGGTTACTGGGTGGTTTCCACTTGCTGAAGAATGCAGTTGCAGTCTTTGAATGTACATACTGGGGCCACTGGAATATTCAACACACAATGTTGGATGCTACTTGTATCAAACTAGAATTGGTGACACTTTTTGTGACACTCCCTGAAACCCACCATCTGTTTCATGTTCTCTTTCTGGGCTGAACTATTGGCACAATGTGGCACACAAGACAAGCTCCAAATTGCACACCATACTACAGAGTACCATTTTCCAGTTTGTTTACACTTTATAATGTATTTAAGGAATTATCTTGTAAATATTATTACATTTTTATACTGCTTTTGTTTGTTTATATATAAGCATAATTGCTAAGTGCATGCACATGGATACTGTAACAACTGATTAAAGTAGGCTACTTCTATCTATTTATTCATTACACCCAACAAAAAAAGCGCTAAGTTTATTGATGAAATAAAAATGTGAAATGTATATTTTATAAAATGGAAGAAAAAGCAAAAAGGATGATGCAAAGCAAAGAATTGCACATGGTCCAGAGATGCATGCAGGTCTGCTGGTTTGAAGATAGCTTTTTGGTTTGCTGGCCAGGTGTTCTGGATTAAACCAACACCACTCGGATCCAATCGGAGGAAATGCCACGGAGCCAACAGTGCACACAGCACTGAGGGCCTAGGGCCACCACAGACGCTTCATGTTTTTAATGGATTTCATAGGGTGTAGAACTTTGCTTGAACATTTTTTCACTGACAACTGTTGACAGCATGTTATGTATATTAACCAGAGAACATAGACACGCTTTTTTTGGAAGAAGGTGCTGCTTGCAACGCCGTGAGCACTGAAAACTTTATTCCGTTGTTATTTATACAGCGGAATAACAGAAAATTTACGATAGCTAAATTTACTGCTCCTACATGTCATGACTATTTCCCAATAAGCAATGGGATTCACTATCACCACCACCACCTGATCTTTTAAAGAACATAATACTCAGAAATGACTAGTAGCTGTAACAGGATTTTTCTTATAGTCTTTTACATATAACGGAGTAATTTTCCAGTGTTTTGGTTTTCATTTAAAGTACTACAGGTCAGTGTTTATTCCACCATTTCTTTTTTAATTGTTCAATCAGAAAATACTGCTTTTTCATTTTGATGAGGTCTTCAAGAAATCCAAAGTGTGAGCTTTCAGTTTCACTTTTGACATGTTTGCATGTCAGCAAGAAAAGCAAATGAGCAAAAACATTATTCATGTTGACTTTTTTCTATTTAGGTTCTGGAGTTTCAGGCTTCTGCACATGTGGATGCTGATTGGCTGTCATAACGTACACTTTAATACTTGCATGTTTTCTAGTTAATGTAAAGATTCAATGCAAAAGTGTTTTCCAGACATCCATCCATCCATTTTCTACCGTTTTTCCCTGAACGGGGTCGCGGGGGGGCTGGAGCCAATCCCAGCTGTCAACAGGCGAGAGGCGGGGTACACCCTGGACAGGTCGCCAGTCCATCACAGGTTTTCCAGACATGTCTTTTGGTTTTTTAGAGAAATTACTTGCAGTAATATATTTGTAGATAGGTCAAGTTTTTCCAGGTGTTGTGATGTATTTCTGCTGCTGAGCACAGCGAAAGCACACAGAAGCATCACTTCACATTTCAGTGAAGGCCTGACATGTAACCACAGCAGCATCTCTCAACAGGCTCTTTGTTGTTTCGCAACCTTTTTTCTTTTTACACAAGTTCAACTAAATTTGAGAAAGAAAATCGAGTGACAACAGAAATCTCAGGACCTGGGCAAAAATGCAACAAAACCCATCTGCTTTGGACAGATACAAATAAAATCTGTTCTGTATATCAGCAGCCCTATAAAAGGAGTTTCTCAGTGTGAATGCAATAAAAACAACAGAAATGTGCTGAGTCACACTCTGGAAAGTGATCACTTACAGTGATTTTGCAACATCTATTTCAAACAACAAAAAAAACCCACTTTGCTCTCTCTGAGTTTGACCTTTTAGCCCATCTGAAGCCGCGGTGGGAAGTTCACCAGATCTGCAGTCCCAGGACTCCGTCCAGTCATGCAGACATTTCAGGGCGCATTCTTTGTTTCAAGATGGGAATGCACAGGATAACAAAGACTAGCGTTTTTGTACCAATCTAATAATTTATTTAAATATATATATATACACATCTATAAAACCCATTTCATAAATGCCAGTCAAGTTAATTTATATAGTAGGTTGATTCTCCTTACGCTTCCATTTACATCATTTACACATTTAAATGATCAGTCTAGTTTATGTACAATGGGACCTTGTGATGAGTGAATACCATTAAAGAGACATTGCCATGCTTTACCCAGGATCCACAGGAGGGCTGTGAGTAACAAATTCTGTTTGTTCTTTGTTGGGTTGCACAAAAAGGCAGGAAAATGATCATGCAATTAATAATTTAATCACAATTCGTTCAAAGCACACATGGGTGAAACTGCTGGGACTGCCAGCTGGGAGTCTGCAAGAGCTTCTGAAAACCGAAGAGCCAGATCTGGGCAGTGCAGTAGACAGGCTGGATTAAAACACACTTAACAGGATAACTTAATTGCAAAAAAAACAAGTTATATAGAAGTAGTGTAGCTGTTTTCCTTTGTTTTATGGGTTCCAGCTGGAAAAAGGCCTCTGGTTTGTCAATGTCTTTTTCTTCTCCAGTCCACCTTTTATACAAAACTTTCACCACTTTCATCTTTGTCCCCGTTCTGTGCTTAGTTGCCTGGTTGCTCCCATAACTTTCAAAGCCCAGAGTGGTAAATGGTAACAATTCAGGCCTTAGCAGAAGGGACCTGAGTGAAGGACAACATGTGCCTAAAGTCAGTCAGGCTGGTTTGGTTTAGGCTTCGCCAGTGTTGTCCAAGGCACTTCTTCCCCCAAAGTACTTGCTTTTGTCTTTTGGAGACCTCATGTTTGGATTCAACCTGCAAAAAAGAGAGAGAATGATACTCAGTGCCTTCCTCATCTATGCAATAGCAGAAAGACGTACAGATGATACAAGAAGAAACTTGATTTGCCATTCTTGCTGTGTCACCACAAGAGGCTGTGTGTGTTGACTCAGAAAATGTATCACCACTGAGAACAAATGGCTCCTGAACAGCATGACCTGCACTGTGAACTTCTGAGCCCAAACTCGGAGAGCTTTGCGGGTCTTGAATGATGGGATCATTCATTGTTTTTACATTTTTTGATGCAGCAATGTTAAAAGGAAGTTTGAACTTTTTCTTAAGCGAGTTCTGAAGTGGGATCTCATGGGGATGTTCTTGGTAAAAATATTGTCAAAGACATGATCACGATTTTACAGTTGTGATTATTCTGTGTCCCAACACTACAAATGTGTAAAAACCACAGAAACTCCTTAAAGCTCTTTAAGCTTGACTTACATGTTTTAAAGCCAACATAACAAAATTATATAACACTATAAAGGAAGTAAGAATTCTTGTTTCAGTGCTCTCTGCTGTGTAAAGGATAAATATATTCTGCATATCAACTCTGGTGATGAGCTATCCTCCACAATCACACCTTTTTCTTCTTCTATGATTAAAAAATATGTTACTTAATCTGTTTGTTTGGAGGGAATAACTTTTTTTTCTACCGCAATGTCCCACACACCTCTTCTGCAGCTCACACAGATGGAAATCTTTAAAATGAATGAATCGCAGCATTTAAAACTGTGATTAATTGGAGAATTCAGAGACTTTAAGGGGATTATTATTACAAAAGCTAGTGATTTCAGGAAAAGCTCACACATTTATGAGGTATTTGTTGATTTTTTCATGGATTAAATTGAATTTAAACTCATCTGTTTATTGCTGAGATACATTTTTCGCCCAATATTTAAGTGTTTATGGGTAAACTTTTAAAAATTAGTAGCACAATATGAAGTGATTGGTTAAAAGGTAAAAAAAAACAGGAAAATTTGGCACTGAAAAGTATGTAAGTATCTTATGAAACATGATGCATTTAACCTGTAGTGTGAATAATCTCACGTCATCCATTCATCGCTTACTTCAGTGTGTGTGACGTGCATTCCTCATTTCAGTGACATCATATGCAACATTTCTTCCTGATCTACATAATCCAAATCAAAAGTTTACCAAATGAACACTGAGCAATGCCTTTGTAACCAACTATTTAATGAGATCATGACCTATAGAAGAATTATTGTATCTCTCTTAGACTTCCTCTTTGCCACTGTGGCCTGTCAGAACCCTGATGATTTGCTGTGTACACATTTTCTCCATTAAGCAGTTTTGTTTGAGTTAGAGGTGAAAGCATCATGGTACCTTGTGTGTGTGCTACCCCTCTGTGCACTGTGGGCTGCCGGCTAGCCGTGTGAGAAGTCGTGCACATCTTTTGAAGTCTGAGAAGAGAAAATAAAGCGGAAAGACAGTGAGTGGGTTCTTTTCATACAGCGTGTTGACATTGGACTTCCAAAGTCATTCCTCATTTTATAAGCAGGCCGAATCAACAGCAGCTTACATGCAGGTATCGTGCAGTCTCTGGTGTGGTGGTAAACTCTGTACACATTCTTCCTGCACTTGGGGCTGAAGTAAAGCGGACCTGACAGAGGAGAGGAGAGCTTTACGCACAGTTCCAGCCTCACAAACACCTGGATTAACATCTGTTTCACTGGCTATAATTCAGTTTATGTTTATTCCTCTGCCTTGGCCACTGCCAGTGTAAAATGTAGGAGTCATCAGCCTATAAAACACGTCTTGAGCCTTACCTGTTATGTGTTTCAGGAACTTTTCCTTCTTTCGTAGATCTCTGGGAAATAGAACTGTTGAAAGAGAGGAGACAGGAGGAGGCAGTTAGGGGGTTTCATAAAATCTCTGACAACATGAGAGGTCCTGTCAAAAGGAGCATCCATCACAACAGATCAAGTGTGCATTTATAAACCAAAGCCAGGAGGAATCCTGAGTGGCAGCTATTAAGGAAAAAATACCCTTAAAAAACAAAGCGCAACATCTGCACAGCATGGCCAGTTGCCATTTGGAAATTTTATTTTAGCCATAGGCTACACCCTTCATTCCACAGCATCCCTCTGAGACCCAGAGGACACGCGCACTCACCGACAGCCTGGTTTCCTCTCTCTGTTCTGCTTCTAAAATCCCTCTGCGACGACGACGTTGAGCTCTCCACCCGTGACGTTAGCGGGGCTTCCGTTTTCGAGCTGTGGCGTCCCCGGTTCTCTTCCACGTGTTTCACGACCTCTACTATCCGCCTCAAGTCCCGCCGCGCGACCCCGCCGGCAGCCGCCGAGGTCGCCGGCGAAGGCGCGCTCTCGCTGCAGTGCTTGGTTAGCGTGCACATCAGTAACACCAGTCCCATAATGACGTGCCTGCGCAGTCCGATCATAGCTCCCGTGGGGGGGACAGGGAGTAAGCTGTGATCTCTCCGGACACCTGCGGGAGAGAAATGTTCAATTTTCCTGAATGGAGGAAATCCAGTAACACCCACAGTGAGCACGCTGATCAGATCTAACAACAGGATTATTAATACTGTATGAGCCATAATAAACAGTAATACAAGACTATGAGAAGGGGCCAGAAGTTCAAGCCCCAATGGGGCTAATATGGCAAGTGTCCATCAAATGGGATCAGCTGATGGACGTTTTCCAGTCTAACATCTGTAAAATCCTTCTTTCTCATCACTTCATCCAAATCTCACATAGCTACTGCAAAATTATTCATTTTGAATTATTTTAATGCATCCGTCTTGACCACAGTGTTGCCAGTATGTCCTGACAAAACCAGTCCTGTCCCCATTAAAGTTTGATTAAAATGAGGATTCTGCGAGATGTTGGACCATGATGAGACAAATCAGGTCAGAATATTAGCAACCAAAATCTATTTAAAGTAAATAGTTTGAAAGTTTCACAGTACAAGTGTGGATTGGTTTTGTTTTTACCTTATTAAAGTCCTCAGATTTGGTGATTATATCCGGTGCGTCCAGAACAAAAGGAAATGTGCGTAATAGACTTATTTAGTGTTCCCTTCGGGATATATGTCCTTTTAGCCTTCTCCTATTCTTGAAGAAATAAAGCTTCTGGAGTCATATGAGTATCTGTGGCCATCCTCTGACCACCAGCAGAGCGCAAAGACAGATTGCGGACAGCTGAAAGATCCCCGCGCGCGTCCTGCTGTCGTATCGTCTCCCCAAAGTGAAGCTCACTTTTTATTCAGTCTCGCGGACGTAGTGACCTGTCCCCTGTGGGCTACTCCGCCACATATGTGGTAGTTTCAGCACATTACAGGCGCACCTGAAGAGGAAAGTCCACATGAGTTGACTGACCATCACTTGAACGCGGAGTGAAGTTTTCTGCGCCCCCTCCTTTCCGTGACTCCATTTATCTGTGCGATTCGCGGTTACAGGAAGCGTTTCCCTCCACTAATACTTCCACTGAAATTTCCAATCAGCCCAGTGTACAGCACAGATACCAACATCTTAGTGGAAATGCTCCCATATCCTCCTTGTGATCCTCATAACCTCATTTAGAGCCATTGCGCGTTTTACATCCATCAAATTGAAACCCAATTATGCACCTTTTAAGGATGTTTCTTTGAAAATTGATTAGGGTTTAAAACTTATTGCCAGCCATTTCTGTGCAGAACGAGTAAATGGTAGCTTAGGCTACTAAGGTCCCCCCTCCTTTATTCGGATTAGTCTGTAGGCTGCTGTGGTCAGAACAGCTTTCTGAAAGTCAGGGCGTGCAAGTGGCTCTCATGCCCACCCCCCCAAATCTCACGGACCTGTGAGGCTTTACAATCTAATGAAGACGTGTTGAGAGGAGACGGCCTGCTTCAGACGCACCTCCACTAAACTCCATCTGTTAACCACTAAAACAAAGCTTTCTGGGACTGTGTATTATTTATCACTTAAGTCTTTCCAGAGTTTACCCAAATATGTTGCGCGCAGTTGTCTGTTTATGCCATAATCGGATTATTACAGCATATTTGCAGTGACAGCTTGGTTGTTTCAATGCATAGTTGAGTAAAGTTAGAGTGTTTGGGCCATGAACTGGGTGAAACGTTGGTGCTGAAAGGACAGCGCGCGTTTGTCACCCTCCTCCAAACCTCCTCTTTGATGGGAAGTCGTATGCCTTAAGATGGGATGGTAGAAATAAACCACGGTGGCTGAGAAAGCCTATAGGGGATATCTGATTTCCATATGATGCGCATCATCCAGAGATAGTATATTGTTTCTCTCTCTCTCTTTAGAGAAGCGATGATTCAAGACTTGTGACAAATGTGACACACATATCTTCTTAGTGTTCATCTGCATGCATACATCTAGAGTACAGGTATAGGTGCGGATTCAATGTGCAGGGCCTGAGATGGTTTATGAGTTTAATCCAGTTAAATGAAGTGTGCAACACAGAGAAAGCAGCTTTGCAAGACCAAGCAGCACGTTCTGACTGACTTGTGACAGCTACTGACCCTCTAAAACGTAGAACTATACACATTTTAAATGATCAAGCTTTCTAGACTTTAACATGCTTTTTTCTCGAGCTAAACTTAAAAATAACGTCAATGTCAATATATATTGATGTCTTTTCCAATTTAGAGTTGAAAGTGAGTCTATGGAGGGACCGTTTCAACAGGGGGCGTCCTTCTGCAGCCACTCCACACCACTACTCATCGCCATCACATTTGTATATCTCAGCAAACCACTCAGCCAGCATGTCAGCTGGATTTGACTCATGAACTATTTCCATACAAATTAATAATCAAATCACCAAATCGAGGAGATTATCACATGTCACACCTCATCAGACATATGCATCTGCTGAGTAGCATGCACCAAACATCTAAAAAGAGCCCAGTGAGGTGCAGAGAAGTGACAAAATGATTCATCATATTCCTTTTGATTGACAGAGCTGTAAACTCAGTCTGACTTTTTGGAAAAAGAGAATCAGGAAATCATTTCTGATGGGTTTAGATGACATGTAAAGACAAGAGAGTTGATGTTTTGATGCTCATCAGTGTTGTAATGGCCTGCAAGCAGGTGAGTGAAGCCTGGAAGTTGTCCCTGCTGTGCTGGTTGTCATTTTCATACTTTTCACAGATGCTGGAAATGTTTGGAAAGTATTTACCGCTCCCTTTCTTGTCACATTTTCAACAGAAGCAACTTTCACATAATTAAAGTAAGTGAACGTTACCATGTTTAACCCCGTTTCTGTTCCTCTAGCTACCATCTTTCTTAACTTGAGTTCAGTCACATGTGAACAGACCAGATATGTACAAGTGGGTGACTCAAACTCACGGGATTTTAAGTTAACCACATGTGGCATAACTTGTAGTGGGCATGTGGGAGTCATTCTTTCAACATGCTGATTGTCTCACTTTCCTTTTCCTGGTGAACTCTTGACATTTATTCAATTAATCGTGCCATTTAAATGCAGTTGTTTTGAGCGTTCTTTCGGTGTAATTTATTCTTCAACTTAAAAATTGACTTTCTAAAAGATGTTGCTTTAAACTTTGTCATGGTTTTTGATGGAGGATTTCTTCTCCGTATGGAATCCACTTCTGCAATCATGTATATTGAAAATATTTTCTTCCCTGAGGGTCAGATAAACTGACACCACTAATGACTATGACTTTTAAACTGACCAGAAGGTTAAAAAAAATATTTTAAATGGAGTGAAAATAAGAAATACATACTTTTATTCACTCAAAGGAATAAATGTTTAAAGAACATTAAAAATGATCCACATCTGTAATAAAGATCCAGTTTAGAAGTTTGAGTGCTTCCATCCCCTCCTTTCCTTTTAATTGAATGATCACATAAACAATTGCATGTAAAAACTTAAATCAAAGGCTGTTTTTTTTATAAGGCAATGACAAAGTGATTTTTTAATAGTTTAAGTTAAAGAATCAGGATAGGATTGATCAGTATAGAAAATGAATGAATGAAGAAAGTTACAGATTGAACACCTTTTCACCAACTTATATGGACACATTTTTTGTTTTCATCAATGCAGGAAGGGAGAAAGAAAAAAACCAAGATGCAACGTGCAAAAATATATACCATCCAAGTTGATTTGAACTCTTTAACATCATCTTTAGTCTATTTAACAAGCATGAACACTTTGCGTAAACGTAGGACAAAGAAAATCATTTGGGTTTAAACTTTTTCAGTTTTACATGCATTGCTGTGCATCAACGGAGCAGGTAACATCTGCAATCAGACTTTCTCTGTCAGTCATCAGCATGAATGAAATTACATGTATAAAATTACTAAGCAGGGGAGAGGGGCACCTACTGGCCAAATTTATGAGAGTGAGAATTGATGCCATCTAAATAATGGGTTGATAACATTTGAAACGGCTGCTGCAAAAACCTCTCTGGAGAGCCGCTCACGTGAAATGACCCAATAATCTTACAGGACCAGAATGAAAACCTTCAAACAGAACCGAGAATCTGAGCTGGCTATAAAAACTGTTTATATACTTAAAGTGTGATACTAAGCACTGCCATGGCAATTTAGACCTTTTCTTGCCCCCTTCCCTCAGCTTTTTGATTTTTACATTAAAGGGTAATCTTCCCTAAGAGAAAGAAATGTGTCATTTCTAATGCAAGTCCAGGTTTATTTGTATTATATTGGAAAGAGAAGATCTTTTAGTCACAGTAAAGCTCCAGCAGCAGCATCTGGATGAGCTCCTGATGTTTAATGCTTTTTTAGGAAGTCCTGTTCAGTCTACTGGAGATAAATGCATGGAGTTTCTCCTGGTCTTTCTCAGAGACTAAACTTTTAATTCTGTTGATGTTTCTGAGTTGGTAAAAAGCTTATTGGTGAAGCTTTGATGTAGCTGCTGAAAGCCAGACCTGGGTCCATCAGTATGCCAAGGTTACACACAAGACACAAAGTTGTGTATTGTCTGCATAACTGTGTTAACTGATAAAGCTCTGTAGTAGTTGACACAAAATGAGCATATACAAGTTGATCAGAAGAGGTCCTAGTACTGCCCCATGAGGTACTCCACAGGTCATGGCCACTCGCTCAGATTCATAGCTGCTGATCGTAACAAAGTAACTCAGATCTTCTAAATAGGACCTGAACCAGTTAAGAACCAATCCAGAAAGTCCAACCCAGTTTTCCAGCCTGTGTAGCAGGATTCTGTGATCTACAGTATCAAACGCAGGACTGAGATCCAGCAGAACCAGGACTGATACTTTACCAGAATCAGTATTCATCCTAATGTCATTTAGGACTTTGACCAGAGCTGTTTCAGTGCTGTGATGAGGTCAGAAGCTGGACTGGAATTTATCAAGATTTCCACTTTCATTTAAGAAGTCATTAAACTGGTTAAATACTACTTTCTCAGTTATCTTGGATATGAAAGAGAGGTTAGAAACAGGTCTATAGTTGTTCATTATAAACGCATCTAGAGTCTTTTTCTTTAGGAGTGGCTTAAAGGCTGCCATCTTCAGTGATTTTGGAAAAACACCTGTTAGTGTTATGCTCCTGGGGTGAGCAAGAATGGAGAAATGGAGGAGATGAGTGGACCTAAAGCAGGCAGGAGGCAGATGATGCAGATTAAGGAAATTTTATATTTAAACAAACCAAACACATATAAACTGAAAAGAACCAACCACTAATGAACCGCTATGACAGAGAAAGTGGGGGTATAAATACGCAGAACAGAACAAGGCTCAGGTGGAATGAATTAACTAAATGAAACCAGGTGAAACCAATAAACGAGAACACAAGAAAGCTAAACTAAAAACAGACAAAACAGGAAATAAAGCAAAATAAAACAGGAAATACGGAAAACTAACAAACCCTGACAGTGAGCTGATGATGATAAGGAGGAGATAATTTACCACAGAGGTAAAAACTGCTTTTTAAAAGTCAGATGGTATCGTTTCCAGAGTGCATGTTGTTGATTTTAAATGCCAAACTATTTCTTGTAGGATTTTATAAAACAATCATATTAAATTGTGACATAACTTTAGTGTTAGTTCTAGGTTTTTGGAATTGGACAAATTTGCAGTATAGTAAGGTTTAACATAAAATAGGCCTGTCTTTACTGACCACAGTTTATCTGTTTGTAGTTCCCTCAGAGTTACATCTTATTTGCAGTTTTTACTCTGGCATGAGGGGATTTTCATCTTTACAAAAAAGACCATATGATAAAAAAGCATTTTCTTTATATTTAACATTTAGGAGCATGTTATTTCAACCCTCTCATTTCCACTAATGTTTTCAATGACCAGTTACGGTGCAGGCATGTAGCAGCTATGCTTGATTGGCAGCTTCCAGAAAGTTTTAAAGGATATAAGTAAGGTTCCCTTTAAGGGGTCAAGTAGTTTGTTTTTTCTGCCAACTTTAAATCCACAGAATAAAGCAGACAAGTCAGCAATACAGCATTCCTCTTTACATGTCCTGAACAAATTTTTAAGCATGTGCCAAAAGTGTGCCTCATAAATAATTGGCCTTTTCCTGATTATACAATCTTCCTTTTTCCATTTATCATTCTTCTTGTCAAACACACAACTTCATTGTGCTTGTTGTCTTTTAACAGATCCATTACACTTTATACTGTCATTGTCTTAGATTGTCAAACTAAAATGAGGTTATGCTTCATCCTTGTTTCATATATGGCAAAACTGGAGAGGTAGATTACTTGTTCAGCTCCACAGAAACGAAGCAATGTTTAGAGTACATGACAAGAGGTGAATTAGCTTGTTCTGGTTAAGTACAAACTAGAAAACTTTTTGAAGGCTTGAAACGCATATTCTACCATCATCGCCTAACACTTTGCATGTTTAACTAATCAAGAAGTAACCAGGTATACCTCTCACTTATCCATAAAACATCTTATTTAAATTATTGCCCAAATCCCCCAAAAAGAGGGCTCTGCAAGTTAAAACATCTGTTCTAAGTTTAACCCACCTCCAACTCCCTCTTCTTTATTCAACTATAACTTCATTCTGGTAAACAGCTGGAATAACAAAAACCCATGCCCAAACTTAACATTCAAGTAAATGCAGTAGTTGACATGACCCAAAGATTAATGCTGATTCTTCTTCATTCCCCAATTGACTTAAAAAAATCCCCCGAAACCCACCAGGACTAAATGGAAGCTTAGCAGCACAGCACTCAGTCAGCATAATACAGTTAATTCTGCAGCGTTCACTTAGAAGGCAACACATGTGAACCACAGCTGAAATGATTAAACCCACAAGGAATTTCCTCCAGCAAGGTAATGATTTTATAGAAGTGACCTAAAATATGTTGATGGAGATCTGATCTTACTGAACAGCACTACTGTGGACACTGTTTACAACATGAGGCTTGTGCCAATAAAGAAGATGAAGCAGCACCAACACTCATTCAGTTATATTTATGGTTATTTGGTTTATAGCAACATCCAGCCCTCTTGCACCCGCTCTTCCAGCTCTATATGAACATATCAAGCTTTTAAGATGCCAGATGCTCTACTTTCTGTGCATCTGCTGTGTAGACATGTAATGTGTTTGGTTAGTGTGCAGATTAGTTTTTTGTTCTTTGGGGGTAGCATTTAAAGAAGTTTATGGTTGAAATCTTTAAATGCTCTTGTCAGTAGGTCAATGCATACATCTGCTGCACAGGCTTCGATCAACTAGCGGTTTTTACGATCCACAATTAAATATTTTGTGGTGTATGCAGGCCACCATCAAAAAGAAAGCGCACATACAGATAACTCTTTTGAGTATTCAAATGGAAATGTCATTTATTTATTCATTCTCTTCTACAAAATGCCTGCCTAATAGAAATTCATAACCACACTCTCATCCTCACCCCTCCCCTGTACTGGATGGGGTACAAAAAACAAAAAGGTAAACATCCAGATGCTTGTCCTTTAATGCTGAGTCATGCATGTCTCTACCTTTGCTTCATATTCAACATATTCTGCATTCGAGTCTACAGGGTATAGAATGATGCTGCTGAAGGTTTTAATGTTCAGCACACTTACTGGATGTATTATCCTAATTGTTTTCATCAGGTTTCTTATTTTCAACTGAAGAAACATAGGTCTATGTCACAGATGTGATCATGAAATGGATAGAGGTGTTTAGGGAAATGTGTGTTGGTAATATGTACAACACTCCAGAGTGTGTAATTAACATGTTGGAGGGATAATTAGATCAATGATGCAGTTACAGTCCAGTGCAGATGTATGAGAATTGGAGTTTGGAATACTGGATTTCCTGTAACTTCCACTGTAACATAAGAGCTGTCTGAGCCTGTTAATGAAGGAGCTTTGTTGTCTGTCCAGTGTTTGGTGCTAAGGGTGGTCAGTTATTCATAATGGACAACAGTTTATTCAGTATCCTCCTCTCTATTATGAGCTTAATTGCATTTGGTGACTGTCACATGTCTGCTTCTATCACTGGCTCCAATGTTGCTCAAATAACAGGTGGCAGGAAAAAAACGGTGGTTGTCAAAAACTGAGAATTCTGCTGCACACAAACTCTGGTTGTCTTTGATAAGGTGACTGTTCCTGTGACCCAACCTCAGATGAATGGGTCAAGAATTAATGGATAGACAGATTTAAAAAAAAAAAAAAAAAACTTAAAAAAAACAACCTTTTATGGTATCTTGAACATCCATCCATCCATCCATCCATCCATCCATCCATCCATCCATCCATCCATTTTCTACCACTTATACCCTGAAGAGGTAGCTGGAGCCAATCCCAGCTGACATCGGGCGAGATGCGGGGTACACACTGGACAGGTTGCCAATCCATCACAGGACCGGTATATTAAACATTAATAACACTATTACTTTACAACAATTTTTATGTCTAAATAACTGACTTATAGATATGGTTTATGAATATGAAGATGCATAAACTTTGGAAACGGCATTTCTAATCACTACCTAGAAGCTAATTGCACCTTTCTGCTGGCAGTTTGCAGGTTTTTCCACATGTTTGTACAAATGGTTGACTTTAGCTGTCTCCAAAAGTTTAATGCAATTTTAATTCATGATTGATTTAAAATACAGCCCACCCTGTCCGGGCTTTCCATGTGGTTTTCATTCAAACTAAATGTTGTTTCCTCTGCTAATGTTTCTTTTTGTTGTTCATAAAAGTGGCTCTTCAGCACTATGAAACTTATCTAATCGCCCAAGCAAATAAACAGTGAAACAACAACAGTATGACAATAAACAATTACATACTTTCCTCAGTAATGTATCCACAATCTGCACTCCATGTTTTATTTTCTCTTTTGAATCCTTTTTAGCATTATGTCTCAAACAGTTGACATTTCAATTACTCGTGATTAGGACAGCAAGATAAGTCCTGATTGAAACCTTCTTTCACTGGAGACGCCTTTCTGTGTTCTCCTGCACATTTTTAGGTTACTTCCAATCACTCTGGATTCCTCCCACAGTCCAAAAACATGCATGCAAGGCTAATGGGTGTTTATGAATTCTCCCTTGGCATGAGTGATTGCTCACTTCTTTGTGTTGACCTTGTGACAGACTGGCAACCTGTCTTAGCATGTCAAGATGGCAGTTGGGATGGGCTTCAGCACAGTAACCCAAAAGTGTTTTGAAACTTTTGGAAGCATTATGAACTTTTAAGGCTGGTTTTACGATCTTTGATAATGACATATACCTTTTGGTATTCTTTATAACAGCACTTTTGACACTGTTAATTCATATTTAAATAAAAATGAAGATGAAAATGTACTTTATTGTCCACCATGGTGGAAAATTGTCTTTCGTTCACCATTAAACACATTTCACATATTCATAAATACATACGGTAGTCCAAAGTTGATAAAAAAAAAGCTTTAAAATATCCGGTGCGAATAAATAAATTAAGTTGTATTGAGTTCAGTGTGCTGCAGTTTACAGTTTTACAATTCCATGTTTATTTAGGAGTCTTTTAGGAATAAAAGATCCTTTATACACCTTCTTTGTGGCTAAAGGCATTTTGTAACAACGCCCTGATGGCATCAACTCAAACTCCTCACTGAGAGGATGCTCCGCGTCTCCTGTGATGGACCGACCCATCCCAAGCACAGCAGACTGATAAAGAAGCTCCATTTTCTTTTGCACTTTGCCAATGTTTCACTATTCAGTTCAGTTTGTTCTTATCTGCCATTTATTCCAGGAGATGTAGATTCTGCATCCCAGCAGTGCGAATAACAACAAGGGCCCGTGTTGTCACACTTCAGCAACTTATTTCGCATGAGTGTTTCATCTACTTGTGTGTGAGATTGTTGAATTGTGTGTCATATTTTGACAAATTGAACTTTGATTTGATATGGTCCTGATGCTATCATAAAAAGCTGGAAGTGCAGCTTGGGACCTATTATTTCCACTGCTTCATTGCTCAGTCATGATGTTTCCACTCTCAATCTTCTCAGAACACGCAAAAGCATTGGGTGTGGAAGACACAGCCCTTCAGCTTAATTTCTGGAGTGCTTAAACATGCGTGTAGTTTGCAGGTGAGTATTTCTGTTTTAAAGATTTGAGACAACACATCTGACTTTATGCGTTTGCAAGTTTTTAATAAATTCTCTGCACTCTGGCTTATTATTTAATTATAATAATAATAATAATAATAACACTTTGTAAATATTTCATGTGTTTTTGTTCATTTGAGGATGTAATCATAATAACAGCCAGACAACATTTTCTTAAACAACCAGTTATCAATGTTAACTTCAGAGTGCAATTCAAAGGCAAACTAATTATATCATGTTTTTCATTGTAAATTGTTATAGTGCAGAATTTTTTTTATATTTCCACATCATGTTGATGAAATGAACTTCCCATGTTGTGGGAACCCCAAGGTGCAATTAGAAACATAAGATTTAAATTATTTCTTGTAGCTGATTCCAGATCAAATCATGGCTTTTGGTCAAAGCTTGATGACTAATTTCTCATCAGCTGCCAAAAATGTGAACTTTGTTAATGGGGTTCTTGATAGTCTTTGCTGCATAGGTCAAACCAGGAAATTGGGTCACAGTATTTTCTTTGTCCAAACAAGTAGTTTGCTAACACGAACAGCATTTGTCAGTTTTGTTGCATTATGAAATCTCATAAAACTCCTAAACTCCTAAAAAGGTGTTTTGTTTTTGTTTTTTATTTCAGTCAAAACCAAAAGGTGTTTAATGCCATCGGGACACCGCAGGACCTTCTCATGTTTGCATCCTTTATAAAGAGATAACAGCATATCTGCTCCAAGTTATACAGTTTAGAAAGTCTGTCTGTGTTAACTTTGAGAAATGCAATGCATGATTGACGTCATGCAACCACCCAATAAAAGTGTAGGTGCTTTATAAAGGCCTTATAAAATGTCTCAAGCTGGAACCAAGTCAGTATGTTTTAGGAACAATGTGTAAAACACTAATAAATAAACATGACTCCCTGTGGAACTTTTCAGATTTTAAGGAGAGATGTGTTCTGTGAACATTACTCATAACTCTAATCTGATACTGGTAAATGTATTGATCCAGTACAGCAGTCCAGTACAAGTCTGGAGTCCATGTTCCAAAAGTTTATGCTAAAAGAAAAACACAAGGAAGGAGGAAATAATCTCCGTCTGAGCCATTTCTCCACTCGGTTGGCTGCCCTTTTCTTTTGATAATCCAACAGTTTTCTTTTTCCTTTTTCTCTTTTCTTTGCATAAAAACTCCTAATGTGTGTTTGCTATTATCAGATTATTATCCAGCTGAGTGCCTGTGTGTGATGCTTGGGCTGAACATCAGGTTCTGACCTGCAGACATGATTGGCATTCTGTCTTTGACCGAACCCAGACGGGAGATTTTGTTTGCAGCACACTACAAAATTTCTTCACAACAGCTAAAACACATTTCTTCAAACTTTATTTTATGCTGTGATTAGAAACGTCAAATCTGAAATGAAATCACAGAATTTCCGACAAGATCAACAACATGCCTTGAAAAAAGTTATAGATTTCATTTAATCAGTCTGACTTTTAAAGGATTTCGGAACCCTATTTAATAAGCCCTATAAATATACTTATTCAAAATATAAATTATTACACTATTATTTGAAAGTCAGTAAATTTGACAGTATCTCAGTTATTATATGGCTATAAAAAATAACTACCCATCCTTATGGGATACTTACACAAATACTCATGCTGTAGAAGTAGATATTATGTTGGCAGCATCATATACAGCATCTGGGAACAGTATACATTCTTGGCTGTGCTGATTAGAGCGGCTGCAGCAAATCTTTAAGATTGGACTGCACTCACTCATTGTCACAGCACAAACAAAAGGATGCTTCATTCCAATTTGTCAAATTTTCTCTGAAATTATGACTCCTCATCTTGGTTTTCTCCTTGTTCTTTTCTTCCTCTTCACTCAGCACCTCCAAGAGTCCTTTCATTTTTGCTTTCAATTCTCAACTCAGCTGCACTGCTTTCAAACTCTGAATGGATTCATATTGTATTTCTCAAATCTTTAGCAACAAATGTTGCTCCAAACGGTTTGGAGTCAATGTGTGTAAGCAACTAGATTAGCTGTTACTGAGTTTAAGCATGTGCTTAGAGTTTGGGAAAGAGGGAAATGAGATAAGATAACTGAATCTAACATGGTGATAACGGTGCAGTAATCTGTCTGTGGGTTTATAAAGTAGGTTCAGATCACTGAGCTTCCAAGAAGACACTGTAATGCCAAAAGCTACTGAAGGAACGGTTCATTCTGAAAGGTTTGAAGTGGTTCCTGGTAGCTCCCAGATCATAGGAAAACAAAAAGGCAGAGCTATGATACCAAAAAGATTTACAAACTCATGAAGCAAAGAAAAAAAGCTAATATAATATCACAGAGGCCATGAAAAAGGTTAGACTGAACTTAAAGCGTCAAATAAAACTAAAATTAAAACAAACAAAACGGTATTTAAAATTTCACAAAATGCAAAGTTTGACTGTAACAGGCCCACCACCATTGTTTATCTGTTTTTGTTAGGTATTTTCTGATCAGAGTCACTACTTGGCCCCCTTCGCCACCCTTTATAAGAGTTTCCCAGCCTGAGCTCAGTGATCTCCCAGGTCGGGGCAAGGAGATCTCCCATTGCCTGCCATTTGGTTTGATTTCCTTTAGTTTCCTTGATTTCTTTAAATAAAAGTTTATTTTTACATTGACAACCTGTGCCTGCCTCAGGTTTTTGTTGTGGTATTTGAGCTGGATTGTTACATGAAATACAGTCAAACAGAGAGGAGCACATCTATATGCAATAATAAAATACATCATTCCACCAAAAATTTCATTCCAAACAAACCTCCCATAATAACTTAAAAACTTTAGTGCAACGTTTTGCATTGCTGTGGTCTGTTACTGTGTCTCTTTGTGCTTTGCACATCTGGGTTACCACAGAGTGACTGTAAAGCCCCACGCTACCACCCTTACGTGAGGCTAAACTAGCCAGACTCTTCTCCGCTGTTGTTCCTCAGTGGTGGAACAAACTGCCAAACTCTGTCCGGTCTGCAGAGTCCT
>JBAMHV010000024.1:11425760-11447176 GCA_037177535.1 Pseudomugil gertrudae
TTATGCTTGTGTTGTTTTTATCCTCTGATGTACGTCACTTTGGATAAAAGCGTCTGCTAAATGCCAATAGAATAGAATAGAATAGAAAAAGCCATAGGGATTGATAAGGAAGGGCTGCAAAGAATAGTTGCTTAGAGAAAATAAAAGGTGTGACAACGCTGGATTTGATTTGACTTGTAAGGATGCTTTCCGGTCCTCATATTAGAGAATGGACAGGTAGTGACAGCAAAGGACAGTAAGATCTAAGAATACTGCAAACATACCTATCTGTGAAATTGAAACTGCACCTTTACAATCCTTCCAACAGTAGTCTGTGACCTCAACGTTAATCCTGCATCCTGCTTTTTGGCCTCTATAAGTCATGCCTCATGATCTGATCATGTTAAACCTGAAATCATTTTCTGGCTTTTCTTATATTCTGCCCCTACATGCTTTAAAAGCTGTTCTGCACGTCTGTCTTGTCACAGTTGTTGATTCCCAAACATCCTTCCTCAAGGGAGCCATTGATGCTGACATGCTTTTCCTGCAGGCCCTCCTTGACCACTCAGCTTTACTGACATGGGATCTAAAAGCCTGAGAGAGAAGGAGACAGAGGGAAGGCAGAAATGAGGATGTATCAGCTCAGTGTTTATACATGTTAGAGAGAGAGAGAGCTTTGTAAATTAAGTTTCCCTGGAGAGTATAAATGATATGCTTTTCTATTGGACTGAATTAGAAAATGTGCTCTTTTGTGCCGGTATGTATCCATATCTCAAAATTGGAAAATGACTAAAAATGAGTTATAGAAAGAAGAGCTACATCCTCTAAAGAGAACAAAAACAGGGGTTTTCTCAGAAGTATACATTTTGTATTAGATTTGGAATTAAATCTGAGATAATTATTCCTAGAAGGCGCTTGCTTGACAACAGTGTATTCTCAAGAAGAGACCTCATCATCACTGTGCGGAAAAAGCACTCAGCCGTGGAGCAGTTACTGTAGCTCAGGCTATTGACTAGGTAGCAAGTTCCTTGGAAGGACTGTGGTATTTTCCATTATCTATTTGGACATGATTCCTAGCTGTCATTATCTGTATTTGGAAACTACATACTGGATTCATTACAGTCCAACCAAAAGAGCTAATCTTCAGCATTATGTTCTCATAATAAGAAGCCAGTTAATACAGACTAATTAATGAAAAAGTGTAGAAACAATCCAGACATTACTTAGAAGATCAGTGTGGTTTAACTTCTTCGGATAGGCCTCCACCGTGTGATTGTGATGCAGAATTAGTAGAGAATTATTTGATTACTTGTTGGCAAGCTACTCTTCTGCTCCCAGAGGTTTTTATGCAGTTTGAAGAACACGGAAAAGTCAAAGGTTTACCAGTTAAAGGTTTGTATAGACTTTTCAATTAAATCCTATGGAAAAATAATGTCTAAACAGTTTTACCATTTGTAGAATCAGTTTAATTGCTGCTTTCGAGGTTTTGCTTCTCTGAAATTTCCCCTTTTATACCCAGTTAGGTCACTGACCTCTTGCTAACTGACATAATTAGTAATCAAAGTGTTTCTCAGTTATTTTTTCATGTGTGGTAATTATTTTCCACCTATTTTTTTATACCCTGTTTCAACTTTTAATATATGTTGCTGCCATCAGCTTGTAAATACATTAATTGTATTAATGGCATGCTAAAATATCTGACTTTCCACACCTGCTATGTTGTTTATGTTCTATTGAGGATAACATATATGTTTAAATATTGCATTCTGTACTGTATATACAGTGGATGATACTCAGATTTACTTAGCCATTAAGCCTGATAAAACCAATCAGTCCATTAAAAAACAAAGATGTCTTAAACTCAGACAAGACTGAGGTGGTTGTATTTGGACCTGAAAAACTTGTCTAGCTTTGTAATTAATCTGCATTGGCATTAATTTGGCTTCCAGTATACAGTGAGGTGCCTTGGAGTTATTCTTAACCAGGATTTGTCCTTTGGCTCATATTAAAAACAAGTTATTACGACCGCTTTCTTTCACCATACGTAATATTGTAAATAATTAGCGACATCCTGTCTCAGGGTTAGACCCTGAGTCTTCCTGTTGAAAGGAGTTTTCCTCCCTACTGTCGCCTCATGCTTGCTCAGGATGGGAGAATGGCTCAAAATCAAGATGCAATTGTGATTTCCTTTAGCTAGGCTATTTTTGATGAATTGGCTCAATGTGATGTCTGTGAAGCACCCTGTAATGACATTGTCATGGAGTTGAATTGAATTGGACATCAATATAATCTAATGACAGATATGATAAGTCTTTGGTACAATGTCTGCTAAGGCCACTGTTTATCTGTTAAGTTTTTATACATAATATAAATAATAAAATATTTAGTGCCTTTGCAATGCATTTTTTGATGAGTGGTTGTGCAGAGTTTAATGATTTTTATAAATATAGTGTTGAAAAGCATAATGTGAGCTAGAACAGTGACTTACTCATGTTTAATGAAAATAATCACTTGTTTCCACAAATAGGTATTTGCTGATATTAGTAAAAAAAAATTTTTTCCAAGTTTTTGAAAACTTTATTTCCATTTTACTTGGCAAGCCAGTGATGCTCTTCATTTCCATTTAGTTATCATTTGCCTCCTTCTCTTTAGCATAGCCAAGTTTAACAAACCAAAAAATAAAATGTTTTCTAATACTAATTCTTCTTAAAAATATTTCTTTCAAGTCTTTTTGTCATCTCATTAAATTAAATCAAACGTTACGTTCACAAAACAGATGAAAAGACACAAATATTCATACCACCATTCAACCCCACTCTAAAATACACTGTATTTGCTTCGCTTGTTTGTTAGTACTTTAAAATAAAGGTCTTTCCCAATATGACATGTCTTTAGGACTCAGCTCTGCTTTCTATTTATTGCTAAACAGCAAAGCGTAATAGTGACAAAATAAGCCAAGACTGTCAACATAAATTTAGCATCAGCAATAAACTACCTCTGTTCTTAGATCCACTCCAATGCTTGCATATCTTTTGATTCTGCAGAGGCTGACAAACTGGTATGCTATATTGCTGACTGGTATGGGCTCTTAGCTATTAAAGGTAGTTTAGTTGTGTTATAATTCACAACTTAAGTTTTTGTTCCTGAGTTATTCCACGATGACATTGTCACCAGCTTAGCTTTGGTTTTCAGTCCACATTAAGATGCTTAGTTTGGTTGGAGACAGGTTACAAAGCGTTACGGCGATTACATGTTGCTGGTTAATCTGCTTGACACAATGCAGAGCAACAAAACCACATGAAGGATCAGACAGGCTTAAAGAAAGGTCAATATCCTGTTATTTAGTTAGGAGTGGAATAATATCCAACAATATGGGCATAAAATGCATTTGAGTTACAGCTTGAATGTGTCTTGGACTGGTGTTAACTATTCACCATGTGGGTAGAAAAAAAGAGTATGCATGATGCTTTAAGTTTTGTTTTTGCAGGGATTATGCATCAGTACGTGTTAAGAGGTTGACAGACCAAATGACCGGATATTTTAAGTGAGTATTTTTATTTCTGTTTCTGACCCCTTAACCATTAAAAGCCATTCCTCAAGAGCAAGCAATCTTTCAGATCTTTGAGCATTCCCTGAATTCTGCAGTGCATCCACACTCTAAGTACATCAAATATATTATGTGTTTGGTATGCGACATGAGAAGAAATCATTTCCGAACAACAGAGAATGATCTTGAAGCCTCACACATTAAATAGATTATTGTGTCATGCACAAAGACATTAAATGTGTTCACACACAAACAAAAAACACTTCTATTGCTCTTTCTTTTGTGTCGTAACCATGTAGCATTTGCAGTTCATAAGGCAAACTTAGACCTTAGCAATGAGATCAGTCCAAAGTAGAGTTGACCAAATCAAAATGGACTTCTTACAATGTCTTCTTACGACAAGAACAAATCAGACAAAAGTCTGAGAGGAGACTCTAAGACAACAAGTGGGAGAAGAAAAATGTTGGCAGAGACAAGAAAAAATAGGGAGTATTGATAGAAAACAAGATAAGAGAGAGCAATGGGAGCAGATGGTTCAGGGGTATTGTGTCCAATTTCTGTGTGATTACAGAGGCCATAAAAGTGTGTCTGGAGACTCACAACCAAACCACATTTAAAGGGAAGAATATTAAGCAATAAAAAGATTTGAGTAAATGGCTTATTTCCTTTGTGTTGCTGGTAGAAAACTATTGTTTTACCATCTGACTTTTGTCTCTACATTTTTAATCATGTCAGCCAAACCATGTAGGCAAAGTGTTTTAAATGCATAGTTTACCAAGCCGGTCTGTAGCCATGGCTTTGAAGCGCCGTCTTTATATTTACACATAACGCTGGCTGATGCTGCATTTTAAAGTCAAACTTTTATGGCATCTCATCACACATCGGCCAAAAAAATCAAACACAACTGGAAAGAAAATATATTTGGTTGTGGCCGCAGATGACTTCAGCGTTGGAATGAAACGTATTGCAACTAGTCGACTAAAGATCCTTGTGTGTGGAATACATGGTGTGTAAATCGTGAAATATAATAATTGTGTATAAATTAGGTACTTGTAGATGTATGTTCAAATGGACACGTAGGTATCCATAAATTAAGCATACAAAATGTACACATGCACAAATTACAAAAATTCACAAACATTAAAACTTAACGCATTTTTTTTAACCTTCAACATCACAAATCTAATACTTTTGTGTTCAAAATGGTTCCCACACAGACAAATCCTTACAAACATATGCACAAATCACCTGGTACACACAAAACTGCATTTATACACAGTTGACAAGTACACACATGTCTCAAAACTTTTAAATCTTCCCACAGTTTTTGTGTATATGCTGACTCTTGTGTTATCTCTAGCACTGTTACTTTCGCATTTCACTGTCACGGTGTGTGACTCAGTGATGTAAAGCAAAACACAGCTGTCACACACATGATGACCTGACCTGGGAAAATAAAGTTCAGCTTCTTAGCCTTAAGATGCTGCAGTGCAACCAGGGTATGTATAAATAACAGTGTGACATCAAATGAGAGATGCAGAGTTTTAAAGTCAGACACAGATGTAACAAGGCTAAAACATGTAAACAATGTACAGAAATAAGATATGCCACACTTTGTTTATTCTAAAATTATTAATATTCCTCGGTATACATCAGAGAACACAGACACTAGTTTTAAAAGAAGTTATTGCAGGAAATAAGGTATTATACATGTAAATTAATGTGTAACAGCCAGTGTCACTTAAGAGCAAAATAAATGTAGAAATACATGAAACTAACATGCATGTTGGGCTGTTTGGTGATTCCAAATTGTTCTTGGGACTGACTGTGTGTGTGTGACTGCTCGCTCGTCTCTCTGGGTTTCCCTGATGGACTGGCGTACTGTCCAATGTGTACCTCGCCTCTCGCCCATTGATTGCTGGGATAGGCTCCAAATACCCCTGAATTGGATAAAGCTGTCACACCACGGTGAGGTATTGTCTTGTTTTGGGATTTTTTTGTCTCGTTATTTCCTGTTTTATTTTGAAGGGTAACTCTCCTCTTGTTTCAGGACACTTGCTCTTCCTCATGTGTCACCAGTCTGATTGTCTTCTCCGATTACCTGATTGTGTCCACCTGTTTCCCATTACCTTCCTGTGTTTAAATAGTCTGCGTGCTCCTCGTCTTGTGTCAGTGTGTTTCATGCTCATGTGTCCTCATCAGTCTTTGTCAAACCACTGCCTTGTCAAGTGTGATTATTATTAAAGTCTTGAAAGTTACTTTTAATCCTGCATCACAGTCCTGTCTGTGACCCAGTCTGACAAAAGTGTTCTGGAAAATGAATGGATGGACAACAAGATGCGTGTCTAAGAATATAAACTATACTAATTACTGCACTGTAGTTTGAGTTAAAAATAATGTAATTTGGCTCTGTTATGTTACTTTCATACAGGTAAACTTTCAGAGATAATTTTCAGACTATATAGATCACTGATGTGATGAATATGGACTGTTCTCAAATGTCGAGTTTAATAAAGCAAAACTAGAATGTATGTTCATAATAAAGAAGAAAGGTTTATGACAGAAACGAAGTGAGAAATTTAATACTGACTTTTGTACAGGTTACGTATAAAAGCATCAAATGTTTTCTTCTTTTTAAGAATGCAAATCGGTCTGTTACTTTGTTACGATTGAGCTGCTGCATTGCGCCATTTTCAGCTGATGTAACTGAAATATGTTTCTGACCCACTTGTTTTACACAGATTGCATGCCGATCTTTTAGCAGCTCTGTATCTGAATGTGAAAATCAATGTTTAAGTTCACCAACAACTAGTCTCACAATGAGGTTTAAAATGGCTGAGTTGTTAAGAGTCTGCGCCTGAACCCAAAGCTGTGTCCAGCACAAAAGGCCCCAACAGGAAAAGGAAAATTTGGAGAAGATCTACCTCAGTATGTAAAGCTGCAAGAAACACACAACTTAGTGCTTAAACATGTTAAAAAAGATGTTGAGATTTTGCAATTATTTAAAATATTTCTGAGATCCAGTTAAGAAATGTAATCTATTTCAAAATACCACAACTCCTAGTTACCTCCTGCAAATGTCATCATTCAAACTACTCCTGTTTTAATTAAGATAGCTATTATTTGAGCCTAAGGGTTAACTAAGTTGTGTTATGGCATTCCCACAAAATTCTGTTAGATCCTGATTTATTTTCTTTTATCTCTTTAAACTCTTGGATGACATACATTTATATGAGCTGATTGTCTCTGACATGCAGGGGTCTCAAACTCCAGTGACAATCCAGCAGGGTTTTTGTTGATTCCCTGGTCTGACAGACCTGTATCAAATCAAATGAATCAAACAGCTTCCTGTCAACTTCAATGACCCATTAATTTCAATCAGGGGTGTTGGACCAGAGAAACAACAAAAACCTGCCAGATTGTGGCCCTTGAGGACTGAAGCTCGAGCCCCCTGAGGTTTTACATTCATTGGCTCACCCTGTATGTTTGATTTTCTGAGTTATAGCTGCACATGAGTGTATTTTCAGGGGTTCAGATATATGTGTTCATATGATATATATTAGAATTTAAATGATTTAATTAATTTAGTCATTAGCCAGTCAGTTTAGTGTGCAGTTTGAGTGAATGCAATGTATAATGTAGAATGAGAAAGTTCAGTTAAAACTTTATAGACATGGAACAAAGGGCAATTGCATCTTTGGAAAAGTTAGATTGGTAAATTTCAAACCTTGTTCAAAATATTTAGCAGGTGCATGTTTTTTTTTTATTCTTATAGCAAATTACTGCTATGATAAAATAAGGTTTATACTTTTTAACACAGTATCCCTTACCAACTTTTAGAACTCTGATACTCAAAGAATTAAGTTAAAACTGATAAAACATTAAACTTATGAGGTTATGCCATTTCGTAATGGCTTTTTTTAAAATGGCAAATATAGCTGATATCCTCTCACAGTGGATGCTTCATACATTAAAATACAGGTCAATGAGCCAAACGTTTTAACCTGCCTCTTAAGTGCAGTCAGACTTAAATTGTATAAAAAAAATTTAATTTTGTGCATGCAGATATTCTTGTATGAATGAGATGTTGATTTGTACACTTTGTCTGCAGCTTCTCTCCTTTCGCCTCCAGATCGAGATGCACCAACATTGCCGGATCTGCAAAAATGTGGGACAAAAACTTTTATGGGTCTTAATATTTAACATATTCACATCTTTTATTTCCAAATGTGTTGTATTGAGTTCAGAAAAATGAACATATTTATTTGAACGCATGCACTTGCACAACTCTGCTGCTGTTGTTCTGCTGGCAGATGAAAGGTAATTGTAACGCTGGATACGTCTGTGAAGAAATCTGTTTTCACGTTGCACACAAGCCCAAAGAATTAGATTTATGCTAGAACAATTCAGTGAGTCAACAACTTAATACGCTCATGAGGTGTTTCTAAGGAAACTGTGCATCTTAAACTACGATCTGGATTTATTTTGTGAAAAGTCAGGTTACAAAGAGGTTTTCTGTGAGAATTGATGTAATACCAGTCAGGAATTACTGGATTCATCTGTGCAGAATAGTGATGGACAGCCAAGGATCATCCATCACATTTATTTTATGCTGTTGAAACTTTAACTGGAGACAGCTGGGATTAACAGATGGACTGCTGCTTATAAGGTAGACTGACACTCCATATTTGTTCTTGTCCTAAAGTAGCCGTAGGACAATGAATATTAATGGTTTACATGTTGTCCTTAAACTTCAGTCACTCCAGTTCGTCGTCTTTTCGGTGCAGTCTTCTGACTTCAAACACTAAGTAAAATCTGAGGGTGCATATAGTAGAGTCTGAGAGTATTGCACAACTAGGATCCTGACAGAAATCCACCAAACCAGAGCAGAAAAACTGTTTGCTGAATACAGACATTTACAAGCTGCGATACCTGGCACACAAAAAAATGTTTAAATCTGTAAAGCAGTCTTAACAAGTGCTTGATTGTCCTTTCAAACTTTCATTTATTACTTCAGAAAAGTAAAAGGTGAAAAAACACAAACAAAACAAAATAAAAATACAAAAAGTTGCTAAAATGTTTTATTAACTTGGTTCATTTAGAAAATTAGGCCATATTTTACTCACTAAGGAATTCAACGTAACATGATATATTTGTTTTTGAGTTTTGAAAATGTAATTTTGACTCTGAAGTAAAACAATGTGACAGAAGGTGGATTTTTTGCCCAGCAGCTATAATAATTTTACAAGTGATAAATGTTTTTGCTTTAATGTGGAAAAAAAACAATACAGTATCTTAAAACATCCTCATTGTATTTAAGTGAACTAAAGCAGAACATTCACTTCAGGTTTACCATTCAAAACTTTGCATTTTAACTGGATTTACATGAAATAACAGCCCTCCAGCTGAAAAACATTAAATAAATGCTAAACAGAGCTCTCACTTGTCTAAATGTTTTCATTTACACTTGTAAAACTCAGTTTTGTGAGTTTTCAAAGTAATAGTGTCATGAATTGATATGCACTGCTGTTTCTGCCCCATCCTCTTAAAAGCCACAAAACCCACACAAACATGAATGATCTCTCGCAGAGGGGCTGCGCAGGGTGGAGAAAGCAGGAGGTTTCTTTATTGTAAAGAAGATTCATGGCATTAAGGTCTTCTCATAAATTTACGCTGTGTCACCACCTCGTCCAATCCTCAGTATCAAAGGACATTTCTGTGCCAGTAGTGTTTACAAAAGAAAGAAACTTTTATATTATATTGTATATTATAATACAAGGGAGTTCACAAAAGATGTGCAATGCAATGACATATGGGAGTTTTAGGGAGTAACAGACATTTTTGCTCTCTTTTCATTGCAATGAAAGTTTCACTCTGAAGTGCAAGCGTCCTCATACCTTTTCACAACCCTCCACAAGGATTGCAACTATGATTCCTGAAAATGTGGTCAAATGAAACAATAAGCTGTTTCTGCAGTTGATTTTCTGCCTCTTTCTACATTACAAAACTACAGTTAAAACTATTGTAAGCAGCAGATGTCTGTACTCTGTGTATAAACTTGGCGGTCCACTGCCGTCTACAGTCATTTGAGATGGATTTGTTTTGAATATAATGTCAAAGCTAATATATATATATTACACTGCATGACTTTAAATCTTTCATCAGGTTGTAATAAAGTGTGTAGTTTATATGCATGCAGCTGAGTCTATTACACAATTGTCTTTTTGATTAGTCAGCGCAGAAATAAAAGCATCTGAGTGACGGGAATATCTTGATCAGAAAGAAGAGAACAAGAAGATTAGTTTTTAATGGCAGAAAGCTGAAATGACTTTAGGAAAGTTTAGCTTTTTTCCCCTTTTGTAGGTTATGGAGAAGGTGTTATTATTTATTTATTTTTACCACTGCTCACTATTTGAAGACAATGACTTTCAGAGTATCATCATCAGTGTATTTGTCACTGCAGAAGAATAAATGAAGATGGCACAGAGCAAAAACAAAGCTTTAAATGCAACAAACAAAGTAAAAACACTGGGTGATTATGAATAACTGTTTGGATTGCTACAGCTGTGGTGCTATGCTTTAATCTGATCATAGAAAAGAAAAATAAAGTCAGAAAGTTTTGAGTAACGTAAGTAACTTGGAGAATGTTGGATCAGGACAGTACAGATATTTCATAAGAAATGTTTCCAGGACATTATGATAAACAAAAAGTCATACAGCTTTTTTTTTCCAAATGTATTACTTATTTTATAAAACATCAAAAGCAATGAAATACACCCCTGACTTCTTACTATTAATGGGTAAACCATCTTGCATCCTACCTGTTATATCTGAGCTCCCTGAAATCACTAAAAGTGATTTTAATGTTGTTTCTTGTCTTATGCCTTGCTTTCTCACCTTTTCTGTCTTCTCCTCACATCCTCCCATGATATCTTTCCTGTGTTTTGCTTTGAAAAATTAGCTATGGGGCATGTTCAAAAAAACAATGAATGAGTGTGATGCTGTGTGCAAGGTGAAACTTAGCTATAACATGATGGATCATCCTGGACGAGTGCAGCATCTCCGCTTTGCAAAGCTGCTGGGCACCAAAGGCTTCAAGAACATGAAAAATGTCACTGCCATATTTTCCAGATTAGAAAGTCACATATAGCTGCTGCTACTAATTCACTATTTGAAATTAGTAAGAAAATGACTGCAGGAAATTGTCATAATTTAGCTTGAGAACAAACACCACTCATGCATTGGAGGGCTCGTCATGGGTTGTCTTTGTTCAGGAACATTCATTCATTCATTTTCTATACTGCTTTCTTAAAATATGTATAATATAATATAACTAAATTAGATGTTCAGTCCATTTGAAGCTTGTGTACCAAATATGTTATGATTAATATGAAATATTGACAATAATGTTGCTCATGCTTATTTAACTGTCACAAAATGAATTACAATATTCTCTCTCTCCTTTTCTATAATACTTATTCCAATTCAGAATCATGTGTATGCTGGAGCGTACTTAGCAACACTCTTGTCTGAGACTGTAAAAGTGGTCCAGATGTTCTTGTGTTTCTTTAGGTAACAGAAAAAAAGATAAATATCTGATATCGCAATCTCAGCAGCAGCTGCAGCTTCCTGCCCTCATTCTCCAGTCAGTTTCCCGGCAAACAATAAGGATAAGTACCTTATCTGTACTAAGTACATTGACATGGTTGGACATTGGAACACAGGTTACAGATAATGTGGTGGTAAATAATTGGAGGAGCCGAAAATACTAAATTGTAGGAAGTGCTGGAAAAAGGAAGAGGTTATTTCTGATAGGAAGTATAGCTTAATGAAATGGGTAAGACCTCAATGTTCCACTAATAGCTTTATAGCTGGTAAAAGGCTGGCTGTGCTTCCATCAAATGATCTAACAATTTCCAATACCTACCTTACATAAAACCCAGTGGTCTTGTGGTAAATAATCCCCATACAAAATCAAGGGGTGCCATCATTATCTAACTTCACCAGATGGTTTTAGCTTTAACTTTAACAGCATTATTAGCTGCACATGTGCAACATTTTTGTACTAAATTAACTAGACTTTTTAGCAAAGTTATGGATGGTGGTTTAAGCCACTGTGTGCGCTCAGTTTAAACAATCATAAAGTAAAAGATGTTTACAAAACCTTTTACCTTTCATGACATGTATATTGAAGAATTATCTGACAGTTTAATGGGAATCTGCATTTGATCAAGTGCAAAAGTGGTCGTGAGGATGATAAAGGTATCTCCATTAACAGCCTGTGACTAAATCTTGCCAAAGAGCAGTGAGTGAATGTCTACCTCTTAGTGACAATAACAAACTACCATCTCTGTGTCTAACCTGATGTTTCTTTTCAGCAGTAACAGCTATTTATACTAATTCTGTCGGAGATCCAGACACAGAAATCATGATGACATGGGAAAGTAAAAGGAACAACCATTAGCTTTAATTGGTTTTGACTAGAAAAAATAGGCTGAGCTGGTATATATTCTAAAGTTTGGACAATCGTCCCCATTAAATCATATAAGTGGAAAAGTGTGCCAAAGCTTAGTGCAACATTACACAGTTAAACTTACCGGCTGGAGGAGTTATGAAACTTTTACCAAAGTAATGGCCTGCACATTTGTTAAGATTAGTTAATCTGAGTTTTTCATGTCTATCACTTGCAAATTAATTTGCAACTAACTAAAAATTAAAGTAAATGAAATCAGTTTACATTTAACTTAAGCTACTCTTTATCAACCAACACACAGTAATTATAATTAAATATAGATGCAGTAACATTTCTTTCATTTAGCTGTTTTTACTTTCCTGCAAGATATAATTTCACTTCCTATCTCGATAATAATGAAGCTGCATCTTAACTCCTCTTTTTGTACTGGTTTTTGGAGTGGAAGACATGTTGGATAAAGGGAGGGGTAATACTCCAAACAAAACCAAAACAAACAAACATAAGTGCAAAACAAAACAGAAAAAACTTGAATTAGTGAGGTAATTCAAACAGAAATCAGAAAGTGAGTAAAGAACATCATCAACAGGGATTAAGAAGCTTTTATGTTCTCACACAGAGACGATCAGGCCAACCTGGTGGATCAGTCGGGTTCATCGCTGATAAATGACACGTCACAGTGGTCAGATTATGCTTCTGATCAATAGTGCAGTCAAATTAGACATGTAATAAGTATCTGTCAGATGATCCCTTACTGCAAGAATGCAAAGCTTATTGTGTAGTAAAGCAAAAGTATTTAGCAGAAAAGCAAAAGGAAAAAAATAATCCTCCATGTCTGCTGAGGGGCTGTCCCCGGCACAATGCAAGTTTCTAGACACTTTGCGCGGAGTCTGCAGAAAACCACAGAGGAAGACGAATACCATAGAAGAAGACCGACACAAAAATAGAAAACTTCCTGGTAACTTTTTACCTGGGGCTCGGATTATGGTTATTCGTGGGAAATAGACTCATGGAACAGATCAAGAGAAGTTGTCGGAGGACAAGACGAAACACCCTGGATCATATCAGACCAATCAATGGATGCCAGCCTGTGGACGTCACGCTACCCGCACGGCCCGACACGCTTAGAACCACAATGAAGTAGGTACGAAAAATGTAACTGCACGGCACGACACATCCTGATGGAAACACTCTGTTTCTGGGTATAATCGTGTGAGGCCGGGCGGAGTAGGTACTAGTGGAAAAACGCCTTTAGAAACCAGCCTGAACTCAGTGTCTCTCAGCCTGGTGCTGGGAGATCACCTATGCTGGTGCAGGCGTGTGGTTTTGTTTTAGGTTGCTTAAGTTCTGTGTTAAAAATTAAGTTTATTTCATTTTATTCCACCTGTGTTTAATACAGGTAGAACTCGGCATATGGCAAGATTTCATGCTGTCACTTCATCATCTGATGCCAATGAAAAGGTGATTGACAGAAAGCTGCATAGTGAATTAGTCTCATCATCATCGCAGCAACTAATATGCCCCAAATGTCTGTTTCCTGGAAAAGCCTGAAAGAATCAGATTCACCTGTTAAGAGTCAGTATCTGAACAAAGAAATCTGCAAAACAAATCACCAACAAACCAACTAGTCCATCTACTCGTTCTGAGTTATTTGTATTTATTCATGCAGTCTCCTGGAATGTTCACCTTTAACCTCTAGACAAATCTGGTTTGGTTTATATGTTTGATCAAAACAAGTCTGTTAAATCTCCTCATTTTTCCCTCTTCAAGTTTCCAATCTCACCACAGCATTGTCAGGATCTCTTCTGTGTTGTCAACAAAGAAGGTAGTTTTTGTTACTTTTCAATGCAGTAGGCACTGGTGAACTATTCATTTCCCTTCAGTAAAATATGTTTCATTTAGTCAGTGTTGAGACGGTGGTTAATGTTAGGGCTGAAATACATTTGTTTATTTACAATGCACCTTGCAGTAACACTCACCGCTACTAGAGATAACATTATTATAAGTGTAATTATATGTGATTTTTGCAGATTGTAGGAAGGCAAAGTCATCTTGTTAGTATTTAAGACACATCATAGTCCCATAAAATGTTATCTTCCAAGAGGTTCAACGGGATGGGTTGCTGAAATCTTCAAAGAGAAGAATTGGGAAGGGTTTGTGGCTGTCATACTAATCGAAGATGATGCATTAAGTTAGTGGTGGGTGCACCCATTATGGCCAATTGTTTGTTTATATTAGCAGCTTACTTGCACGACTGACCTCTTAAATAAAAAGTTATTGAACAAGAAGAAAGGAGACAATGTTCTGCATGAGGCGGTTATTTTGATGTGGAATTGTTTTTTTAAGTATTGATCATACATACAGCCATGCCAGGCTTGTCACTAGCATAACTTTCTGTTTTGTCATGTGCTTACTGACGTCAGTGACGTTATAAAAACACTGCATTGTACCATGGGTATTCCACCAGTGTAAGCCCAATGAAAAGCCTCATTATTTTTTGACAAACAGATCAAAAAATGGAAGAAGATAAACATGCCACTGCAGGAAGTCAGGTAAATGGTGACGGCTATGAAAAGATGAATAATGCAGTGCAGCAAAGAAATGAAAAATGCATCGCCTGAAACAAACATGCTATCACCGTGTTATAGGTATCATTTGTGATGGATTTCTTGTCTAAACACATCTCGGTGTATGTGTGGGAGCTGCTTTTAGGCAAAAAGGTCCTAATGTTTCCAAAGCTGATAAGAGAAAGGTGATATTTTCACCTAACAAGTGATCTTCTTGTCACTCACATTGTAAATCTCTTTTTCATATTGTTGTTTTTTTTATTTTTAAACCTGGCCAGTGAACAAAACCAAACTCAGTATTTTGATAACCTTATTGCTGCAGGTCAGCATGTTTTGCTACTGAACTATTTCCAGAGTTAATACTCAGCTTTGTAAATTTTTTTGTACATTTCTCTTTTCTTTAATTTCACATGTTTTAGTTTTGCCCTCCTGAGGGCACGTCTACACATCCATTTCCTTCTCCATCCATCCATTTTCTACAGCTTTTTCCCTAAACGGGGTCACGGGGGGGCTGGAGCCAATCCCAGCTCACAACGGGCGAGAGGCGGGGTACACCCTGGACAGGTCACCAGTCCATCACAGGGCCCCATTTCCTTCTCCTGTCTTTCAAATGTGCTGGGCCACTTTGTGTCTTGGTGCCCAAACAAACCATCTTTCTGATAAACTCTTGCATTATAATCCATCTTTTCCAAAGTTTCACAAATTTAGGTTCTGACAACAAATGTTTTTTTAACATGCTCAACAGATATATGCTACCATTATTCTGAACTATGGAGATAAAAAGAAGATGTATGATGTGGAAAAAGAAACAGAGAGGCAGATGCTGAATCATCACTTTGGGATTAGAATAAGAGGAAAAAGGAATGAATCAAACCCAGAAGGTACCAGAAAAATCCAGCAAGGTTTTTCCTACTTTATGGTTTAGGTGTGAATGAGTGCTTAATATGCTTCTGAGATTAATACCCCACATAAATATCAGCAGGTGTCCTGAAAACGTTACAAATATTGAGTATAGAATTCATTGAATAAAGAAAAACAATAAAATTGGTGTCTCAATCAGAAGTTTCCTCTGTTCATATTGTCTTCTGGGAGCAGTATTGCTCAGCTCTCTGAACACCTCAGATAAACTGTGCTAACCAGCCAAACACATTTCTTCTTTTTGCCTTTTTTAGCTGAGTGTAACAGTCAAAATGGTACAAAATCAACAGTAGATGTGAAGTACCAATAATGAAACCAATCCATAGACACAAGATAATTTACTCACTGGCATATAGGGCTGTCGTGTCTAACTAAAAAGAAGGCAAATGCCAAGGAGAGGTCAAGATTCTTCAACCATTATTGCATTGATTTCAGTTTTATGTGCATAATCTTTATGTGATTATTACAAATAAAAATGACTATCAAGGAGTCAACCCACAAGATCCTTATCATTCAGTTGCTGTTACCAATTTTTAATGAATAATGGCTTTATATTCAAATTAAACTACATTGTTAGACAAATATGAATGAGATGGTCTTTAAAAGCTTCTGGAGAAAAGGAAGAAAATAAAACTTATAAACATTGTAAAGACGTCACGAACAACATCTTCAGAAAAGTACCTGTTATTCCTAAACGTATTGATTTAGCTGCTGTTTATACTATAAAAAGTTGCTGATGAGTTCAATGTGATCTAAATAAGTATTGTTAGACACTGGTTCACTTCAGTAGCTTAAACTTCTAAAAACAACCATCAGATTTTTCATAAAATCAGATTTATTACACCAATTTAAGCCTCTCACATGAAATCAGACTCAACTTATACATATATTATTTTCAGAGGTGTGACAGATAAATCATTGTTTTGTTTAACAAACAGTCCACCTTTTTTTTAACTCTGCATTCATTTTATCTCAGTAACTCATAAGGTTAACTTACAAGTCAACAAAATGCACCTTTTGCAAAGTCTTCTGGGGCATGGAGAATCATTAAATGATTATATTTAAATATCCCTAACACAGAGGATATTTGAACTATGATGAGTGTTTATTTTTGTTCTTTCAGTCAGTCTGAGTCATCAGCCATTTCAGCGTATTACTCCAGTGGTTTAGTGTGACTGGAATGATCTCCTCTCTGCTGCATGTATTCATTACATTTTGAAAAGTTAAGGTCTCCATTTTCCCAGAAATGTTATTATCCTGGCAATTCTATCATGGTGCTGGTTGGCTTAAGCACATGGCTATCAATTTTCTTTGACTAGATGACGAAAAACATCAGGTGAAACCCACAAGTCCACAGACAGGGCTGATACGGCTATTTATCAACCACGCATACTTGTAGGGTGTGTGTACCCATGTGTGTGGATGATAAATGGGTAAATATATCTTCTGAACGAGGAGATAGCATCTAATCTTTACTCATCGTCGGCTATTCCAACAACTTCTCCCTTGCTGAAAGAGGGGTTCTGGTATTTTCTCTAGGGCCGCTCTCAGGTCTCAGCATCCCTCATACCTCACCCCTTTCATCTCCGTCTTCACAAGGTGCACACCCTTTTTTTTGCTTTCAAGAGGTGCTGTAGGTTACTTGTGTTTGCAGTCTGTCTTGTAGTGGGAAATTAACCTGATGGCAGAAATGACTTTGTAGAGGAAACATCAGGAAGAGAAGATCTCCTCATCCCAGACGGAAACCTCTGCAAACATCACTGGTGACGCAAGAGGGAAAGACAGGGCTTCACCCTTCCTGTCAGAGCAAAGTTTTACAGAATTACTTGCCAGATCCCTGCCAGAGGCTTTGATTTGATTTTATCCTCAACAGATGCCCAGTTCTTTTTAAAGTTCAATATTATTCTAAAGCAAATAGTAGCTTTAAGTGTTTTTTTTATAAGAAATTACAACAACAAATACAGATAATATCTTATATAAATATGTATTATTTGTACTTCAGTAACCCCACTTGAACTTTTTTCAGAGGCCTTAGATCTTCTGTGTGTCCAGATAACCCCCAAATATGTGTGGGTGTGTAAGTATTAATCTGTTTTTGGTGATGGACTGGCACACAGCCACAGCCTACACGCAGTGTTCTTTAGAATAGTTGGCTCCAACCCAGATTAACTTGTAAAGGAAAGATAATGAGCTAAAAGAATGATTGGGAGAGACTGAAGTTGGAAGGGATTAAGTACAAAGGAAATTTATTGCTCTTCCAAACTGCAAGAGTTATGTTTGCTTTCTTTGCTTCAGGCTCAGAGAAAGGAAACTGATCATTTTCCCCATCCATTATCACTTAAAAAAAACTTTAAAGGACCTGAAATTTCTCAAAGGAATAGATAATCCTTTTAGGAAAATAAGATCACTTGCTATAATATAAAATAATAAAAGATTAAATGTTTTTATTAAATTGTTTGCAAACCCCAACTGGGGAAAAAAAGCTGTTTTACTATATTCATGGGTATTTGATCAAGACTGTCTTTGTCACCTAAATGTGCCCATGTGCTGATTTACCTGCTGGCAGATACGAACAATAACACACTCATAGTGTATGTGACTTCTGGGGTGGAAATACTGTAGTTTGCTTGTTAGAGTGGTCGACCACAACTGGCCCAAGTTTGAATCCCAGTCTGGTCTCTGTATGTAAGAGCCTTTCCTGTCCAGCCTGTTAAACAACACACCATCTTAAAAAATCCCTTAAGTCATAATCACAAATTTTTGTGAGATTTAAAAAAAAAAGTATCCTAACAAAGACCCTTTGATCATTTTAACCAATATAGATTTTGTGTTACTCTAACTGGACATTATGGCATTTAGCCACTAGAACAGAGGTAGGGAAACCTGGTCCTCGAGAGCCGTAATCCTGCAGATTTTCCATGTATCCCTGGCTTAGCACACCTGATTCAAATCAAATGGATCCAGCAGCTTATAAAGCTTTGACTTGTTCATTTGAATCAGTTGCTAATGTTTGAAACTTACAAAGCCAGAACTAATCTTAAGTATAAATGTGTGTTAATATTGGGTATAAAATTATGGAATGGACTAAATGATGAAATAAAGATGTCTAAATCTATGTCAGTGGTAAAAAGACTTTAAAAAGTCAAATTATTCATGGTTACAATGAAAGTTAAGTGGATGTGATGTAGTATTGAGTTTTTTTGTATAATATTAGGTACAGGGTAGGCAGAAATAAAGAGCTTCAGCCTAGTCCTTTTTCGGTTACTGATTGAAAATATGATGTAGAAATGTGATTTTATTGACATTTCTGTATTGCTTTTAATTGTTTTCATTTCGCTGAAATAAAAATAATTGATTGATTCATTCATTCATTCACACATGTCACTCATTAACTGGGAAAATGATCATATTCAGACAAAATCACAATTGCTTTCAGATTCTGCCAAGGTGAGGATTTTTTTTTTTAAAACTAGCCAAAATGTGCCAAAAGTGTTTTAATAAACGACATCACATTACTGATTAATATATATCGGTCCTTTTCTTACAAATTCCAAAGGCATTTCGCTACTCCATCCAACCACCTCTTAAACTTCCTTGGAAAAACATAATGGCTTCACAGTGAGGATGAGGTGTCTACATGGACATTGCTTGGCCTAGCTAAGGGGATCTTGACACACCTTACATATTCTTAAGTCTCAACATTGAAAACATAGATTTATTTATTTATCATAGGCTTTAATGATTGAGGCGTTAGTGATCATTACCTCCACCAAGGAGGTAATATTTTCACCGGAGTTTGTCTGTTAGTTAGTTTGTTTGTTTGTTTGTTTGTCTGTTAGCAACATAACTCAAAAAGTTATTGATAGATTTTGTCACTGGGAACAAATTATTAACCTTTGGTAGAGATCAGGAAAAGATCCTGGATTCTGGATCACTTTGACATTTTCAGTAACATTATGGTGCTGCTTGGTGGAGGTCTGCGCTCTGAGTGCTTTTCTAGTTTGAGCTGTATTCACTGATATTCTATTGAAATCCAGTCTGTAGCACCGCTCCACCTGTTGCTTAGACTGCAGCGGCTGAGAGTTAGCGCTGAGTGATCAAATAAAACACTTGGTAGACCTGTTTGTCGTTAAAATCTTAAAATGATGTTGTATTCTCTCTCATCACATGAGAAAAATGACAAATCTTGATGGTTTTCACTCCATTCCTTCTGTCTTCAGACTGAGACAGGGACAGAGAGGACAGAGACATCCGCTGTGGAGGTGAGTCTAAATTAAGAATATCCAGCGCTGGTCCTTGAGCGCCTGCAGGTTTTCCATGTAGCCCTGCTTCAACATTTCACTCAGATCAATAGGTCATTGTGCAGAACTTCATTGCCTGTAGGATCCACCTAATGTAAGTCAGGTGTGTTGGAAGAGGAACACAAACAGGAAGTCTGACCCTCTAAAATGTGGAGTTCAATTATAATACTTAAGTGCTTTAAATAAGCAAAATTATGCTGAGCTGCACATTAAAGATGGCATGGAGATCCAGAGAAAATGAAGTAGATGTATGAGAAATAGACCAAACAGATCCAGAGATACAGGAAGTAACTTCCTTCACTAGTGGGATTAGTTGGGTAGCAAAGCCACAAGGAAAAACAAATTACACTGAACTGCAGCCTGCATGATTGTTTTAGTTCACAGAACAGAGCCTTTCATTAATTTCTGTAACAATAATGAAGGTGAAGATCATCCCAGATAAGTGTGGATTTTATAAGGAGTAAATGAAGTTTTTGTTTTTCTATGCTTCCATCTGGTCACATTTCACTGTGACCTATAAATTCTCTCATGAGTTATTCTCCTATTTTCTACATGAACTCATTTCCTGACTGAGTCAACCTGCAGAGCAGAGATGGTGACCTGTGACAGGCTGCACAGTGTTTAGCTGCATCACAGCAGGAAGGTGCTTGGTTCAGGCTTAGCTGGAGACTTTTTGTGTAGACTTTGTGTTTTTCCTGTACAAGAACTATTTCTTTCCACTCACACAACCAAATGCATGTTATTTGGGGATTAAGTGACTGGTTTGTTTTTAAACATTTAGCATTCATTTAATTGTATTCAGAGGAACCTGGCAGGAGCACAAGGTCATTGTATTGTCTCTTTTGTGTCTAACATCACAGTTATTGGAGATTGTTACAGTAAATGTTCTTAAACGCTGTTTTTTTTTACTCAGTGTCATCATGATTTCACCACTGGCTGAAAATTGGTAACTTTGTCATTTCTTGATGGTTGTTTCTTTCATTTTTTAAAATAAATTACAGGTATGAAAATTGAACATGTGCTAAAGACACAGAAAGTTTTCATTATAAATCAAACTACAAAAAGGAAATGAAAAGTCTATTGACAGGTTTGAGGTATGATCTTTGGACAGCACCCAGAAAAAAGGGTTTTGATGCACTTCAGAGCTGCACTTTCACACATTTGGCGCACAAAATAGGATGGTGTCTGTCCAATATTTTGATTTAGATGAGAGGGACTCCTGCATGTAGGAGGCAGGATATGATGCAAAGGTTTGAGGCATAACTTTCTCATGAAAAACAGAATTTCCCAGATAGCCTCGCACTTTAGAACAGCACTACACAGAGGCCCCAAACACACATAAACAGACATCTGAATAGGGAAATATATGGAATTGATTACAAGAACAGGTTTCATATTAAAAGAAATTTAAAAATTCAATTAAATGTTTTAATCCCAGAGATTATAATAATATAAATAATTTTTTTCATATTTTCTGAAACATTTTCAGTGAAGTAGTTCTAATGCAGTGTTTCTCAAACTTTTTCAGTCCAAGGACCATTTAACATTTACAACACAAACTCATGGACCACCTGACTCTAAACATCCCAGGAACAATATGCTAATATAAACCATTCACAAGTCTACAACACAAA
>JBAMHV010000024.1:11447276-11467284 GCA_037177535.1 Pseudomugil gertrudae
TATGCTAATATAAACCATTCACAAGTCTACAACACAAAATGCAGCTTTTACAATATTTTTATTGTAAAATATCTGTTTTTTTTCTTCTTTTAAATGACCCTGTCCAAAGCCACTGCTCCATAGTTATTTGGATATAAGACGGTTTGGTGTCGCAAAACTGAGGGTGACGTTTCCAGCTAATTCATATAGATTCAGATTGTCGTGTTGTTCACCTTACGTACCACCAGGGGGCGCTCACGTACCACTAGTGGTCCGGGGACCACACTTTGAGAAAGGCTGTTCTAATGTAACCATCCATCCATCCATCCATTTTCCACCGCTTTTTACCTGAACAGGGTCGCGGGGTGGCTGGAGCCAGTCCTAGCTCCCATCGGGCAAGAGGCAGGGTACACCCTGGACAGGTCGTCAGTCCATCACAGGGCCTAATGTAACCAGTTTAAGCCTATTCATCTAAAGGGTTTTTGCACAGAAGCAAGCTGTAGTTGTAGATTTTGCCTTCACTGAGCACATCAGTCAGTCTCTGTGTGATGATCTAACATCAAGATGAGTTCCTGCCAGCTATCCCTGGTTGCCAGCAGGAAGCATTCAGTTGTAATTCAACAGATTCTGAACTACGCTGGCAGAAAGCAGAATGTAAAAGCACTGTGCACTGCTCTTTCATTGGAAGTAGACCATGCTTCCAACAGTGTCTGCCTGTGGTGAAGAAGAGGAGCCGTGCTGAGGAAGAGCATCCTGTTTCCCTTTAATCAACCGATCATGATGGTAGTGTGTGTTGTAACAGAGGAAGAGTGACATTGATGGAAGAGACAGAACAGGATAAAGTTGTAAGCAACTGCTTTACATCTGCATGTGCGTAATATGAGTACGTCATATTTTTTTATTACTCTGATTAGATTAAGTTACTGCAAGGTCAGTAATGCATGATTTATAACAGGATCTTTGTGACCATTTTGTTCTGTTTTTTAAACTCTTTAATAATTTTGTTTTTGTAGCCCCCTTGTCTGCTCCTTATTGGCCAGAACTATATTTAGTCAGTGTTAGTTAAAGGTTGTTACAATTCATCAAGGCAGTATCAGGTATAGATAAATCAGTTTTAGTTAAAAACAGCATATGTAACACACCTGCACTGAAATGCATGCAGGCTGTAGTTTTATATTTTTAGAAAACCTGCAACTAAATATTGATGGAACAAGCACTCCTGCTTTTGTTTGCGTCATGTCACTTCTCAGTGATCGTGGGCTAGTTGTTTAAAGCTTGTTGACACAGAACTAAAACTGAAAACGAGACAAAGAAAAATTAGGGGGGAGTTTAGGCGCGTGCTTTGCATCCCACATATCCAGCATGAGCCTTTGTCCTACACGTGTCCAACATTTTGTTGCACACACTTTTTGCCTTCCACATTACAACAAAAACAGCATGGCCTAAACACAAATGAGGTGATTTAGATGCATTGTTGACAGACATCTGACCTCAGTAGCACATCATTCACATGGGAACCAGCTTCCACTAAAACGTGATATTTTTCAACGTTTCCTTTTTCTAAATTGAATGACAAAACTAACAACATCTAACAAAAAAGAAGAAATACCTTCATACTGGTATTGTTTCCAGGTGTTACATGTCACCTTAATTCATCATGTTATAATGTGCAATGTAATGTTTTGCAAAGAAGTTTATATGAGAATGGATAAGATGAGTGTGTGTGTGTGTGTGTGTGTGTGTGTGTGTGTGTGTGTGTACAAAGGATTTCAATACAATGACAGCATCATTTGAATGTTAACATATCCCTTAACTGATAAGTAGTTTTGATTTTTCTCATGATGAGTTCTCCATTCGCGTGAAAGGACATGAATCTGTGCTAAGGAATAGCCAGACATGACAGTAACTTATGTTAATAGTAAAATACATAAAGAACATAAAACCCTGGTGACCTGTCCAGGGTGTACCCTGCCTCTTGGTTGCTAATGCTGGGGTAGGTTCCAGCCTTTCCACGACCCTGAATGGAACTTAGTAGTATAGAAAATGTATGGATGTGATATTATTGCCTAAAGCCAACAAACATTTGCTATACATGTTTTGTGTCTGCCAGCAAAGAAGAATTTTGCTCATTGATTTAGAAAAATGTTGTCTTATCAACTGGACTTGATCTTTCTTCAAGCTGCATAGTTCAGGGTCCTGCATGCATCTAAGTCATATTGTGGATACCTGCGAAAACAGAGAAAAACAGACTGTGAATTTAGTTTCACCAAATAAAGGGTTTTAGTGCAACCCTGCAATAATGGGCAAAATCATCATCATCATCATTTTCATCCATCAATCAATCCATTTTGAATGCTCACTTATTCCAAATATTGATATATTAGATATTTTAACCCATAAAGACACATGGATATTCAACTAAATTGAGAAAAATTTAACCTCCCAATGGAACTAATGAAATTTCCCTCCATAAAAGTATAGTTTGTTTAAGATAAATACATCCTCATTTGCAAATATTAAAAGGATTTTATAAAACCCTTTTAAAGCTAGAGCCAGCCAATATGGTACCCTAACCAAATGAGTCTGTGATGTCTATAACTGTATAATAAAATGATCAATATTTACCTTTTTCAAAGTACGGAGGGTTTGAGATGATCTGGTACTGGGTGCCGAGCTCACTTAATGTTGACCCTCCACTTTTAAAAAACCAGAAAAATAAAGCTATCTAAGACTGCAGCCAAAGAATACATCAGCTCTCATTAAAGTGTTGAACAGTGTGAAAGATGAGAAGAAGCTTCAATGGCTGATGATGTTTTAAAGGATAACATCTGGCTGAGGAGGATGGAGGATGAAGAAATAGGAGTGCAGAAGATGGTGTTGATGGAGCTGGAAGATCATAATGTGTTGAGTTTTCCATTAAAATTCAAATTGATCTTCTTTACTTTCCTAGATGAGAAACTTTACTTCTATCTGTCTCAACCAATGAGTCACTGGCCATCACATGTTGATGTGAGAAGTGTCACATTAAGCTCTATCCAGCACATCTCATTTTCACTTGGGTCCCACGAAAAGCCGCTATATTCACATTTACAAATGTTCTTTCTTACTCTCTGTTATTTTTATATGAAGAACAATCTGACACTTTGGGACTTTTTCCAACCAGGAAGCCTTTAAAATACAATCTCCTCTCATGTATCTTGTGTTTAAATGTATGTTTAAATTTGATGATGAAAGGTTTGGGGTCAGCCATCTAATTTGCCTGATTATTATCCACAGTTGTTTTGATATTTTACTTGATACTCAAACACATCCAATCAGTGAAATGCTTTCAAAATCCCCCATAAAAATGATAGCAATAGAAAAGCTTAATTGAAGTTATACAGCTTAATAATGTCTCTGATAAGGTAATAATAATACAAAATGACATTTACATGGAAAATACTTGCATACAACTCCAAGACCTGTGCGCTCAGAAACATTTATCTGAGGCTCAGATAAATAATATAATTTTATTTTGCATTTAAACACTAAGCAGGTTAACTTTATACTCTGCCGGGATGTTCCTGAGATTTATGGTTTGGAGGGCAAAGTGTAACAACATCAGACAGCATCATTTTAAAGCAGTGAACAATTAATAGTCAAAAACCGAAAAGAATGTGCATCCTGGGCATCACAGAATGTGTCAAACCTACATTATAGCCCTTTTCACACTGTTGTAAAAATGAAAACAACTTTTAAAAAGGTGTCATTAGTGTCCAGTCATGTAGCAAATAAGTTGCATAGACTTTGGTTTTAATCAGCTCTGCATAATGGGAACACAACACCGTGGGGCAAACACTCACATAATTTAAAAAAGATAGCTGCAGTTGGGGCAAACAAAAAAGGACAGTCCACAACTTTATTTTTTTTATTTAAACACATGTCTAGCAACCATGTGGTTTGAAAGTTCTGAATTTTACTGCAACAACTGATAAACAAAAGATCAGTCCAGTGTTATTGTACTATTTAACATGTGCCATAAGCCATAAGCTTATGATCTGTTCCGCTGTAACAACAAAATCCGTAACCTCACCGTGATCCGTGATCTGTGACCACAGAGTGGGCGTTAGTCTACATTTCGTAGCATAACATGTTTTACAAGAATATTGAGGGTTTGAAAACACTAATAAACAGATTAATGAGAAAACCATTACTAGCCCCACAATGGGGAAACTGTAATCAGAGTTCATTATAATGAAGAATCAGTAAAGTCACACATTCTGGTGGGATATGAAATGGTGACTTTTGTAATCCTGGCTATGTGCGTTAGAAGAGTGACATGAGTGATAAACTCAGATTTCAAATCAATTTTTTAAAATTGTGTTTTTAAAATCCTGCTCGTCTTTTAAGACGTATACGTAGAGAAATGTATGCCAACGCCTCCTGTGGTCATAGATTGTGATGGGTCACAGATCTTGTCCAAAAATAGCAAGCTAGTCTTGATTTTGATAAAACCTTGGTCCAACACAGCCTGTAGGTAATAATGTCTATCGTGGTGACATGTCTATCCTCCTGCTAAACAGGGTTACACTGAACTGGAAAGTTTTAGTCCTCAGAATACTAAAGATTTATCCACTGCTTTTGTCAGGGTTTCTGTGTTAGTTTTCTGTACTTCCTGTTTAATTTTGGTTTATTTCCTGTTTTGTCTGTCGTGTTTAGTTTAGCTTTCTTGTGTTCATGTTTATTGGTTTAACCTGGTTTCATTTAGTTCATTCATTCCACCTGTGCGTAGTTCTGTATGTGTATTTATACCCCCGGTTTTGGTGTCATAGTCGTGGTTCATTAGTTGTAGTTGGTTCTTTTCAGTTTGTATTTGTTTGGTTTGTTTAAATATAAAATTTCCATCATCTGCCTGATTTGGGTCAACTCGTCTCCAACATCTCCTCCATGCTTGCTCACCCCAGGAGCATAACAGCTATAAACAACAGGACAGTCTTTTATTTACTTGTTTTATTGGGTTAAATACTAGTTCAACATGTTTCTTCTTGTGTGACAAAGGTTTAAGATGTGTCTGAAAACAGATTGTGCTCTGTGTCCTCAGATAACAATCTCTCTCACACACACACACATACACACACATATACAGAAAATGCAACAAAATTTCAGACATATTGAAATCCAGATGGCACAAAAACATCAAATGCAATGAAAAATGCATTCAGAAAAAATAAGAACTAAGAAAGAAAATAAAACATACAAGTTGGTGTGAAAGAATTATCAACCAATAATCCACTTCCTTTCTGACTTGACTGACCACAGTTGAACAGAGGAAGTTCTATAATTCATCACAATAATGGGCTATGATTCATGCGTTTCAGACAGGAGCTCCAAATTGGCATAAGTGACAATGGAGACTCTCTCCCTTGAGTGTACACGTTGTCCAGACATGTTTAAGAAAGGACATTAATAAGTGTATTTCATTCAGCAGATCCTCTTTCCACTGCTCCGATTTTATGCATCCAGATATTATTCTCCTCCAGGACTGTGGGACTGTGTGTAAAGTTGACTGTCTTCAATTTTCCCTTGATGAATACACAGTTAATGATCTCAGATATTTTTATGTGTTTATTTAAGGGTGTTTGTGTGAGTCCACCCATAGATTTATGACATTATGTTGGGAGTTAAACACACTTGGTTGCATCTTTTTGGATAGAGCTACAATAAAACAGCAACTCATCCTCATTAATAAAATGGGGGCAACTGCAGTGCCATGCTCTATGAACTTAACAATCCAAACTAAAACGTTTAAAATTCCTCAAAATATATTCAAGACCTCTGATATTACACAAAAAAAGGATTAATTTTTATAGACTTTGTGTTTCAACATCTCCATCACAGCAACACCTCCAATGCTATTTTTGGCCAGACTATATATATATATTACAAATACTAAAGGCACAGAGTGATGATGATACCATTTTTGTTATTGTTGCAGTATTCTGAACTCATTTACTGTTATCATATGAGGAATTTATCAATAACATTATGACGGAAACTGTGCTGGTCTTATAATGCTCCTGGATATCTGCAACAGAGAGAAGCCCATCATGTTGGGAAGACTGGTGTATTCAATAACATTTCATATTATTTAATTAAAAGTAGAACTCAAGGGAATATTTTGTGGGTAAAGATCTCACCTGGAGCATTAATGCGATAATATCAGATGATCTATATTTTTTCTCCAAGCACATACATCTGTCTTGAGAAATATTTACTGATCTTACCTGAAGCATAAATCTTAAATCAATATCGGTTGATCTGAATTTTTTAAAAGTATAATAAATGGGGCTCTTTTCAAGAATGCACATCTGCTTTAAGATATGTTGCTGCTTCCTGGTAAAAGGTGATTTTGAAACTGAAATCCAACTTCACACCAGAATACACCCTTAGATAGACACGTCCCTGTCTGCAGCTCAGAGAGCACATTTCAAGCTTTAAACAAACCATCAGTAGGACTTACTCAATACACAGATTCAAATGAATTCACTGTCCTGATATTTTTACCAGCTTACTCTGTATTCTCCATTTGAGGTGTTCTGTAGGAAGCTGGTACTGACAGTCTAATGTGTAATGCAGCTTGGCTAAAAGCTCAAACAAAAACTTGCATATGGAAGATGTTTGGAACTCTATGGTCCTGATTTTCTATTGAATCTGATCAATCATCAGATGCCTTAGACAGATGAAGCGCTACTGACATCCACTGAGGAAATAGTCAGATGGAGAATTCTTAATGAATCCTATCATCTGATTCCTCCTGTGTGATAAAAATACCAACCTTATGTTGTTGGGCTATCTTGGTCTGTTTAATATAGTTTGGTAGGTGGGATGAGTACCTCTGGAAAGGCAGGGGGAGGGTAGCGGGAGAAGAGTTTGTGATACATTATTGGAAAACTCAAATGGAAAGTTCCCATTTGCATGAAGAGCATCTTTCGATCCTAAATTGATTAGGATGGATGTTTGCAGATGATATGGCTCTGTTGGTATCATCAAACGGAAGCCTTGGGCTCTGCAGCAGTATGAAAGCAAGTATGAAGCTACTGGCACGATATTTAGCAGCTTGCTTGGCCCAAAGATGATTTTAAAACCCTGAGATTTTAATGTTAGAATGATATATGCTTTTTTGTTTTCCTAAAGTCAGTCTTAAATCAAACAATGACAAAAGTGGGTGATCATCCTCTCAGTGGAATATAGTTACTGATAAAAGCTGATCGATAACTCACTGAGCACAAGTTGGAGAGTGACTCATGAGTTCAAGCCCTTTGCGGCTTTTAGCCTCAACCCTGGAGACAGACTGCATTCAATAAAACAGAGAACACATTAGTACAAGTTAGACTGATACAATTTATATATTGTGAATGTCATGTCGTATGACGTTTTAGATCATCTTGGTCTTAAATGAAAAAATATCAGGAAATGATTGGTCACTGTATTCAATTTTTGAGTGGACAATAGTTAGATTTATTGTTCCCACAAGGCATATGTCTGCTAAAATATTTCTATATAATCATGCATATCACAGTGACTTATTCATACGCACACACTGAGTGAGTCATCTATGGCTCTGTCTTTCTTCTCTATATTACATTACAGAGCATGCCCAGACACGGTGTGACTCAGCCAGCCGAGAGACTCCGCTGTTACACGACACCCCCATCAGGGCAACGCATGCTGCATGGTGGTCAGCGTGACAGGCCCTAAAGTGATGTTTTATTTCCCAGTTTAAGACATTCTGCACTGTAATCTAGGACGTTTGGTGAATTGAAAGTAGCTTTATATGTCAATAGCTTCATAAATAAGGCGAGGTATGTTCTATTAATTTTAAAACTACAATTCCCATGAATTTTATTTTGATGTACCTATGAAACAAGTGTTTTTTGTGATCTCATTTGGAAATAGCAGAGCCTTTCCCTTAACCACTGTAAAGAAACTGCATGCAGCTGATGAAGATCATTTTCCTATTAATAACTTGAGCAAACAGAGCAACAAGCCGCTACTCCTATTCAACATGTAGCACAGCCATTTTTCTTTAGTTTAGACAACAACTTCAAAAGAAGTATTGTGGATCATTTCTTTCTCCTTTTACACCTTTAAAGTCAGAATGGATTACAATTGATTTCCTCTCAGACGTGCATTAAAGCACTCTTTCTTCAGCAACAAGTCTAAAGCACACCATCCTCCACCCATCCTATATCCACGTCTGTATTAAATACAGATAAAAATACAGATCATAAAAAAGTTGACTTGGTGTATAAAGGTTATAAGCTTTTATAAATTAAAATGTGAATGTTGGACATCTTACTCAATCTATATTTAAACCTTTCTGCCGTGCAGGAATGCTTATTCACAAATTTTGCAAGATTTGTGTAAAGGTAGTTGGAACTGTTCTTAATGAGCATAACACTGATATAAACACAAAGTCCGTGCCAAATATCTTTACCAGTCAGTTACACAAGCACAGATGTTGGGATCCACAATACGAGCCAACATAAACTGTATAGAAAGAGAGAGAAAGAACATTTTGACAGAAGGCGGAAAACATTGTCCTCATTTCCTCTCTGTGCTCCAGATCCGAACTCAGTGTCCTACACAACATCTGTTTACTCTCTTTCTTTGATACTGAATAAAACATGGACGTCAGGTTGCACTGGCTTTTGGCCTGACATGCATCACAATCTCAGTTATGAAGAGAAGCACCGCTCATGTGTCTGTGTCAGAGATTTTCTTTATGGGTTTAAAATCGAGCTTCACTCAGTGAAATCGGACATCTGTGAGTGATATGAATGGCTCGCAGGTGCTTACCATCACAGCAATGGAGCGATGCACCACCAGAGATACAATGTTCTTCAGCATTAAGACACAGAACCAGCTTGTTCCTCTTTGTAACAAATAAATGAATAAACATAAAATTAATTTAATAGAAAAAAATACAAACTAGACATTTTAAAATGTAAATAATAAGCGAGAACAACAAATATGATGTAGTTTGTTTCCAGAGATTATTCACTATACTGATTATACATATACATTACCCACTCTGCAAACTATGAGTCAACTCTGGTGACAAATTGCACAGAAAAGAAGACAATAAGAAAACAGTCATGAATCTTCCTGTTTTTCACCCGGACAGCCCGTCGTATCTTCAGTCCTTCTGCTGTTTTAGGCCAAATTAAACAGAACTATGATGGTATTTCCAAAGGTACACCAAAAAGACCAGCAACACTGAGCAGACAAGGTGAATTTATCAGGTTACATCAAAATGAAAACACATCATTTCTGTATTTCAGGTGATTCAAACTGAAGATGTTTACCAGAAAATTTTCATAACCCTGGTGCTCCACTTAAAAACCCTTTCCCAGTGAGCATCACATTTGAAACATGCTGGTGTTATTCATCTGTATAGTGTATTGTCCAGACAAATGGACATTTATACTTTATTTTAAGCGGAGGTGCTGAAATTTAAATACAGAATATTTAAATTTCCAAAATGCATCTAGAGAGAAGAGAACATGTGGATTTCTATAAATAGAAATCAGTATATAATACAAACATCAAAATGATACATATGTAGTAATGTCTGTCAGTGTTTTCAGTGTCAGTGATTTTAAAATTTAAGAGAAAACAATAATATATTGCCAGTCAGTGTGTTATTTACTTGTACTTTCTCATTTTAAAATCCTACTACTTTGAACCAATCGGACAACATGTGGTTGACATAACTAAAAACTTCAATCCTCTCACACCACAAAGTTTTTACATCACAAAACTTCTGTGAACCTGAGCCGCTCAGCTTACATCATATGATTCATCTTTTAGAAGCATGTTGTTTTCTGGGCCAGAGCTCCCTAAACCCTTCTTAACGCTTTGTCATATTTACTCTGAGAACAACCTACTGCACCCGATGCCCATCAGATCGATGAGGCTTTTATCCAAGTCTCCTTTGCTTTCGCTGAGTATAAAACCAGTTATAGTTATAAACGGGTCTGGAAATGTTTAGGAAGGATCAGGATTGCTTTTGACGTATGACAGGATGGATGTTGGGGAAAATTCCTGCCCTTTCATTGAAACCTCACCACAATTTCGGAACTCCTGTTTGCTTTTTCTATCATCATTTGAGCAGCTTGGAGACTTGAAGGCACAATAACTTCTTTTTTTATACATATATAATATAATTTAGTCATATAATGCTGTGTGTATATTTGATACATAGAGTTTTTGTAATACTTTATAGTAAAAATGCTCAAAACCTTTTCATTGAGAAGCTTCTGTCACCTGGTGGATACCTTTTGCACTACACTAATTTTGCACATCACAAGGTAATAGACAGTAAGAATAGTTTTTTGGTTAATCCCTTTTAACTTTTTTGTTAAAGAGCCATATAAAGGCACCCAATGATTAAAATAATTTACATTGGTTGGGGCTTTTAAGATTAAACTTAACTCATCTGACCCTTGCAGCTCACGTGACTCGAAGTCCTGCAAGATGTCTTCCTATTGGTGCACTGCACTGAGCTGTCTCATAAATGGTATGGTTATCTTTGCAGACCTCTTTCTAACAGGTGTTTTCTCTTTTATCCAACGTGTTTTCACCCTCAGCTGACTGGTTGTTGTGCAATGTGCTGCTCTACATGTCGGGAGGCAGCCATATTTGAGATTAATGAACTGCTAAATTTGGTTTCCCACCAACTCAAACCAGAGGTCTTCAACAGATGATAGCATTCAATTCAGTCTTTAGGTGGACAGAAGACAACAGCTCATTTTAACCTGGGTGGGTGCCTTATATTCAAGCATTCATTTATACATACCTCATGTTTCCTAGAGAAGTTGGGCCTTTTGAATTGACATGGGTGACACACACACACTTGTATTGCACACACACAATGCCTACGTGTGCAACACCTGCTATCGTGCACCAAGGAGAGATCAGAATGCAAGCTATTCATGCTTCATGTCTTCAGGAGTGATCCAATTTTTCTAGCTGTCAAAGAGCCTCCTACACAAGAAATGTAGCCTTGACCAGTTTCCACACATTCACATTAACATCTTTGACTAAACAACACACCCATTTCTCTTCCTCTGTCCTGTTTGATAACTTCCAGTGACTGCAGTCCAATCACACTTGTCCACACTTAATGCATCCTGACAGATAAATGTAGACAAAGCGTGCAAACGTATATCAGATTCATCTGAAAAAACAAATGCATGATACAGATAAAATAAATACTGCATTGCATTTGGAGTAAATCATCCTTTTCAAAACCCGACAGAGATAGCAAGTGAAATATGGAGTGCGAGTTGAAGAAAAAGTCTCCCAAGGTACAGACAGCTGCACATCTTTTGTCATTTAGCTCATGCTGCCGTCTAGTGGTACACTATTATTCTCATCCAGGATTTTTTTGGGCAAGAATAAAGCAGTTGTTTACAAAACACCTGAAGAAACCAGGAAGTGTAGTAATACTAGTAGCATACACCTGTGCCAATGTCGGGTTCAGCTTATCACAAAGGAAAACAAATCAAATGTCGGAATTTCACTCGTAGCCCAAAGAAACAGTTTAAGTTGGTTTGCATTCTGGTTATGTTACAAACAAGCTCGTCCTACTCCAGAAGAATAAGGAGCACTGTTCAGAACTGGATGATTAAATGGTGCCTCAAAAAATCAGCAGAGCTTTAGAAGAAATGCTGATGCAAACAGATGGGTTTGTTGAAACATCCCATCTCATCTGGAAGTGCCACCTAGCAGCTCATGTTAGTTACTGTGGAATAGCAAGGACACTTTTCTATGGGATGCACTGAATTGCTAGTTGTGCAAAAGCTAGAAGTTAGCGTTAGCATGCAAGGTAAATTTACAATGTAAAGAAATTCTATACAGTAACAGTACACAATGAGTATATTAGCATCAATCCAGTCTTTAAATGATTGTATATGAAACAATGCTGCTCTCACAACTTAATTTTTACATTATATCCCGCGCTCTGCATTTACCCTTTTATTTAGCATGAAAATAATAAATATTTATGTCTGTGGTCCATATGTGTCAATTTTAGCGCTTCAAAACTAACTTCCAGGTTTGTAATAAACAATCTGAACGTTTCCACACACTTAAAAACAATTTTATTACAAAACACTGCATGTCCTTTGGTCTTTACAAACTCCAGAGTGTAACATCAGCATTATTCAGTCACTACCAGAAAAAGATCTTCCATTCCTGACATAATCGACATGAGTGAATTATTCCTTTCAAGTCACAAGAAGGAATCTGCTTTCCTTTCCAGAAATCAGGATTAGCAGAGATGTGAGTTTAAATTCCCTCAAATGATGCCCATGTACGGACATAAGGACGGGGATCAGTCAGTCTTCTCTCTCATCTCTCTTCGGGCCTTCCTCTGCAGCTGGAGCGTCTTTAGTTCAGTCATGGTGGAAAAGGTCCTGTGTACCCACACCACCTGTCAGAGTGGAACACAGGCAGGTGCTTAAAACATTGTTTCTAAGTGGTTTTTACATTTCATCCAGCCAAGATGGGAAATAGGTTAAAATCTTACCACAATAATGACTGCATTGAGTAGAAGAGGAATTGAGTAAACCAATGAGATGAACATGCCCTTTGAGTCAAAGTACTGAAACTGAGAGAAAGACCTGAAAAAAACAAAGTGAATTATTTTCATGTAAATGTTTCATAAGCAAATAAAATGAGAATTGCAACAAAAATCCACATGAACCGTTGTCTTACCTCCAGTTCATGGCTGCAAACTCGTTTATATACTCAGCACTATAAACCAGGCCAACTGTGAAGAGAAGCAATATCATATTGTGAAAATGCACTGCAGCGTCATTGTCATCTCCTTCTTGCTTTCAAGCCATTATATGGTCATATCTAATAAATATAAGATATAAGATAAGATATATAAGATATACCTAAGAAATCAAAATGTCAAATGAATGCATTTATTCCCAGTTTGTGTTCCAAACAATGCTGAACCTTTTCCAGTGGACAAGTTCCTGTTACAGGAATTACACTGATGTACATTTCAGAGTTTGGCTAACACGAGCAACACTGGTGCTGTATTTAGTAAGTTTTCATACCCATCAACTTTCATTAACCAACTCCGTTGGATAACTGTGTCTACTATTTGATTCAGTCGTCCATTAAAATAAATTATTATTATTATTATATTGCAATATGGTCAAATATTGTTATGAGATTAAAATATGATTAATCAAAATAAGTGTCAGAGTCTAATTAATAAGATTACTTGTTTTAAATAAGTCAGGCCCATAACTGAGATACAATTATATAAAATGCCAATAATACATGGAATGGGCCATTTAATAATACAGGTGTACAAACAGACTAAATAAAAGCAAAGTCTATATGTTTTATGGTATTCATTCTAAACTATCTTGCAGAACATGTCCATTGTCTTGTAGCAGTCACAAACATCATGTGAATTCACATCAAACTAAGTTGCAAAGTAGTTAATTATAATTATGACTTGGAATTTAAAACATGTAATCAGGTTATTTTCCTTTTAAAATGAGATAAACACTTGAATTTTTTTACCCAATAAGCAACTACCTGCTCTGAAATAGAAAAAGCTTTTTCTGCAACTAATGCATAAACCCTGATCATTAAGAGCCACTTTTCTACAGCTTACAGATGTTTTCCCTGCTTCCACACATCAGACTCAAATACACTGGGTCATGGTGGAGAACTTGATGAGTCATTTAGTCCTGCACACATTTTTTAGTCGCCATCTGCCTCTCAACAAGGAGATAGAATATATATTTCAGGGAGTAATTCCGAATATTCTTTGCATTAGCCAATTTAGACTTACCAACTGTGTTGAACAAATAACAATTTTATTTAATTAACTGAGATGATTGTTGCTCTGACAAACTTACCGATGAGCAAAAAGTAGCAGATCTGAACTCTGTAAAACCTGCAGGTTACCGCAGTCAGGAGCAAACACACGACATGAAACAGCAAGAGCCCAATGAGCCAAGGCTCTGACCACTGCACCTGTAAGCCAGAAAAGACATAACAACTGTTAGTAGCACTGCTCACTGAACTCAACTAAATTAATAATTTAATACCCTCCAAATCCATGCGATCGGTTGTATTAGCTGTGGCTTTTACGATAAAATGTTTCGATTTCTGGTGTGACAGGCTAGTTAGCTGCTAGCTAGCTATTCGAATCCGACAAATGGCTATTTTCACTTACAGACATGAGAAAGGTCCATATCGACGTTATTCTTAAATTACTGAAGCTGTCGATGGGTATAGAGCTGATATTGTTTGCTTTTTGCTCCGTCATCTTTGATAAACACCAAAGTGACCACAGAATCTTAAGCTAACAATCATGTAAACATGACAGAAATGCGGAAATACTAGCAGGTAGGTGACGTCAGAGAAACGACCAATCGTTTTCCTCCAACAGTAAAGTCACTCATTGAGAAAAACCTAAGCATATACACACCAAATATATGTGTAAAACACATTTTAAATATAATTTAGGAGTAAATATTCCTCTTTTTAATGCTCTTCTGTTGTCTTCTTTTCTTTTTAATACTGTCAAACATAAAAAAAAACAATATATTTTTCATTTATTTGATTTATTTCACAAAACTTCCTAAATCTTTACAATTGATCAAACTAACACAGAAACTCAAAAGTTTAATTAAATATTGTGGAGATAAGTATGCGTAATCCAGTTGCTCCACTCCTGTGGAAAAGGATGGGCCACTTTCCTTCCTTCTCCACAGTACAAGTCTTACAAATTGTCTATAACCAGCACATTCACATTGTCTTTCCATCTTCTTAACACCATTCATAAATATTTTTCCTGAATTATTTCATATACAATACTTGGCATTTCCTGTCATGCTGCAAGTGTCCCATACCCAAATGATCATTTTGCACACATCTACATTTCAGCTCAATACCTGATTAAAACCATTTCCAAGTTAAATTAGGCACTTATATACTTCAGTACATTAATAGTGAGTAACTGTAGATTACACAGTCAGCATTCATATAGTATAAATGTATTAACAATGCATACTCCTGCAGATGTATATTGTTTCCTTTTCCACAGAAGACATCTGAACATTTAAAAAACTAAAAAAAATCAAACAAAAGAAAGAAAAATGTGAAAACAGGAACTTTTATATCGAACATCTTTTTATATGGGCTTTTCCTGGAGATGTGACTAAACAAAACAAAACAGGATCATTTACAGAAGGCAAAACTTTAGAATAGCTGCCATCAACACAATAAACATTTCTGATTGAATTTTTTTGGTCAAACTGTATTCAAACGTTTCAAAAACAAAAACATCACACTCACATCAAATGTTTTTGGTCAGGGCCTGTGGTTTACTTGTGTATACAGTACAGTTTGGACAAAACAGTGGAGGAGATCCATGTTGCTAAACTCTGCTCAGGTTCTGTTTCTGCCATGATGAAAGTCAGGAACAAAAGCAGCAGCCACTGTGATCGGAGTAGAGTAACCGAGAGCAAAGTTGTAAAGACCAAGCATGAGACACTTCCAGGTGGAGCGAAGCGCCTTTCCAACATTCTAAAAGCAGACAGAAGGAATTGCACATGATTAAACAGTTACCCACATACAGTCAGATCATTTGCACATTAACATGATCTTTGTGTGTGATACAGAACAATAGCACAGCGGGAAGAGAGGCGCACACTCCCCCTGTCTAATGCAAAACCTCTGTGAACACTATTGTCTTGCATGCTTTGGACAGGAAAAGACCGACTGGCTGCAGCGGAAACAGGAGGCAAGATGTTTAAAAACATAAAGATTATCATCTCTGAATATAGCAGGTAAATTTTACTTTGTCCACTACAAAACTGTGCACCCAGTTACACATGAAACACACACAACTGTTAGTTACTGATCATTAATTTCTTCTTCAGGTTTTTTCTTTAATTCATCTTGCCCACACTCATTATAAATTTTTCATTAAGTAAATTTCTTTATTTTTTTATAATAAAGGGAAAAAGGAGCCTACAAGTACTGTAACCTCATAGTTATTATTACATAGCAGTAATGGAGGCCAACAAAAATGTGATGTATAAATGTATCTGACCACTGATGAACCCAAAGCAGTTTGTCACATTTGATGGGCCCTTTTTAAATAGATCAAATACAAATGTGGTTATGAAATCATCTAATAAAAACAAGATCTGTAAATCCATCATATCTGTCCCCATAGTTATCACAGTATTTTTCCACAATTATAGTCAGCAGGGACAAGCTGAATAACAAAGATATTTGATTTTGAAGTTGTTTGGCCTCCTCTGAGTGCTTATTACTCCAGCAGACAGAGACCACACATGCAAAGTGGAAAAAGGTCTCTGGATTGAATCTGGTCATTTAGACTTTGAGATGAAGAGGTGTTGATTTAACAATAAAATTCACATGTGATATACGTCATCACATAAAGTCAGAAATCTAATCTCTGTACACTTTATCTGGGAAGGCAAACGATACAAATGTGTAGATAAATAAAACCTTTGTTACAATTTCAGATTTGAGTTTTCAAACAAGCTTTGGACAAATGGTCTCAGATTTATTGAAATATAAAGTACAAATAATGAAATGAAAGCAAATCCAATAGATGGTAAAATAAATCATGTTTTCATTTTGAACAAAAACCAACCTTCTTGACTTTTTTGTAGCTTTCTTTCTTCCTTCTTTTTCGCTCTTCTTTTGCTCCATCATCCATCAGCGGCTCATATTTCTCTTGCAGGAAAGCAAAGTGTACTTCTCTGTACTGCTTCTCGTTTAGCCCGCCGTCATCAGCCACTTGCTGGCCATCATCATTAAAAGATTGATCCGATCTGTCCGGCTGATCCACGCAGTCAACGTGCCGGTGATACTTTGCACCCCGACCAGTGGAAGTCTCACCTGAAGCTGCTGCTGAGCTCCTGTCAAAAAGCCTCGATGGAAGGGATTTTGGCTTCATATTATCGTCTTGTCCCTAATTTCAGAGACGCAGTAAAAGGCACAAGTTTCCCCAAGAGGTCAGGTATGTTGTCAACTGACGTTATGTGCATGAGTGGAAGTGCATTCCACTGGTCTGATTTGTGTGAGGGATTTGGCACAGAGCCCTTAAAGGTGCAAATCCTTCCTCCTCATGAGACTGACCTCAAAAAGCCACAGGAATGTGAGGGTTAGTGAATGAAGTGTTATCAGAGGATTGTGTAGACCAGTCTATTTATCCTCATAGTAAAAAAAGTACACATCAAAATTTGCTGGCGGCAACGGTCGTTTTAGAATGAGTCTCCCCTCATGATATAAAACATCACATTAAAAAAAGGTGGGGTCTATGAATCCCTTTCGAAATGAATGGAAGAGAACGAAAAACCCAAAAAAGTACAAAAAATTCACTAAAGATTGAAATTTCTTTCAACTCTGATTAAATTATTATCTTATATATCTTATAGCATTATAGGTTTCCAAATCAGATCACTTCTTTGCCACAACAGTGTCATTTATTTCTTGCAATATTTTAATTAGAACAGAATAGATATCTTTAACAAATAAATGAACAAGAACATTTTCCCAAAACGGGGAAGTAAAAACATGTAACAGAACAATGTCCAAATGAAAACATTTCTTAAATACACAGAACTTGTGTTTTTAAAGCTTTGCTCCTCAGTTAAACGGCAACGTTACAGATCGTCATTCCGACTTCTTTGTGAGTCATTTTTTTCTCGCTCTGGATCTTTGAGACGGAGGATCCGGATAATTCTGGATACTGGAAGAGAACTGGGGGAGAGAGAGAAAATAAATAAACAATAAATAATGTAGGTGAGTAACTTTAATGAAGGGGATATTTAGCTGAGAGTTTTGTTGGCCTCAAAATTCTGTTCACAAATTAGTGACTGCATCAAAAGATGAATCTTAATGTCAACATACATGGCTATGTAAAGCATGTTGTGTTGCAATTTTTGTACAGAAAATGATTTAGAAATAGATAATTATTGATAAACAATCTAAAATGTGCTGTGAGGAGATTTAACCTGGCAAGTTATCCATATGTTAACATTAATGTTAATATTGTGATTTAACTCGGGTTCAAACTCTGCAGTCTTCAATATTGAGTCTTGTCACTCCATCAATGCAGTAATATTCAGGGGAATAAAAAGATACAGATTAGAATTAAATGCTTTGAAAACAGCGCTTTGGGATTACAGCTCTCAGACACTAAAGTCACACAACTTTTAGCCCTTAATGCTTCTTATTAAAATTCAGTGAAACCGTTTATGCACAACATGCAGTATTAAAGTCACTAAACTCATTGGGGGGCCAGGGTGTCTAAATATTTCAGTAAACATACATACACAATCACCAAGAAGTTCTCAGTGGTTACCTCATGTTCTGTGGGGTGAGGAAAATGAACTGTCTGTAATGCTGACCCGAGGCCACCTTCAACATCATGTCCATAGAGATCCTCCTGTTCACCATGTCCTAATAGAACAAAGGACAGGGGACATTGTGTTTGGTTGTATTTAAAGATAAGTTAGACAACACACACACACACATTTTCTTCCAAAACCCTCTCTGCAAAGTGCATTTGTCATTACTGATGGCTATCTTAAGTTGCAATTTTGGCCTTTTGCACACACATACATCCAAACCCAAAAGTAAGAAATCTGTGTCTTGTTACCATGTAAACATCAAACTCATCAAGACAGCGGAAAGGCGCCTCTGTGATGGCCCACAGAGAGAGAACAAAGCAAACAGTGGAGAATGAGCGTTCACCACCAGACAAGGAACGCATGTCTCTCAGGTCAGCCCTGTTGTCTTGGCCTGGTTGGACCTAAACAGTATTAAAAAAAAAAAGAAAGAACAAAACAAGGAGATCAATTGTGGTTTTTATCAAATAATCCATACTGGAAAAAATTTACTGTAAGAGAAAAGATCTCATGAACAGCCAGATACCAAACTTACTAAGAACTATAAACAATTCATCATCTTGTATATTTATTTTTTAAAAAAAGTAAAAAACTTTTTAAAAAAGTGCACTTTGCTGTAAAAAGTAGACAATTAACACATTTCATTTAGGTTTTGTATATTAAGAATAAAAAACCAAGTCTGAAGAGCACTGTGGAGGATCAGTATTCTTACTGAGATGGAGAGAGTTTCATTCTTGTGGTCAAACAGCATACTTCCACTGTAACCTCTCTGAGCAAGCATGCTATTAAAATAGTATTTACAGCGGGCCGAGAGGAACCTGAGAGGAAAAAAGGGAATGAGAAAAGATTGAGTAAGGTAATGTCAGCAGAATAACACTACATATGGCTTTATGACTGTATTTATTCTTATCTTTAAAAACACTGAATTTAGCTATGCAACAATTTGTTCATCACTACATGAGCTAAAGATTGAAACACTTACCTCCTTAGTTCAGCATAAACTTGAAGTCTGTGGTTCATGACACTGTCCAGGCTTTTGATAAAGCTGTTGAGGTTTTTCATTTGTTGAGACATATTTTTGTAGTTCTCCATAGCTTCTTGGTACTGCCTTAATGTAATGACACAAAGCTAAAGTTTGGTGTGGTGGAAATGTATTTTGCATAGTAAAATGAAAACCATCCACATGGCAACATATCTGAGAGGCATAGGAAAATAGTCTGAAAAATAAATTGATGCAAAAATCCAACATACTTCACAATCTCCTCACGGTCCTCCTGTTGCTCCTGCTGGGTAGAAATCTTCACTTGGAGGCGGGTGATCTCAGTGTCCAGAGTCTTTGCTGTGCGACGGACATCAATTCGCTCTGGACAGATTTTAGTGGCCTTGGCAACAGATGCCTGAATTGAAAAGTTAAAGCAACCATTTATTTCAAACTAAGATACATAAGCCCCAGCATTAAAAAAAGATATATACTTACCGTATTTTCGCAACCATAAGACGCATATTAAAGTCTTAGATTTTGTTCAAAATGTGCGGCGCGTCCTATGGTGCAGTGC
>JBAMHV010000024.1:11467759-11478909 GCA_037177535.1 Pseudomugil gertrudae
CACAAACAGAAGACAGTGAACCTGACATGTATGACGGAGATTTAGCGCAGCTGTTCAATACAGAAACAGAGGATGAGAACTTCAATGGGTTTGATTAATGACAATTACCGCTAAAAAAAAATTAAAATGTGAAGCACAACCAAACTCAGTTTTGCTCCTGCTTTTTTTTTTTTTAAATACACACTTGTATGCTTGTGTGTGTGTTCTAAGTGTGGGCGTGGATTGTATATAAAACCCGCGCCTGATCAAAATACAGTAATGGCACGCATAAGACCGTCTTTTGGTACGGCGCACCTAGCTTTAACTACCTGTTAAACTAGGAATTGTCCCCTGTAGTCACTTCAACTAAAACATAAAAACAAATCTCTGACAGAAAAAAAAAAAACTGGACATACTTCTATTTCATCCTCTTTGCTCTTCAGCTGGGCTTCGAGAGTCTCGATGGTGCGGAGATGGGCACTGCGTTTATCATCGTAGTGTTTCTTGTGATGTTTGGACTTCATCACTTCCTGGTCACATTTACTCAGTTCATCCTGCAATGAGACAGGATGTGAACTTTACCCAGAAACCAACACAATGGTTGGTGTAGATACCTGTAGAGCAGGGGTGACAAGCGCCAACAAGCTTGGTTTTGTTGTTTCCCTGCCTCGACACATCCGATTTAAATCAAATGCATCCAACAGCTTCATGACAACTTCTTTACAAGGATCCATTCATTTTAATCAGATGTGCTGGAGCAGAAAAACATATTCCAGACCTACTTTCTATGAGAAAACAAGTATACAACAGATTTAGGTGTAAGAAAAAAAAGTACTATTTAATAGTCTAAAAAGAGTCAATTTTAGGTTTAGAATGCCAAAACTACAGCTCTTGTCTGAAAAAGGGAAAATAAAACATTACTTAATATGAAAACTCTGTAGATGTGTACATTAGGTTAACTAGACTGCAATAAATTAAACCCAAACCCCAATACTGTCTATTAATTATTATAATCCTAATATCTGGCTCCCCCTCAATTTTATTAGGGTAGTGCCCCGCCTGCATCTTTTTTTTCTCATTTTAGTGCATGTATTAACAACAACCTGTTGAGGAACTGCAATGTATAGCTTTGACAAAGCCCACTCGAGGTTAATGTATTGCTGTGCTTGTCTAATTAATTTCCTTTAGCACAGGTTTAACTTAATCATTGTATCAAATAGCAAAACAGTATGATTATAGCTTTCTTATTTGCATGACTGCAATTAATTTCTCTTCTCTCTGTATTATGCATGGCCCAATGGAAACAGAAAGCCCAATGCTAAACATGGCCCCGCCCACCATAACTTTTCTTTCAGGTGAGTTAATAATACTGTATTTAAACAAGTGGCTAACATCCTACAGATATAGCAGGAACATTTTTACTAGCAGGATGAAAGTAACATATTCTCCAGCTTCCAGAGAAAGCAGAAAGCTATACCATTTATATGACAACTGAATTAAAAGGAAAAAAAAACCTATTCATCAGGTAGACCTCTAGCCAACGCTAACCTTCTGACATAAGGAGCACAGAGTAGCGATTAGGTTGTGGACCCGTCCATGCAAGAATATAGATCTGTCAATATTAACATTGGTTGGGATCAGCAACAATTGTAACTGTTGGTGTTTTTAATATAGATATGAGAGCCTGTGCCATTGTTATGTTTCTCAAATGTAGTCATTCTGAATCTTCTCTTCCAGTATATGTATATACTGTATACTGGAACTGGAACAGAAACATACATGTATGTCTGATCTTTTTTAATTCTAGTCAATGAGCAGTTACCTGGGCAGCGCCTATCATCGGCGATAACAGGCAATGACAAGCCCAGTGGTATTCCATCTCACTTACCGTAAAAGACTGCTTTTTTTTTTTTTTACTGTATAAAAAATTATATTACCTTGATTGACTCAGCCTCTTCAAGAATGGTGTTGATGTTTTCTTTGTGCTGCTTGTATTCCTCCTCTGCTTTTTCATAGTCTGCTTTGAGGCTTGCCAGCTGGGTTTTTGATTCTTCATACTCCATGCGCTTGGTTGAAATCTTTGCAACCACCTCCTGCAGCTCCTCCTCCTGTGTCACAACACAATTACAGATGAGGTAGTGATGAAAGAGGTCCAAATATTTCTTAGGTCTCTTATCTACTGTACTAAAAATGTTTTCTCATGCACAACAGATAACACAGGTGATCTGTACAAACCAGTGGCCTGAGGTCCTCGGACTGAGGCTCTTCCACATTCTCTAGGTCTGACAGCTCAAGCCCCAATTTTGTCTCCTTGTTCTGGGATAAAAAGATCAACTTTAATGAAAAAAATCCTTTTACATAAGAGTGATTTTTTTTTTTTTTTAGATATTTTGAACAGTAGTATTATCTTCAATCCGACTTAAGAGGTTTACTGGTTTTCATTATAATTAATAATAAATCACATACAACAATCACATAATGTAAAATATTAAACTATTTGAAAAATCAGTCTTATTGACTATTTACAACTAATATTATTGCATTCAAATATCACTAGATTGGTATTCACTTTAGACAAGTAAAAAAAAGAAAGAAAGATTTTTACTTTAGCTGTCTTTTGGTCTACATGGGCTCTTCTCAGTAGTGTTTCATTCTGTCTGATGTCTTCATTCAACTTCTTCATCTGTTGATCGAAACGAGCTGCTTGACCTTCCTGGTTCTCCAGCTCCCTCTGTAAGTGCCTGACAGAGTAATGAGAGGAAAAATGTTTTATAGAGACAGAAATGTTTATCTGGATTCCAGTTTCACACATACCCTGGGTGGGACAAATCTCTGGGTGGGATCACTGATGATTTCATTTCAGCTGCATGCTTTAAAACAGACTTATGTTCAGAACGGGGCATGAATCATGGAACAGATTTTAAGCAAACCATTGGTTTCCTTAGCTGTAAAACCTATTATAAACTGGAGTAATGTGGATCCTATGGTGGATACGTTTAAATTGGATTGCAAGTGGAAAGTTTTGATTAAATTGCAACTTCAAACATTGGTGCTGTACAAAAAAAACTAATTAAACCGAATATATTTCCGTAAAAAAAACAAAAGAGTACACATTGAGGTTATTTTTCAAACTTGATAAAAGTTAAAACTGACCAAGTGTACTAAGACACAAGACACTCACCTGATTTCCTCCTCAACATCTCCTGACAGGTACCTTGCTCTGATTTGATCAGCACTGTAACTACGATTAGTGTAGATCTGATCACCATCCTGAGAGAAGGCCACAATACAATTCGAAGGCGGATTTCCTCCTTGCATCACTCGCCGAGCCTCTGTGCGATTCTACACATTAAAGTGGAGCAGATTATTTTCTGACTTTTTTGACAAAGCTTTTTTTTTTTTATGAGGATATATTACAGTATACTTTATGGGAGTGCAGACTTTCCCCCAAGCGGCCAATTTCCACCCATATTGTGAGGAACCCTTTTAAATATTCTGTCCACAATTCCTTCCAGTATTTAATTAAATCTATGTCAGACCAAGACCCATTGTCAGAACATAAAAATCCATCCAGTAATGTTTGTGTAAAGATGCTGACAGACAGATAAGTGGGCAAAACAAACTCCTTTGCACAAGTAAAACCAAAATCTTTTAACGTCATCCTGCATCATTGGGATGAAGCATCATGATTGTAAAATACAATTACAGCCCATGAATGTTAATTTGGTTGTGTGATTTCTTGCACAGAAAGTTGTCACTTTTGCTAATGCAAGGCTATACAGATAGTCTTCTGGAAGGATTCTATATCTTCGACAGTCTTAATGAACAGCTTATGAGACAGCACATGTGCAAAATGCACACAGCACATGTGACACTGACACTGCTGTGTGCACAACTTTGTCCTGGCACGGGCAAAATTTCTAGGTAAATATAAAATAATCAGATCAATTGTTCTATGCAGATTAAAAGAAGTGGGTTAAACACAGTGATATATGACACAGGGAGTTTCCCTGTAAAGAAATTGTGTTTTACCTTAATGAGCAGAATACACTCTATGTTTCTTTGATCTATGAGGCAGTTAGCCACAACTGGGTCATCAATTTCCAGAGCTTGAAGCACAGATGGATATTGAGGATGATTCACAGCCCTGAAAAAAGGAAACCAAAGCCTCATTTTAACCATTTTTGTAAATTTCTGTTATAAAAGACATGTTTCTTACGTTCCATATATGTGAAGGCAGCCTAATAAACTTGTATAATTTTCAGCCCATGCACTATTAAGACTAAAACATGAGTTAATGGTTTTTGTATACTGTTTAGCTGTTTTCACCTTCTTCTTGTGTCATGAACATGTTGGAAGAAAGGGCTGGTAATGATGGTCGGCCTGCGACCGCCTTTGACCACTTTGGCCATGAGGCTCTGCAGAACCTTTTCATCCTCATAGTTGTCACATGTGAAGGCATGTAGCTGACTCTTAAGACATATTTCCACAGCGAGGGCCTGTTCTGGGTCCTTCAGACTAATAAGGTGCCCTACAGAAAGAGAAAAAATATAACAAGCAATGTTTGCCATGTTGGATTACCTTTTTTGGGCTTCTACTACAGCCCGTTATGTGTATTGTCATATTTATTATCAAAGTGTTTTATTGTACAAAGTTATTCACAATATGTGTGATTGTTATTGTAAAAAAATCACCAAGGACAAAAAATGGAAGCTTGTGAGTCACAGACAATTACATGTAGGCGGAGTAGATAACACATCTTACCCAGAGGTCCTCTGGGCCTGTGCTTAAACTGGCCTTGTCTGTGAGCTTCCTGGATGGCATTGAGCAGTGCAGGCATGTGCTCTCCAAAACGCTGAAGTCGATTGGAACGACTGCTCACCATAGTCTGGAGGTTTCTTTTGTTAGCGCCAATGGACCTCTGGAGCACCAGATACTCTTTCCTGGACACAGGTGAAGGGGAGAGTTTCATTATAACAAAGGCTGAAACTATTTTGGATATTTGTACTTTTGGAAGGGCTAAAAATAATTATTTCCTAACTCTATCTACCAACAAATAGTCAATTGTATACTAAAGGTTTGATTAGAAAGGCTATTTTTCAGTGCTTAATAAGAACACTTTATAGACTTAAAGACCAGGGAATCCAGTTTTATTGCATGTATGTAGTAGAACAGAGATATTTTCAGATAACCTTAAAAATGGTATCAATTTCTTGTCAAAATATACCAAAGTATTTAGCCAGTTCTTTACCAAACTGTACTTTTATCAAGGGGAAATATTAATAAAATATACTCAGGAACAAAAGTAGTTATGATTGCTGGGACTTAAGCAGTGTGTGAATGATCTTACTGTATCTTTCCTAGCTCTTCTTTGGCACCGCTGCTGGCATGTTGATACTGGTTAAACTGCTGTCCTAGAGTGGAAATCTGATGTTTCAGGTTTTCCAGCTCAGTCTGGATCTGCTCCACACGCTCTGCCCTTGCCTGGGTCTCCACACCGGTTGTCTGACTGATGCTAGAGATGGGCAAGAGAAATAAGAAAATCAGTATTATAATGCCGAAAAGTCTGTAAATTCTATACCTGCATGAAGAACAGAAAAGATTAAAACAAAATAAGTCCTCTCACCTTATTTTCAGATCTTTTATCCTTGCAGACAGCTGTGCTTTGTCCTTTTCCAGGTCTCTAAGGCTAGCTCTGCATGTGTGCACAGTAACCTGGAGTTCACATGTAAACAAGGAGGAAAAACACTGCCCATTTACAGAGTTTCATTATAGGTATCACAATGAGGACAATATACAACAACTATGCACAATCATGCAAGATACCGAACAGGAAATGTGCCTTGCTTTAACCATCAACAACAAAAACATTCATTAGTCACTGCATGCCATATCAATATGAGGTTTACATTTTTGTTGACTACATAATTTACAATAGAAGTATCCAAAATATTTGAAAGAAAATATTACTGAGCTAATTTTAGGGTTTAAAAAAAGTTTAATGACACTATTGGCACATCTATCATGTGGCAACAGTTACACCGTTTATCTACAAAACTTAGAAGGGCTTTGCATGTTTATGAGAAATAAGCAGCCAAAAAAGGACACAACACAAATACAGGGCTGACAAATTGCCTGAACTCTGACCTCGCTGCCCTTCAAATGGCTGTTCCTTTTCTGGGACTCAGCCTTGAGCTCACTACATTTAGGCTGAAGATCTTGAACTTGCTGGGCGAGTCCTTCCAATTGTTCCTGAATCTGCTTGTATTTATTTTCCGCTTGCTCCACTTTATTCTACAGAATGAAATAAGAAAGGGTGTTTCAAAATGAGAGAATTAAGTCATGATGTGTGTGGGTATCAAATCATTTACAAACTGATGAATCATCTAAAAAAAAGCTGTAGATATTTAAGGAAAACACCATTTAAGAAATACATTTCCATCTTTATAAAAATGTATCTTAGGATTTGTTATAACAGATATACAAGTACTGTTATAGAAATACTACAGATGTGTCACACCTTCCATTCATCCACTTTCTCATCAAATTTTTTTATGGAACGTCTGTCTAGTTGCAGTTTCCCTTTCATCGGCTCCAAGCCCTTCTCCATCTCAGCCACCTGCAACATTAAATGACATTTAAAGTGCCTTTCAGTCATATATTGCACTAAGCCAGTCTCATTTAGGCCATGGAGAATGTGAAGCATGTCGGTTTTCTATATACACTATGTGTTCTCACCAACGCCCAAGCCATCTGTTTCTGTAATTCTTCCACCTTGGTCTGCATTTCATCTAGTGATGCCAGGCTTTTGTAACGGTCTTCTTTCTCCAAGTATTTCCGCTTCAAGTCTTTCACACACTGTTAAAGTAACATAAATACTGCTGTTTAGACAGGTGTTAGCCAGGTATGCAAACTTAGCTGTTAAAGGCAAAAGGCTGGAAATGATTGTATTACAATACTTTGTAAGAAAAATAATCCATACTTCACTGTGCTGCTCAACCTTATCCTCCGTGACATGCTTAGTGGTTTTGATGTAAACAAAGTCTTCTTTCATCTGCTCCAGTTGGGTGGCTTTCATAAAAAACTGAAAGGAGGAAAAAAAAGCACTGCAGGAAAAATAACATCTCAACAAAACAAAGGCTCTACGATCTGCACCACCTCTGTCGGAACTGTTGTTGTAGTACTTTACAAAGTATTACGTTTACAAGCCTGGTAACATTTCATTAAGCATTTATGTTTAGTCGACTACCCCAGGTTAACTTATTACAACTAATTACAAACCAACATACTGTATATGGCTGGAGCGATTAGTAGTGTAATAAGTTCTGTTTATGATCTAATCATTAAAGTCCTTCATCAGCCCTCGATGAGAAGTTTGTAATGAACATATAGCAATCCATTTCCCACGTAGCTCGTTGGGATAGCACTCCAACAAAGACCCTAATAATTGCCTAGATATTTTACCAAAAGCTAAATTAACTTAACATGTTTAGAGTTACTGGAGAACAATTTAGACCACAGAAATAAGTTTGTCTCAGTCAACTTGCAAAGTAGTTTGAACTGGGAATCCATGCAGCCAGGGATGTAGTTTAAGCTGGTTAGCGGTGTATTTTAAACAAACCTTATACTTGTCCCCTTCTCCTTTTGAGTGTAAGAAGTATTTGCTCATCTCCTGAGTGAGAACTGATACAGGGTTGTTGACCTTTGGGAGACAGAAGATCTGTTACAAGCATCTGACAATTGCAGTGTATTCTGCACTCGTAGTCATTTATAACAAATCATCTTGCACTCAACAATTTTGCATAAACAACTTTAATGAATTTGAAATAACACCATATGATTTTATGTGATTTAAAGCAACACCAACTTCATCTAAAATTGGTAGAAAGTAATAGGCTCATACCTGGATATTGAAACTGTCCAGAATGGAAAGAAGGTCTTCCTTTTTGGTTGAAATGACCTGACCTATCAGAGGATGAAGTCTATTAATGAATACTTATCCAACAACTACAGTGGGTCTTAAATGTAACAAGCTATTACATGTATTTCTTTAATCCCCTAAAAGAGAAATACACAGATCTTTGGAGTTGTACCTGTTTTATTTCTCAGTTTATATGTTCTCATCCCCTCTCGTGTTATTCTCAGGTCTACAGTGATAATGTGACCATACACCTCAGGTTTGTAAGCATCCCTCCCTTTGTTACGAAGGGTAACAGATACATCAGCTGCACTGAGAAAAGAGAAATGCATGGTAAATCTATTGAAGTAAAAAATTTCTAAAAAGTCATTTTAATTTAGGAAAATATGACTCAATCATTAATGGACTTTGAGACTATTTCTATTATTCAAAAAGATTAATTCTCAAATGGTAACTGGTTGGTAAATAAGCCTCCTTTCTCCTAGGAGGAGGAAGGGGGGTAAATATGTCGTCCTATAAAACTAAATCTAGTCTTAGACAATACATGGCAAGAATATAAGTACATAACAAATAGGTAAATATTTACCTTTCTCCTTCTTTCACAAACCCCTTCAGAGATGATCCTCTATTTGTAGCCTGTGCATTTCCACCTAAGGCAACTATGAGAGCTGTTAGGATGGCACTTTTTCCACCTGTGACATACATTATGTGAACAGAAAAAAGTATTTATTTTAAAACAAAAGTTTACAAAACATGACACACTATAATGAAATAACTTACTACATAAAACACTTTACTGACAGATAGATACTGACAGTTATATTCATATTCATCACAAGTCCATTAAGAACAAGACTACATACAGGAAAGGTCAAACAATGATCAAATTAGTTAAACACGGACTTTCGTTAACAAGATAGCATAAACTAAGATAAGAGATACATTCTCTACCTTATGGGAATTTAGACAGTAGAGAAGGAACACTTACTTCCATTGTTGCCAACAACAAAGTTGACATTGGGTCCGAAAGCAAAAGGACCGAGCAATGAGTGACACATGAAATTCTTCAGTGTGATGCTTTCCACGATCCCTGCATCACTAACCACTTCGCTAACACACTGGAACTAAACAAGAGATTTATGTCAATTAGTTTTCGTGGCAGACACAATTTAATAAATGCACACTCTGAGATCTTATCTTTCGCATGCTCAGATAATTAACTAATATACGACAGGAAATATGATATATAGGTTAAGATACACGAAATGTTTTATTTTGTTGGGCAGTGATAAAATATACCCGTTGGCTCAGAGTAGGATCCTTGTGGTCTTCATCATTTTCCTCCTCTTCCTCTTCGCCGTCTGCCGCAGTTTTTCGTCGTTTGTTTGGGTTTTCGTTGTCGGGGGTGGTACTCCGTTTAGACATCTTGGTAACTTAACTTCTGTTGCGAGCTAACGAAAGTGAAAGAAACAAATCCTTCTGTTAGCACAAATCCTGGTTTTAAGTTTATCTTTACATGGCGAGTCTTTAACGATATGTCCCATTTGCTGAGTCACATAACTAGCCTAGCTTGCTAACTAACGTTAGATGCTAAAGTATGTTTTCACTCAGCTGCTGAGTGTGTTTTGGTTTGTTTCACCGCCTTAACAGCAACTGAAAGTGAGCCTATCCACGACAACTCGCAAAGGACCTCCTTACCTCAGTGATGTAGAGCCTGTTGTATGGTTGTGATCGACCACCAGACTGGGTATCTAATTCGCGCTATTTTTCCAAGTCTCGCGTGAATAACCGAGATAAGGCTGGAAATAGTCAAAGTTTATGTAGACATGAAAAACAGCGGAAAGAACATGTTTAATGTATATTTATCTAAATAAATATGGTGTATGTGAACGGGTTATGTGACTGAATTGAACCCTGCTTTACAATTGGTTTAATATTATGTTTCGTATAATTAACTACTGCGGAAAGCTTTTATTATAAAGCAGTATTTACGTGACAAACAGTTTATGAGGTTTTTTCAGAATTAACTTTTTTTTTCAGTAATTAAAAACACAAATTTAGAAACAAAATAAAACATATACCTCTGGTTTCCTTCCAGGTAAGTAACTGGACAGAAAGTTCAGCCTGCTGTGCTCTCCAGTAGGGGTTGTAGCGAAAACTGTGGTCTGGTCCAGACCACTCGGTAATGTGTGTTCCCTGCCACTAGGGGGCGACCAAACCAATGGTCTGGACCACTCAGACCATGCAGACCACTATAATGAGTGGTCCCTGTCACTAGGAGACATTTAATACATAAAGGGTAATTAGATTTTTTAAATGTACTTTTAAGTAAAAGTACATTTTTTAATTTAAACTCATATATATAAAAAAAATTATATCTTTCTCAACATAACTCAATATGTCAAAACTGTCACAGCTCACAGGCACAAAGGTGGGGTGACTACCAAATTGCAGGCAGGATTGCAGATTAAAAGGTTTATTGAACATAAAACAAGACTGAAAACTGACACAACAAAACGAAGTCTAGTAGGACTCAGACTAACAACAAATGCAATGCAACACAATGAACCCACCCCAACAACTCAAAACCCAAGGACTAAAATACAGACAGAACTAAACAAGACCCAGGTGAACACAATCAAAATTAAACTCAGGTAAAACTAATTAACACAACATGAAGCTTAACGGAAAACATAAACACAGGAAACCCCAAAAAACACCACCCCAAGTGTCAAAATCATGATAAAAACAAATTATTCTCTCATAAACAGGTCACAATCAACATCCTTATGAGATTTGAGGGGATAACAAGGTATCAAGCGGAAAAACGCCTCAGAACAACATTGGATGTCTAACTAGCAAAAAGTGCTTTATGTAATAAAAATCTTTTTAAAAATTGTATCATATGTGTCTTTTTTTAAAACCCTTTTAGAGGTGATTGATTTTCAGGGCACCAAGGAAATGGTTTGAAACCTTCTAAATGATCCACATTTTACAATACAGGTAGGAGTCTGGATGGTAGATGTTGAAAGTAAACTATATTTACAAGAAAAAGAGAATAATGACAAAAATAGCTCCAGGAGGAACTGCAAAAGCTGTGCTGTTGAGGGAATAATTGAAATATGTTTTCCTATTCTATCAATAAATACATTTAGTCAGCATAAAAAAAGAAATTGTCATTGTGGTGATCCACTGCAGAAAGCACTGATTTAATTTAGTTCCATTGATAAAATACAGTAAGTAATGTGCCTGC
>JBAMHV010000024.1:11479009-11496172 GCA_037177535.1 Pseudomugil gertrudae
CTCGGGATCCCCCAGATGAGCTGGTGAATGTGGCTGGGGAGAGGGAAGTCTGGGCTTCCCTCCTTAGGCTGCTGCCCACGTGACCCGACCTCGGATAAGCGGTAGAAAATGGATGGATGGATGGATGGATGATTAATCCAAATGCAGAAAAACACATAAGAAATAGAGAGAGCTGCAGGAAACAGGAATATGCTTTTTAAAGAAGCAGAGCCTGTCACATGTAAACATGGGAAAAGTTGAAATCCAACGTTTATACAAATCAAATTTTAAAAGAAGTTCGGAAGCTGTTTAGAACATAATTAAAGACAATGTGGCAACTAAATGGGTTAGTTAGAAAACCAACTTATTGTCCACAGTTGCTGTGTTGGAATTCTGTATAGACACCACATGGACAATGACATGCACGCAAAAAGAAAAGAAACAAACAAACTAATATATAAACAAAATGGTGTTCTCTAGTTAATCTAGCAAATTTTTAGCTAATTAAAATTGAATGCATAATCTACCAGCCTTTTTATATATCTAAATAAATAAATATGGTTATATTTATATATAAACGAGTTATATGACTGAATTTAATCCTGCTTTACAATTTGTTTAATAATATATTTTGTATAATTAACTACTGCTGATTGGCTTTTGGTGTCCACTTTTGACATAAGCCATGATTGTGACTGTTATTTTATTAATTAGGGCTAGATTTTAGGTATATTTTATTTTAGAGGTTAAAATATTTATAACATATGTACATTTTTGTATCTATGGTTCCTTGTATATACCTTATATTCCTTGTATGTTTCTTCTATTCTAAATATACTAAACATACTAAACTATATAGTCATAACACAAGAAAGTAAAGTAAAATTGTTCAAGAAGATTTTTATTTTGATGCAATAGATTTAAATCCGTCTACTTTTGTCCTTAAAAGCTATAGAAAATGTGAGAATCAAATTAGCAAAAATTAGCAAAAGATTAGAAACAAGTTGTAAAATACAATAGTATTAAAATCTTTACTATGACTTTATTATGAACTGACTAAAGACATTAAATCACGTTCTATTTTGACTTGCGGTACCCTTCTATCCATAGCATCTTTCTCATGCTTTTATTCTTCTTTTATTATAGATTTGATAAGATCTTTTAAAGATACAATAATAAAGACAATTGTTCCTTTAAATAATGTTTTTATGCACACAATATCTTGCCATATAAAATGCCACAGCTGATCTTGTTGTGCAAAACAGGATCAGCTACAAAACATCTTTAGCTCCCAAGACTTGTAATGCCAGGAACTTCTTCATTTTGAACTCAAAGTCGATGGGACGTTCACTGAGAGGTTTGTAGTTCCTGCTCATTTCTACACTCAGGTATGGAATGAGTGCACAGTTTTCTTCAAACACAGCAAGCCTCTTTTTGTACATCTGGCGGATATAGTCTGTACTCTTGTTGTTGAAAGCTATAGAAAATGTGAGAATCAAACAATAAAATTAGCAGATTAATAAGTTGTAGAATGCAAAAGCATTAAAATCTTTGCTACAACCGCATATATTTTACTTTGACTTGCAGTACCCATGACACCTTGCTTACCTTTCAAATATAAGCCTACATAGAGGAGAGCTGATCTTTGCACGCTAAGAAAGGGATACTTTGGTCTGAGACGGCCAGCAGCAGTCAAGGCTTTGATCACTGGTTCTGCCACTCCCTACAAAAAATACAAGTGTTTAACTCAAAGAAACATTAATATCACAGGCACACACAGAAAATATGTATTGAAAAATTTGATAATTATGAAGCCAGAATGCCTCTGTGTCTAACCTGTTCAAGATATCCAAGAATTGGTAGGGCGGTGAGGGGCAAAGGCTCACAAAGAGGTGGTATTTTACTGGGCAACTTCTGGTCCCAATAGACTTCAGGAGCTCTTCATAAATAATAAGCAAGCAAAATATTTTCAAAACTTTCTACCATAATACTGATAGTGGTGAAACCATATGCAAACAATATTGATGAAAATAAAACATGACAAGCTGATTAATGTTTTCTAGAATAAACAATGATACCTCAAAAACTTGTCCTGTTTCTGCCTTGTCTCAAAGATGTAGATTTGTTCTCTGTATTCCACAGCATATTCCATCTTCCCTTTAATCAGAGCTTCATATCTAAGGACAAAGAAATATTTTATTATTGAAGGCTTGTCATGTGAGAATGAGCTGGAGATGTGATAGTCAGGAAGTATTGATTATCCTAGGATTCAAAACAATTATCATTCCTATTATATATATAAAAAATCTGGTAGATACCTCAATGCAACTAGACTAATACCAGTCAAACATTCATTTATTTACATGAAAGCTTTTATTATAAAGCAGTATTTACTGAGCCTAATCCAGTAAATATGTGACAGTTTATAATAATGTTTGTTTTAGAATGAACATTTTCTTTTCTTCAATAATTAAAAACACACATTTAGAAACAAAATAAAACATATACCTCTGGTTTCCTTCCAGGTAAGTAACTGGACAGAAACCTTTCATTTCAGCCTGCTGTGGGAATCTCTGCCTGACCTGAAACTCTGTCAGCTTTCTTGGCAGCATGTAGTGTTGTGGGAGGGTATGCGGGCAGCCAGGTATTACAAACTGATCAGGAGTAGACAGGAATGCCTGTACATGCTTTTCACCACACAGTTTGTAGTAGTGTCCTTTGTACTCAGCTACATGAGTCAAGGCTGTGGATTCTGAGCAATCCACTAGGTGATGATATAGAGCCAGACAGACTGGACAGTGGTGGCCAAACTCTCCAAGTCCATGTTTGAGCTCTCTGGGTGGGATGCACAGCCTGTTGATGGAGGCTGCTTTGCCTGTTAAATCAATGCAAGTGAGACTAGATACAGACACTACTGCAGCACAATACTACAATACTTCTGACCTGATTGCTAGTATAATAGTAGCTCATGTCTTTGTAGCACTTACCACTTTGCCTACTCTCCAGGTAAGTATGGATACATTTCATGCTGATGCTGACCTCCTTTAAAATGTGCTTCCAGAGCCACCATTTGCTCTTTAAGCCATCAAAGATGAACCAGTTCTGATATTGTTGTTGGAAGTAATTCCTTACATACTCCACCTCTTTCTTGTAACAGGAATTAGCAATCTGGAGGATCTCAGTGCTGTCATGCATCACATGAGGCCTTTAAGGGTGGTGAAAAAGTAAGGAGGGCATATTGTAATTACACTCAGCTGTCATACTACAAATATGCAAAGAATAAAAAAAAAGTAATGCAGGGAAAATGTGTGAATGTTCTCTAACTTGTGAGGGTCCATCTTGTCTACAAGGCCTCTTTTCACCACTTCCACTGTACCCAGCTCAAGCTCAACTACAATCATGGGAATGATGCTCCGAGAATCCATCAGTTTTGCCTGCTTAAGGGTCATTGGAAATCCATCCAGAACATACCTGGAACATAATTTAACCATTTTCATGTGCTGACTCAAGTGCAAAAAGAGTGTAAATGATGTGCAGATTTATTATTCTTGTAATAACATTATGTACTTTATGCTGTGTATATCAGAAGATGTACACAACACTTAAGTTCAGCTATTAATAAATAAATAAGCTTCTTCTCTTACCCTCGAGTGCTGCAGACTCCACTCATGAGAACAACCTCCAGACACTGAACAGCCAGTTCATCCGGCACAACAAAGCCCTGGGAGAGGTATCTTTTCATTTGAATAGCCAGATCGGTGTGGTCCTGACTGGTCAGGACTGTACGTATTACCCCACCAATAGACAGCCGAGCCAAGCCATGGTCTTGAGCAAACATTTGTGCCACTAAAAATATACATTCAGAATGGATTAACAATGAAAACTGGAGGTTAATATTCTTTTTGGTTTTTGCAGGTGTCTTTCAGCCTTACCAGTGGTTTTTCCAGATTTGGGAGGTCCGGTGACTACTATTTTAATAGGCAGTGTAGGCACAGGCTTTTGTTGATGAAGATACTTCAGGGGGTTGAGCATAAACTTGTTGCGGTTCTCCATGGATGCAAAAAAGTAAATATACTGATTGAAGAGGAGGGGATATGTGGTGTTAAGAGGCCACTGTAGAGGCTGAATGATATCTCTCTCTTTGTATTGCTGTACGTCAGGGTTGGGTAAAGATAAAGACATATGTTACATGGGAACGAGGACAGGGAACTTGACGGTGTAGAGGTAAATGCAATATTTTTATGATTACCTGGACAGGGTCCTTGCAGCCAAAGGCACTGTGAAACTTGTAGGAGGACAGCAGAAGTGTATGTGCCATGCTGTATGTGATGGGATGGCATGTTTGGAAGAGTGACTCCCTGTTGGTCTGGAGGGGCTGAATTTTTCGGAGCAGCTGTTTCTGAATGCTTAGTGGGTTGTGAGCATCGACTACTATTAAGGGTATCGTATGCTCACTCAGGAGTTCCTGACAATTGAGAAGCAAAAATCAGCAGATATGTCGATAAAAAAACAAGAACTTTACAGTGCTAGTTTTGAACAAGAACTATTTATAAATGTGAGGAGAATTATCGCTATGTGGTTGTGTGTAACTTGTGTTTTTGTACCGTCACATTTAATAGGCTCCTGTCATCGGTTATAAAACGTTCATTTATTTCCATCTCTAGCCTCTTAATAGTTTCATCCTCGGTCTCATTCTTAATGTCATCATTTTCCTCTTCTACAGGAAACTCTTCCTCCAGTATGGCCTCGATCTCCACCTCAATGCCATTTGGACTTTCGTCTTCTTCATCAACATCTTCAAACTGTGTGATCAGCAAACAGTGAGCAGAGATAGTGATGCGGGTGAGATAGTAAGTTTGCATATAGCTTCCTCACATTGTTTTGTGTTTCCTTGGGACCATGTTCTGCCATGAGTTCAGCCCTTCTCTTGGACATTTTCTCCTCCTACATCAGAAAGATCTGTCAGACACTAATAAAACAGACAGCAGACGTATGCTTCCCAATTGAGAAGGCAGAAAATTTAAAGTAAATGCTATAAACTACATTTAGAATCAAGCTGTTGCTTTACTCGATTTTTCTTGTGCAGATCTTGAAGGAGTTTCAACTGTGCTTCTTTCTTTTTGCAGAGATCACGCCACTTTTCAAGGTAGGTTGGGAGCAGATGCTTCTGGACATCTGTAACATCCGCTTTCATGACAACAATAGCATCGGGGAAAAGTTGTTTCTCCACCATGTACTCGACCTCCTCAGGATCACGAGGAAAGCCCTCCAAAATGAAACCTGTGGATCTACAAGGCAAAGTAACTCATAACTACTTATTTTCTAGAGTTCACAAACACTAAAAGATGCACAATATTCAAGGAGAAATTTGAGAAATATGAGAAATTTCTGTACTGCAGGCAAACAAAATGTGTTGTTACATGTTGTGGTGTTAACTAAAGACCATTAAAAAGGTGAACTCAATAGAAAGGGAGTATTTCAGTACTAAGGAGTTTAACATTGACAGATAAGACATTTTTGGGATATATGTAAATCCACTGTCCTCCAATATTTGACAACACCAATCAGCTACAACTTTAACACTATTAAATGTCTAAGTGAGTAACAGTCATTCATTTGGAACAAATTTAGAGATATCTGTCAACATTTTACAGCCAAAAGATTTAGTCAGACAATGTCCAAAACAGTTAAACCTGTAAGATGTTGCTATTAGACAGTGCTTGGTTCTTTCAAAAGGGGGTCAAACAGTAACTATCAAACCTGCTGACAGAGATAATGGCATTCATGGCTCACTGAGGTGCACTTGAGGCTAATCCTTGTGATTAGACCACAATGAAAAGCAAGATCGATGTATTTTAAAATAGCAACTGAACATTGTATTGCAGCTTGCTATGTGATGTTTATTCATCACTAAAAGTGCTTTAGTGTGCACATGCTTTAACTCACTTCTGCTGACACAAAACCATGAGAAATATCTAAATATTTGTTTTCACCCTGAGAATCAGCTTACTGACTCAATGTCAGAGTCAATATAGTTTATTTAGAGCTTCTAATATGTATTTGCTTGTCTCTGAACATATTTAGTTGTATGTCATCCTCCAAAGTTTTGATCTCAAGCTAACTGGCTTGTAATGGATAATAAGTGCTCTTCCCATAGTGCAGATGAGACATAAAAAAGTCTAAATGATGTATGTAGTTTAGTGCAAGTTGAGAAGAGCAGCATGGTACCTACATGTATGGTTCTTGTTTCCAGTATTGTGGAACAACAATATCCAGAATTTCATGACTCAGTAGAATTTCACCAGAAAGGTAAGCTTTTATGGCCATTTCATTTTCTGTAAGGTCCACTTCCTGCAAACACAAAAACAAATAAAAAAACCAATTCATCCATACATCCATCCATCCATCCATCTAATTACAGTATATGTACTGCTTATTCCAATAAAGGGTTGCAGGCAGCTGAAACCTATCCCGCAATCACTGAACAAAATTCATATAATTTACTAAGAAATGGTTCCAAATAAAAGCTAAGCTAAAATACCCTAACTTAAAAAAAAAAACCAACCTCCACGTCATTCATTTTGTCAGAGTTATCCTCCGTCTCAACCTTGTGTTCCTTTCGGGTTTCTTGAATTTGGGCCTCCAGGTCTGCACAATCACCTTCTAGAGACATATACTCGTCAGCATAAGGTACTTTTTTCTTTGTCTTGGCCATGATCAGCATTTGGAGTTGCTCCCTGAATTGGATGTGGAAGAGTCCAAGTTGCTGTGCCAACCATGCACCATAAGTTGTCTTGCCTGACCCTCTGTTTCCCAGCAAAAGTATTCTCAATGCAGGTGGCTTGAACAGAAGAAAAATAGGCACATATAAGATCATTTCTGCTTTTTTAACTATTATATGACTTATTTCTCTTTAAATTAAATGTAAGCTTGTACCTTAAGAGGTGTGTCGTGTGCAACAAACTGTTTAGGATTTTGAAGGAAAGAGTCTATGGCATCCTGGCTCGAGAAGTAGTAGGTCTTTTCACGGTATTTTGCAGCAATTTCATCTGAACATGGCTGCAGGATGTTGTGGTTCTTTAAGGCAACAGGGCAGAAATGCTTGGTGTCCCCTAACATTATCATTGCTGTGGTGTCCCTTTGCTTTTATGAGGAAGAAAAATATATCTCAAAGATTAGTTTATGTTTTTACCACAACCTGAAGAAATATGTCCACAAATTTAGTCACTGTAAAGGGAAATGACTTGTCAAAATACTGACTTCATCTTCCTCCTCCGGTGTGAAACTCGCACTGTTTCCTTTCTCTTCTTTCTCAAGTTCTGTCATGGCTTTGATATATTCTGTCTGCTCGTCCATGTCGAACACAGAAAACTGCCTGGGCACATACTGGAAGGGTTCTGAAGATTATGCATTTAAAACAAGCAGATTGTGACACGTCTTTTCAGCTCCTTTATAAAAGTAATAACAGTGATAAAAGTTATGAAGATTAACACATACACACTGCTGAGTATACTTTTTCCCAATTTACTCATTTGAACAATTTAAAATATGCATATGACATGTTTTTAAATAAAGAATTACTGGTTTGTTTTAATATTTAGTTTTAGTTCTCACACTTACTTTGCATCTGTTGCAGGATCTCCTGAAGCAGGTTTTCAGGAGTTTTGCTGTCAATCTCCAGCACACAGCATGTGGTTGATAAAACAGACTGCATTTGGTCCCATTCTGCCTCAAACTGTTTTACGTTCAGTTTAAAGTCATTCATTTCAGGGCTGTCATCCTGTAGTGTCACAGCTTGAACAATATGGAGAGGGAGAAAGATATGAATAAACTCCTACAAATGTTTATGCTAATACTGCTGTAGTGGTGTTTACACTGTGCATACATAAAATGCATAGATTATACAGACAAGATATGTTGGATTAAAGGCTATTAACCTTTAAACTACAGCATTTTAGTATTTTCAAAAATAGGCTTGTATTATCCTTGATCATCACAACTCATCTCAATATAATTCTTAGAAATTATTAACATTCTTGTCTTTATGGTATCTTCATTGAGACAATATTTTCTATTCTATTCTATTGGCATTTAGCAGACGCTTTTATCCAAAGTGATGTACATCAGAGGATAAAAACAACACAAGCATGAAATCAAACAACGAGGAACAGCATAGATAAGTGCCAGACCGCTGCAAGTCTGGTTGGACACAGCTATTGTCCTGTAGGACACAATAATATTGAGGCAACAGAAGATTTTATTTCCTTTCAATAAGCTCCATTTGTAATGTCACCGTGTCTTACCTTGTTTTTTTATGTCAGGTTCTGCAGGACTGGTGACATCAAACTGCTCAGTGTCTTCTGCTAATTAAAAGAGACAGTTTAAAATAATTTAGATTACATTTTAAAGACTCAAAGAATGTATAGGGATGTAGGCTGTGTTTTAAAGACTTAATACCATCTGTCTCTTCAATGACTTTTTCTAGATTTGACAGTGGATTTGATTTATGCCTTGTTTGCTTCCTAAAACAGAGAGAAACAAAGGACAAAAACATAGTTTAGCTATGATACATAAAAATGTGAAAAGAGGAAATGACTTTCATGTTGCATCTTCGCTTACAAAACTTGTTTCTTCTGTTTATCTTGCAACCTGTCATTTATGGCTGTCATTTCCTCCTTATTCGTCTCATAAGCTCTTTTCAAAACTGCTTAACACAAAGTATAAGACATTGGGAGCAACATGTGCCATCAGTATAAACACGCAAGGAAATTTAAAGCCAAATGTGTAAATACAGATAGAAAGCATCAAACACCTTGATGTCCATCACTGTCTCTGAGACAGAGGATCATGTCTGGCATGATTCCAGCTTGCTGCAACGCCTCCACCTGGGAAATGTTTTTGGGGAAGTTGTCAAGCACCCATCCAGTCCTTGTCCCATCATCTGAATCCACTTCTTCAATCTGTTACATGAAATGCATTATTATTTCATTTTTACATAGAATATGTTGTCAGTAGGAGTTAATGTTATGAACACTGTGGTATCATGTTTGTTAGTATGTATTAGTATATAAAAATTAGTATGTCTGATTTTGATTTCTCAGTGTTGATGTATATGTGAGTGTTCTGACCCACAGTATAGTACAATTTGTGAGAGTATATGCAGATTAGGTTAGTTTACTTTAACTTACCTCTGTTATATGCTTCTTGAGCACCTCAGCATACAGGTCAAAGGGTGATGTACTTGATTGTTTGGCTTCCTCAACAGCACTAAGCACCAAGGCCTGTACCTCTGGATGATCCTCTGTCACTGAGACATACAGAATGTTTTATCTGTGCACACATTAATTTAATATACAAATCCCACTGACCTCAAACTTCGATCTGCATTGCAAATTTACATACAGTACAGAAAAAAACACAACTATAATATTTCTTACCTTCAGATTTTTCATCTGATGGGAAGGGTCGCAGAATAGTTAGTCACACCACTTGGTATATTGAGGGTGTTTCATATGAAAATAAAACAATTAATTATGATTAAGAACATTGTGTGCTTTAGCTGTTACAGAAGCAATATTGTATCAACCAAACTCAACTTGCCCAAATTTTGTCCACCATCTTGCTCCATTTTCATCTTGATTTTCTCCATAGCAAACTGCATAGTCTCCTTTTTATTTCTCTCAAGCCTCTCCTGCTCAGCCTTCAGCAGATCTTCAGCATCAAGTATGACTGCACCATAGTGCTGAGCTAGAAGTTTACATAAGGTGCTCTTCCCCGCCTGAGGAGGCCCAATGATAGAGACTTTGCACGGGTGCCTTGGCATTGGAGGAAGTAGGTATTGCCTGGGGTTTGTTATAAACTTTTGGAGGGCTTCCTGGGATGAAAGGATGTACAGTTTGTCCTGGAAGCTGTCCAGAAGTTAAGATAGAAGTTTGTTTATATTTTTCCTTTCAGTTTGTTATTGGCAGTATTTGTTTGGCCTATAAAAAGCACACTCACCCCACAGAAAATTTAGGTTTGCCAAGAGTGATCTTCCCCTCCTTCAGTGCAACAGGACAGATTTGGCCCCAGCGACTACTTCTCCACCAAAAGCCTGGGGCCACGGTCCCAATGGAGGACATCATTTGCAGAAGACTCTCCTGGAGGAAAGATGTACTCCTGGTTAGTACATGTGCATTTATAAGTCAGATATTAGTTGTTTGTATGAACAATGATGCTTTGAAATGAAATATAAGGGCTAGCAGACCATGTAACCACTTTCTGAAAAGTATTCAATGTCAGGATGTTGAAGGTGGACTGGAACAGAGACAGGATTTACAGCCATGGCTCCAAGATGGGACATCACAACCTAAGGGCAAAGGTCATACTGAACTAAAAAGTTCCCAAAATAAATAACCTAAATAAAACAGCAGCTGGTGAAAACAAACTTCTGTCTGTTAGTTTTTATTGTCTGGTGACTAAAAATGTTTTATACTAAGATCCAGTAATTGAGACTTATATGTTAACATTAAATTGTTATTTGTCTTTTTACTAAATGAAGCTCCTCGGGTGTATATTTCCCATCCAGGTCCAGTATGTGGAGGGGGTTGTGGCCTCTCATGTACTCCTAGACAAAAAAAAAAAAAGAAAAACCTTCTGTTCACTTCATAAAAACAATTATAAAATGTCTTTCTTGACTTCCAATATGTTTATCTGCAAAATGCAATGATCTCAGTCCTCTAAGAACTATATCTCTGATACACACAGAACATCGTACCAGGCCCAGACCGGGATGCTTAGATGTTTAAAGATTCATTGACAAAAGTAGATGTGATTGTAACTGTTTCTAATCTATTGAACAATTTATTTATCTAATTATTCTATTTGGAGGGGCATCTGTTCTCTTTAAAATTTCATCTGGACACAACTTGACAGCTTCACTTTAAAAGCTGTTGTAACTCATTTTACTATTATTTACCACTGATTGTTTTAGTGATGTTGGTCACATTATCTTATGTTTTAAAAGTTTTACTGCTATTAGTTTGTTGATATATTTTGCTCTGCAGCCCTTTAGATAAACTTGTGTTGTTTAAAACTTGCTTTATAATTGTTTTTATGTTCTCTTTGTTGTTTTGTGTTTCATTGTTAGGTACTTTGTGGTTTTTATCTTGAGAGGTACTATATAAACAAAAAATTACTTACTTATTTCAAACATGCTGTATAAATATAGCTTACTTTTATATTTACAATTCTGTGAACAATTCAGTCTGGTGGTAACTCACCTCCAGGGGTTGGAGCAACATTTCCTTGTACATGTTGATGCTAATCAATGCATTATTCGGCAGATTCTCTGGTGTCCAAACCATCTGATCAATTCTTGGGGGTTCTTGCTGAGTCTAGAGAATACATCATTTATTGGTATGACAAGAACTTATGACTATCTTTAGATTTTACCTGAAATCTTTACTTGCAATCCATTTAATACAAAGTATTATCTTTTAAGAAAAATGAGCATGCATGTGGGGCGGCGGTGATTAGTGCTGCAGCCTCACAGCAAGCAGGATGCTGGTTTGCTGGGATAGGCTTCAGCTGCCTGCAACCCTGCATTGGATGAAGTGGTTTGGCAAATGGATGGCATGGCGGTAATATAAAACTGATTTCAAAAGGTTAAAAAAGTACATCTATATTAATATATCATGAATGTAGGACATTTAAGAAGAATCATGCAATTGCAATGTTAACAACAGTGGTGGGTATAACACAACATAAAATGTCAATGTCCCAATAAACCATCATGTTTTAGTTTTGGCCTGATGATGTCTAAATGTGAACAGTATGGTGAAGATGAACTCATAAAGGTGGAACATTTATGATTTATTCATGTTTCAGGCAGCTTTTTGTGGTTTTTATATTGAACAACTGTACTTGTGCATTCAAATGTTTATATAAAATCCAACCAAGGTCACCTGTAATACTAACAAGCTGCATCCTTAGTCTTTATACAAGCCATACCTGCTCCTCTTCATCATCCTCTTCCTGATCATTGCTCTTCTCCTTTTTCCCATCTAACTTGTCATATTTCCACTGGTCCTTGCTGTAGAAATGGCCAGTCACTGGGTGCTGCTTCAGACCCGACAGCCTTTGGACCAGGTCCTTGTCCATACACTGAGCACAAGTACAGGTGAATCCATATAGTGACAAAAATAATAACTTTTGAACAGAAAGTGTCATTGAACATAAGATTCATGCTTATTCCAAGCTGAAAAACAAAATTGCAGTCCTCAATACTAAACAAAATATGAAGATAACCTTGATATTGATGATGAAATCTGGTGTCAGCTTGAGATTTTTGATCATCGTAATCTGTTCATGGATTTTCTGGCTGTCTTCTGTTATAAACGGCAGGCAGCTCAACACATACCCTGTGCACAACATTAGAATGGTAAACAATGGCAGAGCTGACACTATCTGAGCAATAAGAACGATTCAGAACAATTGTTTACATATAGTCTGTTACCTAATCTCTATGATCCCAAAACACATACTCACGATTCCTTTAAACCTAAGCTACTGACATGTTAACATTAGTCATGATCAGGCTATATATTAAACTGTATTGTTTACCATAGTGCTCAACATCAGGTGAGTTAAGCTTGGCAAGAATCAGCTGCAGCACAACATCTTCTGGAATACTTCTCCCTTGAGATAAGATATCTAGGAGCTTGTATTGTCAGACAAGATGGAATTAAAATAGTTATGTGGACCATTTGTAAACACATAAGGGAGACACAGACTGCTCGGTAATGTGACTGAGTATACCACTCACCTCTAAGCCTTCCTTAGTTTTATTTTGTATGTGGGTGTTGAGCAGATCAGTATCTGAAATATTGCAGGAGCAAAGATATTTGAACTGATGTACAAAACAGTTTTTTTTTTAAAAAGCAATGTTATATAAAAGGTTCCTACCATCAATCAGGATACACTTCCAGGAATCTGCTATTTTTTTGGCCAATGTGGATTTTCCAACACCCTTTCACAGAATGAAAATTAAGTGAAATAGATACTTTTGTGTCTTATGTACAATAATAGGAAACATTACTTTACTAAATTATGATTTTAATCAGTAAGTACTGAAAATATTTCAAACTAACCTACAATCATCGAACAGAAGGCTATTTTTTGGATTATATTAAAATACATAATTTTCCTCTAATAGGATAAAACATATCATGCATTATGTTACTTGCTTTGTATTTTTCTCCTTTTTTTATTTCAGAGCACATCAAAAAAGAAAAACTTCACCACTAAATTTTTAGAAGAAGAATACATTTCAAGTAAATGCTTCTTACCTTTTTAAAAGATCAATTATTTTTGGTGCTATTACTGTTCTATTTTATTTTAAGTTTAATTTTACTACAGCTTTCATTTTAAAATGGTATAGGCGTATAGGACACCTATAAAAAACTAAAAACTTTTTCTAAACTTGGAAAATCTTGTTAAATTGTTATGAACAGAAAATGCAGAACCATACATAAGCAGATGTATTTAATGGTTTGTATTTACAATTAATAATTTTATTTATTGAAATACAATTGTGGTAATCGGTAAATAAAATATAGAACTTACAGGCATTCCAACTATGATAAAACAGGTGGGTTTGGCAAGAAGACGCTCTTTTTCAGCTTCATCTTCAACCAAGTTGTCCACAAAACCCTCTATAAGATCTTATCGAACAGAAAAACATTATAAAAATAAAAAAAACACCAGCATTTTTTTAGCCAAGTCGATGAAACTACTTGTTAGTCTGCCACTTAAAGTGCCAAAACCAGGGTGTCATACTTACCCTCAGTTTCAGACATTTTTACTGTCTCTTTCACATGGTTATAACTCTCTCTTTTTCAAATCGTCGTATTTAATTAGCTCAGTATACAACCAACTCAGCTACACACATCAGTTGCCGTGGCAACACATAAACAGTGGTCAGTAGTGAGTATGGCCTGTCTCCAGCATCAGCGCACCCCCTAGTGGACGGTATCGGTACTCACCGTGCTCCTCCTCCCCTCTCTGATCAACAACCAGCCTGGTGATATAATAAACTGGCTAAACCTCCACACAGAAGCAAAATGGCCGATAGTAAACTAAGCGATCTTACAGCGTCTGGCAGTCATCTAGGGGTTATGCATGTTTTGTTTACAGTTTGAAAACTACAGTCGCGCAAAAACGGATACTCGCCTTTCTTCATTTTTTCTACGATTAACATTTCGCCTATCGGTGATGTCATTTCTTATTCAATTTAGCCTTGAAAGCCTCGAAGAACTAGCGTGCTAAGCTAGCTACCTTGCTAGCGGTAGGTCTGCAAGAATTTTTGCACAGAAGCACTTTATGTCCTATGTGATTCCCGAGGTGAGTTCTAACCACACATGTGCATCATTTGGACATTTTTCGCTACATTTGCGCTTATTAACGTTGTTTTTTTCTGTATTTACACAGGTAACATCACACTTTTCCAAATTTAGGATAGCTACGCTTGTTAGGCGTTGAAATGCTAAAGAAACGTCACACAAGTTCGTCGTTTTCGTTCAGCCCCGTCGAACATTAGTATCATTCCGCTGGTTGTCTTTCCAGATTGCCAGCTGTGTTTCTGTTCCTAGTGAAAAGTTTTAATAGTAAAACATGTAAGTGAAATGGACTTCTTTGAAATCAGGTGACATATTATTAGTTAACATGACGTTCCTGTTGTTGCACACTGTGTTATGGTCGTACGGAGCTACAAAGACACCGTGTTCTGTGTGACAGCTCTCCGCCTCGACCCATCGGCTCTTTAGCTCAGAGCACGGTGCTTAATAGCTGTTTTTTAATAAGTGGACTAACTAATCGCTCCTAATAAGTGAGGCTCCTCTTTTGGCCTCTTGTAGCAGCTATTTGGTGTTGGCCTCTTGGTTACACGAGGTTTAGGTTAATTGCCCCCCTTCGGTCGCGAACATCTGCCATGTCTGGGGCTTTGTGGTGTAATTTATAAACTAGTTTTAAAATATGATTGTATTTGTTGCATTGCACAGTCAATAGTTAAACCAGTTAACTTGTATCACGGTGCTAAATGTGTGCAGCTTGGCTAACAATCTTTTGGCCTAGTCGTATGTAAAAGTCTGGATTTAGGTCCATTATTTTAATATTTTTTAGCCCGGTTGGCTCTGTGATCAGAAAGGAATAACAGGTGCATTGATACTTGTTTAGTTTTTGTCTCAGATTTTATTGTTATAATACCACCAGAAGCTTATGATTGTCTATTTTAGTGCAGCTAACAGGATAAATGACTCAAATCACAAAACCTTACTAATAATAAAAAATTATGATGTACAATTGTACAAAATAGCTGTCAAACAACAATTATATTCAAGATATTTACAGTAGCTTTAAATACTGAGATATTTTTGCTTTCTACAAATATTAATTCACGTGATTTGGATGATTTTGCATATTGCATTTGTTAACTTTGACATGTGTGATGCAGCTGTGGGGATGCAAGCGAGTGTGTTCTTCATAATACTGCAGATCACATGCTAATCATTAACTTCCATCCTCTGAATCACACAAACATTACAGGATCGACAACTGAACTGAACACCAGCTTTTTCCAGAAATGTTTTAGTTGTACTTTTGTTTGGCTGCTGTCTGTATTGTCTGTCAGTTGGAATTGTAATTGTTTGCTGGATAATAAATAATGTAGGGAGAAGTTAGGCTACCAGGGGCTGTTGTCAAGCTGTCTGTCCCTGATTAACATTACAGTCCTTACATTGTTGACAGTGCTCTGATAGATCTAGTAGCCATCTAGATAAATATGTTGGTCTATATATATATATGTGTGTGTGTTTTAAAAAAAAAATGCATGCTTGGAGCTTTTGAGAGCATTTTAAAGGCATGCAACATTTATTGTGGTTTGAATGATATAAATAATTGAATGTGCACATTTATCTTCACAGGCAGGAGAATCAGGAAGGGGAACAGTAGTTCATGGAAGACAAGAAAAAAAAGAAAGAAGAGAAAAAGAAAAGGGAAACCTCTCAGAAGGTAAATGGTGTCTGGACGTTACTAAAAATAGTTGAGAATCAGTGCAGTATTTAGTCTACAAAAACAATGTGACTAACTTGATTTGGGTAGCTTTACAATTTATTGGAGATGGTACAACTTTAGATTAATGTGCATTTATAACTCCAGTTTATGAACGTAATACTTACATTTAGGAAACGTATGTGTGCTTAGGCACTACTTCCAGAGTACATTCCTCCAGTGTAGTACAATACTAAAGTCTTTTAGAAGATACCTGAAGTTCTTGTGGGTATATGGGTGAAAAACATCCTTCTACCTTTTTTAAATATTGCTGCTTTGAAAGAAAAACTTTATAATGCTTTATAATCCTTAATATTTGGTGTTTTTGTCTTTAGGTGCCAGAACAGAAAATCAAAGGTATGCTTTTGACATTTCTTTTTAAATGAATCCTTTCTTTATTGCTGCTTATTTTTATATGACATCTGTGTCTTGCTTTTGAATATAATATATTAAGTTATGCACCTCTTTGTCCTTTATGGTTTTTCTGAGTTACTGCAGTGCTTCACATCTTTTCTTTTTTGTCTGTTTTCAGTGCCAGAAACAGCCAAGCCCTCCTCTTCCCAGCCGCTCACCACCGCAGGCTCAGTGTCCCCCAGCCCTGGCCCTGTATCCCCCTCATCCCCCAGTCCTAGTGCAAGTGGGGTCTCTTCCCAAGTCCCTCCTGGTGGTGGGAACAATGCAAAGCAGCGGACTGCTGTGGCCAACGGACAGCCCTCCTCCTCTCCCTCTGGAAGTCAAACCTCCCAGCAGCAGCGATACATGTCTAGAGAGGTCCCACCGAGATTTCGCTGCCAGCAGGACCATAAAGTGCTACTGAAGAGGGGCCAGCCGCCGCTGTCCTCCATGCTGCTGGGGGGAGGAGGGGGAGGGGAAGGGGGTGCAGGAGGAGGCAGTGGCTGGGTTGCTGCCCCGTCCTTACAAGGAGCAGATAACCCCAATGCAAACACAGGTGGGATCATTTTGTAGCATGAATAAGCTTAGTTAGTAGCTCACCCAATTAATATTTCAAGACACTGTAAAGCAGGGATAGACAACTCCGGTCCTCGAGGGCCGCAGCCCTGCAAGTGTTAGCAATTTCCCTCCTGCAACATACCTTAT
>JBAMHV010000024.1:11508239-11526156 GCA_037177535.1 Pseudomugil gertrudae
GAATGTGTCGAATAGTGTTAAAGCGCTTTGAGTGCACTGATGTGTAGAAAAGCGCTATACAAGTACAAGACCATTTATACAAGTACAAGACCATTTACCATAAATCTCAGAGAATACTATTCACTTTAAAATGTTTGGTTTCTACTGGTTTAACGTGCCAAATAGAGAATTTTGTTATAAATAAACTCTCATTTGAGAGCATCTATAACATTATATAGAAAGGACAAGTTAGCTATATATAGTTTATGTACAAGTGTGTGTGAATTTGCTCCTGTGTTAAGATTATTATTTATTATTATTTTTTATTATGATTATTCTTCCTTTACCCACCAACTACAGAACTGCTGATCTACGGTCGGCCGGTTCACATCACCCTAATTGCAAGGCGCTCCAGTAAATTTGCAGGAACCCGTTTCCTGAAAAGAGGTGCCAACTGTGAGGTAAAGCAGTTGCCAAGGCAACAGGGAAAATAAATAGTAAAGACAGGACTGAGGGCCACTAGCATGATTGATATATGGTTGATCACAGGGGGGTTCATTTGAACTGCTGCATCTTTCTTCTGTATTCATAAGAGTCTATGTAGTTGGAAGAATTAATTTTGGTCACAAATATAGTTTTTCATCTTTCTATTTGTACTGCTATACTGAGAAATGATTGGACTACATTTTCAGCATGTTTTGCTACAGAGGGCAGATAAAATAGTATCAAACTAACATTTGAAGCCTACTACCTGATGTTGGTGTTTATAACTTTATAACTTCATGTCATAAATCTAATCTAGTGGAGCACATTATGTACTTTACAGTAATTGTTTGTACAGTGATCAAATTATAAGCAAGTATGAGAAAACATTTTTAAAACCCAATAAAATTCTGTTGTGACTTTGGACATAGTTTATCATAAAAGGTAAAATAATGTTCCTGTTCCTGTCTTTCTCTCTAATTTAAAACTTTAATAACAAAGGACATGATGATAGGGGCAACAAACGATGGAAGAATGACGCTGGATAACATTGGATATTTAAATTTAATGGGATGAGTCTGTTGTGAGTTTATTAGCTTGCTCATCCAGGTGAGTTATCAGCTATTTTATAATGCATATATTACATACATATTGATATGATACAGAAAAGAGATGCACACAAGCAACCCCCCTTTCGTTTTTTGATGCTTGTAACGTTTACATACTGGAGAAACAATAGAAAATCAGCTGAAATACCATTTATGTCGCATTCTTCACTGTTATTTTTTACTTGTATGGTTTTGGAAGGGTCTCAAAGGTCAACTTTCACCTTGAAGTTGCTTGCTCTCATAAACCTTGCTTATGATAGCCTTTTTTCCTTATTAAAAAAAACAATAATTTGCTTTATGCTGTTGCAGGGGGATGTGGCTAATGAGGTAGAGACTGAACAGATCGTCCATGATGCCTCAGTTATGTCTTTCACAGCAGGAAGCTACTCTTCCTATGTCCAGGTCCGAGGGTCAGTTCCACTCTACTGGTCACAGGACATTTCCACCATGATGCCAAAACCCCCAATAAGACGTAAGACAATTATTCTACATCCATAATGCTTCCTTAATTGGCTAGTGTGAGAAATATTTGACTTAATAATCCAACGATATGAGATGAACTGTTTATAATGGGGACTTTTTCCTGCTTTAGGGGCAATAAATTGTACCATGTAATTAAAGAAGTAAAAGGCTGGCAAAGTGGCCCAAGATCAATATATTGCTGTTCTATAAACAATTCCCTCCTTACGACTATAAATGACCTTGCTTGGAGAGGAAAGGGATATCATTTGAAAACCACATTAGAATAAGAGAGTGAGGTTATACCAGTACTGTTCTTTTCAGTCACTGACACACAGAGAAAAAGACATTTAAAAAAAGACGTAGATAAGGGCAGGGTGACCCCCCTCTTGGTTTTCATCTTTGTATCCATTCCCCAGTGTTATTATGAGCAGAATAAAAACACAAAACCAGCGCCAGAGGGAGGTGATTAGGTTTTCGAGAACGATGACACTGGAAACCGCTGTGTGTATCTGTGCATGCATGCGCTGGAATACACTGATGCTTGTGTACTATGCTGGTATTAAATCATAATCTATTTCTTTCTGATTTGCCCTTTTATTCATCCCCAGATGACATTTACCATGTGAGATGGACACTGAGTGTGTCCCTAAGATACTTCTGTGTATTACTTGCCTTATTGTCCTGCTCCCACTTTGATTTCTCAACATCTGTCCTTGGCTGACATTTTCTGAAATTGTACCCAAACAGTGTACCATTGGTTTCTTTAGTGTAACTGCATCCTGTTGTTCATCCACATTATATCATACTGTAGCTCTTACAGATGAATGATAGTTTTAGATGCTTTTTCATCTAATGTACAATATTCCAATTGGATGTTCTGCTGCAGGTGACAGCATTTTTGTACCTGTGTTAAAGGAATATTTCAACATTTTGGTAAATCAGTTTCCTTGCAAGCAGATTAGTTTGGATTAGCAGTTCTAGTCAGGGAGCAGAAGGGGGGCTTAGAATGTGTTGCAGATGGAGGCAGTACCGGTAAATACGTTTTAGACGAGTGTGAAAAGAAGAAGGAAAATCAAATTGAATAGAAAAAGCTGAATAAAGCACAGGGGATAATTTTGCTGTGTTTCCTTGAGCTTAAAACTTGAAAAGAAAATGTGAATACCTTAAAAACTTTGGTTTGAATGCCTTATGTTTTAAACAAAACCTCTTTAAAAGGCACATTCACTCACTCTGTTTCTTATTCTTTCCGTAGTGGACCAAGCTGACCCATATGCCCATGTAGCTGCCCTTCATTTCGACCAAATGCTTCAGCGTTTTGGTTCACCTATTATCATTCTCAACCTAGTCAAGGTAACAGCTTTTCTGAAAAACTCTTTTAAGCCTCAGTTAAACCTTTTCCACAACAGGTTTGAACACACTACAACACGCTGAATAACTCCACAGTGAGTTTCTGTAACACTTTCATTTAATGAAAGACCGCTTTCATATTTAAGAGAGTAAACATTGGACTGCTCTTTGAATGCAGCCCAATATCACATGCATTGCACACTTATCTTTTTTTTTTATTAATACAGGTAAATTTTTAATGTGGTATATTGTATAGATAATGTATAGATCCATCCATTTTCTACCGCTTATTCCCTGAACAGGTTGCCAGTCCATCACAGGGCCAACACACATAGACAAACAACCATGCACACACACACTCAATCCTATGGGCAATTTAGTCTTCAATCAGCCTAACCCCAAGGTGCATGTCTTTGGATTGTGGGAGGAAGCTGGAGTACCCGGAGAGAACCCACGCTAACACGGAGAGAACATGCAAACTCCACACTGAAAGGTTACTTGTTGGACCCCCAGGAAGCCAATACTTATAGTGTAAAATAAACCACATAAAATGTTTCACTTTTGACTGTAGTGAATTTTAAAGCATCAATTATATGATTTGTATGTGTTTTGATGGACTAATACAGCTGATATGTTGCTGACTTTATTATCATATCTCCAAAACCGGGGATATGATAGTTTTAGCGGCACCGTGTCCACCGCAGCCACAGGCTGGTCGTGTGAACGTGATAACTTCACAGGCTGTCATTGGATTTTTTTTTTATATATTGCATAGGAGTATTGGTCACTATGAGAGGCCGAACAGATTAGATTTTCAGCATTTTTGGATAATAACTTCTGCCACCAGGGGGAGTTTTATGTAAAAAAAAAAATTACACATTTTATTACCAATTACACATACTCAGAAAGTATGTGTCCGATTGGTTGGAAGTTTCATGTAGCCCTTTTGGACTGAGGTGGACCAAATACCTGGCTGCCAAACACTTTGTGAGACTGTTATATATCATAACAATACAAAAAGCCCCTCTGACCGTGTCCTGGAAGTAGGATGTATAGTTAAGCACTTAATAGACACTGGGAATAAGTAACCATGCTTTTTAGTTACAGGAGACTTTCTCAGTGGCTTGTAATTACAAGCAGTTGAAATTCCACTTTAATGATTGATGCTTGAGTTGTTTTCTGTAAACAGAAATGCTATGATGATAGAAAGGAACACATCCTTGCACACACAAAAAAGAAACTTTTCTCAGTGACCAAAGCATTGCACAGCAATATAGATTTATAGACAGTATACATAAGTGTACAAAGGGTAAATTGCTCCCCTTTTTAATCCAAATGTGCGTCATATCACCCAGCCTCTGTTGGGCCCACAGCCATATAATTTGGTGCTTGAATTTCAAGCTCACGTTGTCACTCACAAGGGGAGCAGTGAGATAAGGGACCAATCGCAGACCTCAGAGGTCTGCACAAGCCACAGCCATGTGAAATTTGCAGACCTTGGGGAATACAGGGAGGGGTGGTTTCCCCCTTTCCCCTCCTTTTATAGATAACCTTAAGTCTTATTCCAGAGACTTAAAATAGAATAGAATTGAAAATTCATCATAAAACCTTGACAGTCGGACTCTCCCATGTGGGATCAGTGGGTGCCATCCCCTGTCTGGGGTATGTGCATGATCTTGTTATGGGTTGCCGCATGTTTCCGAGTGCGTTGGAGAGGAAGAGAAAGCAGCGCACATGGTTAAGCATGTGAAAGTCTTTTACAACCACTGCATTCAGTCAGTTTATTCAAATATAGGCATATGGTTTAGTGTTTTTTGAGATCATTAAAAAGAAAAATGACAAAAGAAACCACGTTAGTTGTAATTATTAACATTCTGCTGAAAGTCATTATGGTCACTTACATCACTTAAAGTATCATGGACACCCTACCCTACCCTCCTTGCATCCATGTGCATGTGCCACATGTTGCTCACGGTCTGTGCCTGCTCTTGTCCTCCAATTTCTGCAGTGACGTTTTCTGGTTCATACCTTTGTCCTTGAGGGGCTTTTGTGAGTGGATATCCACGTGTAGTATACTTGTATTGTACTGAGATACTTGTATTATCTTATTTGCTCTTAGAAAGTGTGACTGAGCGTGCGAACGTGCCAGGCTGTGAGACTCTGCTCTGCAGAGTGGATGTGGAAATGCACCGGTTGCCGTGTTGCTTTGCTGCAACTGGATGTGTAAATGATGATGTGAGCTCCTTAGCATCTATGCTGATTATCACCCAGGGTGATGTCCATAAAGACACAATGGAGTTAAACACAGAGCGCCTAATGCACTGCCACAAAGTGAATCCATGCTAATAAAATAATGATTTTTACTCCCTAAAAAGTTTGAGTTTTAAACTCAAACACATTGCAGCGCTATCATAAACTATACCTGAAGCCAGTCAGAGCTCTTTGTGAAGAAGATATGAATGAATCTTGGGGAATACATCAAATAGGCAAATTGTTGTCAGATTCTATCTCCTCCTGTCTTCATGACAACTTTTATTTAACAAGCAGGATTCTACTGTGGTGCTATATCAAAACCACTTACAGGAAATGCTTTCTGAGCCCTTTGGTGATCATACATGTGATTTCGACCGCATGTTATTTCACAGAAACGTGAAAAAAGGAAACATGAGAAGATTCTGAGTGAAGAGCTCTACCCAGCTGTGATCAACCTCAATCAGTTCCTCCCTCCAGACCACTGCATTGATTACATCGCCTGGGACATGGCTCGCTATACCAAGAGGTTGGAAATTGTGTGTCAATGTAGTGAGCCTAAATTAACTCATTATTAGATGCAATGTAGTAGTTTTAGAGCGAATGAAAAGAAACCCTCTTCTACAGTTATTTTTCAGTTAGCATGTCCAATCTGAGCAGGTTAAACTTCACCATGCCCGAATAAGATAACTGTTGAATTTGCTCTTAATGTGGCCCTTATCTAAAAAGATTCAGCCTCTTCCTATGATAATGTTGCGATTTTATTGTACATGTCAGAAAGAAGAGCTCTGCACTGCTGTAGCTGCATGCAGAGTTTAATATACAGTTTTAAATGAATCTGACAGACCTTGGTACAAGGCTGTTTCCAGGATTTAGCCCAGTTGAACTGGTGTTTGATGTCTTGGAATAGATATTAAATGGCAGCATTTCAAAGATCATCATGATATCCAAATGTATGACCTTTGCAATTTCTTTTTATTTCCAGCAAGTTATGCAACGTGTTGGACCGCTTAAGCATGATAGCAGAGAATGTAGTCAAGCGAACAGGCTTCTTCATTAATCGTTCTGATTTCTACTGCCACACTGTCCGACCAGACGACAGGTGAGTGCTTTGTCACGGAGGGAAAATGAACACAATCTGTTTTAGAAGATTTATCCTTCCTATCAGCTCTTATGTGCAATACAAATAAAATTATCCTTCTTTTTACGTTTAAAAATGGTAAAATTCATTAATAAAATAGTTTTATGTCTTACTAAACTGTTTATTAATCCCAGAAAATCTTAGGCTGATAGTGATTAACCCCCACCTAACGTTTTCTTGTATCTTGTTCAAGTTTTGGATTATGTGACTTCCTCAGAATACAAAGTATAACTCTACAGCCACACCTTGTAGCTTGGCTTCTTCATTGAAATAATGAAATGAAATTACATTGACATGTTTATTGCAGATAAATATCTGCTGAGCAGGCTGCCGTCTGTGTACATGTTGCATGACTCCTTCATTTTTTTGCATATTTTAATCACTTTCATCCTCTATCGCCGCTCTGTTACATAACGCAACGACTGTTCCACCCTTAATATTTATAACCCTTTCTTTTGCATTACAAAACACACTATCATTCTTTGTTAATGCTTGTTCTTACACACACCAGCTGCTCCCATCCAGACAGAAACCCAAGCGTTTAGCAGTATAAGCATATTACAGCACTTCTAGCCTTCATCACAGAAAGACATTTAATGTAATTAAGATAATTGAATTCTAATTTATTTATATATTTAATTTCTTATTCTCATTCACTTCATTGTATTCTACAATCATTTCATTTGGCAGACACGATTTAGTTATTTTTACTAGTTTATTCCAATCAGGTCAGAAGAAAATATAACCCTTAAGAATTATTTATGTTCCTAAATTAGTAAGTCCATATGTGTACAAATGTTGTCATGCATCACTGCCCTCGAGCTTCCATGTGTCTTTTATGTTGCCATGGTTAAGTCATCCACTTCCAGTTCTGATGTCAGTTTCAGACACCATGTGTCAAAAAGTAAATGTGTAAATGCACCACTGTAAAGCCATCATTTCTACAACTGCTGTTTTTATATATTGCTTGTGAAATACAATATACTTGTATAATAACAAAGCGATTATCCCATTAGCCTACCATCATTAAGAGAGTCATTAAAATTGGCCTCCACAACAACCACAGCCGTAGGATTTATTCAGCTAGTTGTAATTAGCAAATTTCCCCATTCGATGTAATTGATTACACACACACTTGACCTTTTAACATAAACTAAAATTATACTTTTAATTCCTAATAGCCAGGATACTTTCCAAGGTTTTAACAGATTGAAATTTAAATAACTTCTTAACACCTGAATTTAGTTCCAATTACATAAAACAAATGAAAATTTTAGCCTTTTTTTCCATCTAGCAGCTTGTTCACTTTGTCACGTTTGATTTGCAGGTGGGGGGATGTTGGTGGATACATGACATCCCATGGACGCCTACAAGTATGTCACACTGAGAACAAATTTATCATTTGTTTAAAAGCTTTTTGTATGTGAGATTAACTGATAACCACATTTTCACCGTAGTGATATTTCCCAGATAAGGAAATAGCTTTGTCTTTATTTATTTAAAACCTTTTTAACAAGGAATGAATGTATCATTGTAAAACATGCAAAGATAAATTCGTATAGCAGTGACAGAAGTTTAGAAACTATGAATGCAGTTTCATAAAATGTAAAACATTAAAGATAGAATGAAACAATTATTCCCAAAAATGCCAAGAATTAGAATAATTTTAGAAAAGAGGTACGGAGGAGTTTTGTAAATTACAGTGTTGTAAATAAACTAATAAAAATTGATCAGGCAATAGCCATAGGTTTGGCAGTATTTTGTCGATCAATTGGGCCTTTGTTCTTATAGACTGGTGTGCTGCGGACCAACTGTGTGGATTGTTTAGACCGGACCAACACAGCCCAGTTTATGGTGGGCAAGTGTGCACTGGCTTATCAACTTTATGCTCTGGGAATGATTGACAAGCCTAAGCTTCAGTTTGATACAGATTGTGTGAGGTAAAGCTTATATCCTTTTCCACCAAACGTTAACTGGTTTTGTTTTTGTGTCCTATTAAAGATGTAAAAATAATAAATAAATGTATATAAAGATAGTCTGTAACAGAAAAATGAATTCCATTATTGACTCAGTTACTTTCAAATAATTTATGATGAGCATCTTATGAGGCGATATGTTTTTCTTTATGTTGTGTGGTTCAGATTGTTTGAAGAGCTGTATGAGGACCATGGAGACACTTTATCTCTGCAGTATGGCGGCTCTCAACTGGTCCACAGAGTAAAGACCTACCGCAAGATCGCACCCTGGACACAGCACTCCAAAGACATCATGCAGACACTGTCACGGTACTACAGCAATGCTTTCTCAGGTGTGTATTACTGACAAAATAGGATTTTTCATATCGTCTTCACCCATTAAGAATGATATACAGGTCAAGAGGGACCTGGAAAGGAGAACCATTATGAGGGCCTGAGGAGTTATAAGGAATAAGGGCCAGAGATGCTGTTGCTTCAATTTAATATTAAAAAATAGACATGCACGACAAAATAAGCAGCCAAGCTTTTTAGTGTGCGCTGTCCAATTATAGCTGTTATGGAAACTTTTGATTATGACAAATACAAAAGATGCATCATAAGTTGTTTTGTGCATTTTATTGTTACCTTGATAAATGTTTTTATTACAGCCAGTTTACAAACAAGATGTAACTTCTAATCAGTTATTGTCCTTAAAGGATTCATAGTAATACTTGTTATTGTGACTTGTAATAAAGGAAATGACTCCCTAGTTTGTCATGAAAAGACAGTGTATCTGTAAGAAAACATGATTGAATGTACGAAAGTGCATTGCCTTAGAGATGATAGGAAATATTATGTATTTAACAGGAAGAAATGGAACAGTACTACTTGACCTACTTATTTAAAGCCCCCTCTGTACTTTGCTATTCGTCATACACTTAATTTAAAAAATTGGATCATTGGTTGGTGGAGAAAGAAGCCAGTAAACTAGCAGATCGCTTAGCCGCAGTGTCAAATTGGAGAGGTTTACATAAGCTAACACACAGACACAAGCAGGAAATATAGAACACAACTAGTCAATATTTTCTTAACTGCACACTTAATACTCCTTTGATCTATATCAGTTCTTATTAGTAGAGGTTTAATTAGTGTCTACTGTCAACCTTTCCTTACACCTACATTACATTTATGTAAATATGAAACTATTACATTTATAAGATGAAAGTAACAGATCAAGAGTTGTCAGCATTACACTGACGTTTACTGGCTAGAGGTTGTCCAAAGAAGAGACGAGACAAATGCCAAATTAATGCAGTCTCTATTGCCAGTAGTAGCATGTTTAAGATCAGCACGGCTTTCTGAGATAATATGACTCATTTGCTGTTTATTAACTGACAGCAAGACTCATCAGTTTTGCTGTTTCGTAAACATCGTTGTCCCTCTGTTGGGACAGTGACTGTAGTATCCTGCATCCTTGGTAAAAATCAGAGGTTGCACCTGGGGGTTATGTTTCCACTGATGCTAATTGGAGCTAGAGCCAATAAATACCCATGATTGCTACAGAGTCCTTTTACCTAAATCTGAAAAACTCAATTTAATTAGAGCAAAAAGTCAGAAGCAGTAAAAAATGATAAAACAATGGGAAAAAACAATAAAATAGTAAAAATCTTTGGAATAATAAGTAGTGATTGCTTGGATTGAACTGATTTGAAGTAAAATCATATAACTTACTGTATCTTAAAACCTTGTGAAACAAAACAAAGCTTGGAAACACAAAAAAACAACTCTTCTCATTTGTAAAATGTTTTCCTTTTAGTGGCTTCACAACAAGTGAGTGACTTGTAGCAAGTAAGGTGATCACTTGTTGTGTAATCATTTGGTGTTGTGTAAGCACCTGGCAGCAAACAAGGTCTGTCTGTATTTTCAGCTATGAGACTTTAGATGACATATTTAATTGCAATTTTGGAAGTGTATTTAATATTCTTGCTGTAAATTACACATGCTTTTACATAATGTCCAGACACCTCATCACCTAATCTCTGTATCAGACATATGAGACACAAAATTCCATAAATGGTGCCATTTTCTCTGCAGCTCCATGAATTACTGGCATAGATTCTGTACATAATGTTCAATAAACACTAAAAAGCTTACTTTTACATATGCATTTCATTCATATTGCATGTTAGAGTGATTTCATAATTTCTTGTACATGTGTTTGTGCCAATCCTTACCTCTTAACTACTAATATAGTGAATAAATCTCAAGCTGAAAATGAACTGGGGGAAAGACTTTATGGCATGCTTTAATAACACTCATTTTAGCTTATTATTGAATGTGACTGCTGGTTGAGCATTCACGTGGCTGCACAGTTGTTTGGATTACGTGGCATCAAACTGGGCAGCAGCAAAACACGTGCTACAAGCTGAACCCACAAACATTTTGAGGGATTATTTCATTGTCAAACATGCTTAGATTATTTAATGTGGTAGGAGAGCATTTAGAAGTACCTAGTAGTTTTGGGTTGGAACCATGATGAGGTCTACTTTACCAAGACTAAGTAGCTGGTGAATGGTGTCCTTGAAGCATTGACCTTATTGGAGCAAGTTCTGAGCGAGTGTGATCTGATTGGTTATTTAACTTGTTTTATCTGTGAAACAGGTTTTATGCTGCCATTAGGGTTTGAGAGGTTACTCTTATATGTCTCTCAATTAAGAACAGTAAGACTGTAATAAATTTACTTATATTTCAAATGAGTATTGTTATAGCAGAGTACTATACATGTGAAAGTAATATTTACAATCTAATATGTTTCAATAGTATTACATAAAAGATACATAACCAGTAAAGTCCAGTAAAGATGTGACAATAGCTGATTATTTAAGAGAAACAAATCTAGATATTGTATGTGTATGGTATTACATATAATAGCTTAATCATCATCGTCGGCAGTCACTCATAGTTGAGTATAACTGTCCTCCCTCTTGGCCCTTGTGGGTCCTCAGGTGTGCATAGAGGCCGTTTCTGGACCTGATTATTCTGCTGCAATGTGGGCAGGGGAATGTAGTGGTGGTGGGTTTGGATTGAACTGGTTTTTGCTTGCTTTCTTCTTCCCGAGTGCATTTTTCTTGTGCAGCATGATGGAGGTCAGCCTTGTACTGTGCAGCACCCTCATGGACCATATTTCTCCAGGTCATGCTGTCAGCAGCCGTATCTGCCCAAGCTTTTAGGTTGATGTGGCACTTCTTTGGGTTTGTTTTTATGTTGTCCTTGAATCTCCCTGGATGCCGCCTCCCTTCAACTAGCTGGGAGTACAGGACTTGTTTTTAGGGGGTGAGAGTCAGGCATTTGGACAACATAGCCAGTCCATCTGAACTGGTTTTGGGCAATGGTGGCAGTGATGGTGAGGATGTTAGCATCGTCCAAGACACTAATGTTGGTGCGCCTGCCTTTCGAACTAATCCATGAGGATTTTTCGGCGGCATCTCTGATCGTGTTCCTCAAGTGCCTTTAAGTGCCTGTTGTATGTGGTCCATGCTTCTGATTCATACCGGAGAGTGAGGAGCACCACTGCTTTATAGACCAGGATTTTAGTACTCGCTTTGAGTAATTGGAGCTACCAACGTACGTGAAGGGGTCCACATTTTCCAGTCAGATGTTATCATTGTAGATGTTTGGGGGTGTGGCAAGTGTGCTGCAGTTTGGTGGGGCTGGTGCAGAATTTGAATCTTTTTTATATTGACTGGTGGGCCAAGCTATTTGTATGCTTTGGCAATAGCAGACAGGATGCAGGCTTTGGTCTTAACTGTATTAATAGCATAATAGCTCAGTTGTAACACGTAGTATAGCAGCTAGGTTTGGATAGGTTATTGCAATATGGTTCCAAAGATGAATTTCAAAAGTGTATGCGACCACCTCATTGTCATTATCAGCCTGACAGGTGAAAGTAAACAAAGATCAATGATTATGAAATGTATTTCTTCATTGGAGCATTAGAAACAGGTGGAGAGTAGTAAACATGATCATAACCAACTGTGAAATAGAAAAATAAGCTTTACAGCTTACAGTTCGTGTCTTGTCAGTCGGGCCTCTCACGGCTTTGTGTGATTTTAAAATGTTATCACCTACCTCAGGCTGGTCTTAACCCTGTTTAACCTTTTGTCTGATTTTGTAATTTGGCTCGTTTCATTTTGGTGTTTATGAAATTGAACTATTTGATAATAATTATTGTTCTTCCACTTCTGTCCTAAAAAAAAAAAATTAAGGACTTTTCTTGTTCAGCTTAAACAAAGGAAAAAATATTTCAGTATTTGGCTTCACGTTTGACAAAAAGTTACAATCTGTTTGTTGGCCCAGCCCCCCTTTCACCCAAAGTAACTGTAGAGGAATAAACCATGGTTGATCCTAATTAATATTTTTTATCTTCATATTGCATGTCAGAAAATATTGAAATGATGTGAGTGGATCTTTGGCTTGTTCTTCCCATCAATCTTTCACAGAATTGATGAAAGTGAAGTTTATATAAGTCTAAAAAACACACCAAATTCATTTCATGTAGCTTGTAGGAATATTTTGTATTTTTGCTTAGAAAAATGGCTTAAATGGTAAATGAACTATGTAAATCAATTAAAATGTGTTTTTCTTGAATGGGTTTTATAATATTTTTTAATATATTTTTTAATAGTCTTTGAGCTTGCAGAGTAAGGTTTCTGAATTTTTTAAATGCTGTTAATGATGCATCTGCCTGAATCATTTAGATGCCGACAGACAAGATGCCATTAACTTGTTCCTCCAAGTCTACCTTCCATCAGAGTGTAAGCCACACCTGTGGGAGCTCCCTACAGATTTTTACCTGCATCAGAGGAGCACAATGGCTCTCCCCAGCGACAGACGCAGGTACGCATTTGCTGACACACAGATCTCAACCCACTGATAAATATACTTGCATTTGAATACACCAACATAATTGTTTACAAACCTATTTCTAAGCACGATGAAACTTCTTATGTTGGGAAAGTTTTTGTTTGTTTTTGTGTTCATTAAATGGCTCTGTGTGAAAGCACTCACAAAGGATTAACACCTTCACTGCTATTTCCAAGAAGGATTCTCTTTCTTTTCTTTTTATTCCTGTAAAAGTTCAGGCTGTACAGTTCTCTAATGAGTGCTGAGGTTGTTTAGAAGAGTGTGTGGGTGGATTTGTATTGCCTCTGTGGTCAGTGCTTTTGGGTTCAATCAAGCATCCACTTCAGTCTGAAAAGGATCACAGAGCTTTTGGCCCTAAGATTTCTTTATATGTGTGGCAATCCCAAAAGCGAGCTTCATACTTGAACTGCAGTCTCTGTGGTTTTAGAATCCAAATGGAAGTGAGAGTCATATAGTGACTCTGCAGTGGGAAGCATGAGGAAAAAGGACGGAAAGTCTTCAGCAATTTGAAGATGTCTAACATTTAATCAAACGTACTGTGAGGTGACAAAATGCAAAGGGTCACAAAACTGATTCAAGACTAAAAGAAAGTTTAGAACGACCAAAACACACTTTTTTTTGCTGCTCAGTGAAAGTAAGAGTAAAGGATAGCTTGTACCCTCACAGCATTTGCATCTGGTTGGGCTGGTGTAGCTGACACAGCTGGACTTGAACATTGGGGCTACACATATTACCGTAGGTATCAGCTGGTAAATTCCACAGGTTTGCTACAGTTCCAGCAAGTATGTCCTGTTTTTAGAACAACATTCGTGGCTAATGGCTTTTATTCAGCCAGAGGCAATTATACATGCATATATGTACACGTATATATCCATGCATTCAGCGAGCAGCGAATGCGATCTCTGTCATCAGAGATCCAGGCGGCACTACTTCCACAGCAGATTTGACCTTGTGGTGGGAATTCCTGCACGGTCTGAGAAAGACTGGTGAAAAAATGAGTATGTCAGCTAAATTTTTTAAAAAAGCCTTGAAGTATCTTTCTGCTCATAAACAAATTTGAGATGGGTTGAAGCTAAGTGGAGAAACTGGAAATTTAAAATCCCCTTTTTAAAACCCACATAACTTTCGTCTTCTCAGCTTCAAACTGTCTGACTTTTTCTTAACATACTGATGTGAAGTCTAATTTAATAAGAAAAAAAAGGCTCTGAATTTTTCAGCGGCTTTAATTATGTTTTAAGAAAAACATTGCTTTTAAAACAGCAGCAAATGGTTTTTATGTATTCAAAGATGATCTGAAGCAACACTGGGAAACGTGTCCTAATTTGTTTAAATCATTATTTTCCATTCACCTCAAAGTGAACATGTTTCTTTGTAAACCAAAAAAAAAATTGGATTTTTGTCCTGTAAAAATTGTGTAAATTTAATTTCAGGTTTTGACCCAGAATCACTAAGTGCTTATTCATGTGCACAAGGTAAAAAAGTGCATTCAGGGTTGTGTCTTTTTGTTGTCCTCAAGCTTACATAAAATAGACCCAGTTTTCTTTCATGTGCCACTAGTTTATATAGCCATAATGGACCCAAACACTTCAGTCATTATTCTCTGAAATTAGCATGGCGGGAGTTAAGTTCAATTTGGCAGGCACGCATTACACTTTTACTTCCAAACTGGAGTAAGTAGCACATCAAGAAAGGCCATTCACCCAAAAGGCTTACAATGAATAAGAGTCTCGTGTGTTCAGGTGTACAGTAGGTGGTCCGGGAAAGTTAATTTTCAAATCTAGGTCATGCAACGCTCCAGATGAGACTAAACAGACTGATCTTTTGGATGTGGTCTAATTGTCTAATGGATATCTTGTTTGTTTGCAGCTACACGCTGTGGTGGACAGAGGGAATCCTATCCTACCTACCTGTTCCTTATGATGAAGGTATCTTCAACACATCCATTTCTGAAACAGATCATTTTAGTGCAGATTATTGCTTTTCACTAATTCAGTTTTCTAAAAGTTGAAGTTAAGTGGGTTTTTTTAATTAATTGCTGGTCATGGCAATGACCACGCTGTAGCTGATTTCACAGCTCTTCTACTTCAATCTCTCCATCTGTTTCTGATTCCACAAAGCTTTTTGTTTTTAGCCATTCTCACCTTAAAGGAAGAGATGTTGGAATTGATTAATGATTTAAAATAAATAGCCAAGCAGATTTGAGCCTCTGCATGGCAATAATAAATCTGAAAATACAGTAAAAACAAGTTATTTCTCATTGATTTCTTTCCATCATATAAGACACACTCATAGATTGCAGAGGCTTTGCCTACTCAGACAATATTTGTTACCCGTCATCGTTTTCATTAGACATGTTTAACACTCCCTGACTTATATTTAGTTACTTATGGCTCTGTTTGTGTGCTCTCATTCGGATGCAGTTGCATGTGAGGACACAATGAAAAAGGTCAAAGTGAAGAGAATGAACAGCTTCGATGAAAGCATCGACATCTACACAGAATTCTTCAAACCTTACGAACTCACGTCTTTCGATGACCAATTCTGCATTGCAATGACCAACTCTGTGAGGTAGATCCATGCACAAGAAGCCCACAGCTTTTCTACATACAGCTTCTGCATTATGAAGCTGCACTGGTTTAGCACCTGCAGATGTAGACTAATAAGCATCCACCTTTTTGTGCTCATAAAGGGAATTTATGCCAAAGTCAGTGGGAGTGGATCCGAGTCCGTTCACAGTTCGCAAGCCAGAGGAAACCGGGAAATCAGTACTGGGGTGAGTACTACAGTAACTAACTATCCTGTAGCACATGGGATGTTATGTTTTGTATATATTTATGTTTGTGTGTTTGTGTGTTGAAAGTGAGCGAGTAATAAATCCCATGTCACCATGCCCTCATACAAACAGCTTCATTAGTCATCGTGTTCTCAGGTAACCAAAAATAACGCTGTGTCCTTTTCTCTGTTTTTGTGGACAGAACCAGCTGTAGAGTAGTTTATGTGTCTATGTGTGTTTATTTTTTTATATATAAAAGTTTACACGCACAACTCCATAAGAATAGGCCAAGATTATTTCACCAGAAGAGCTTTTCTTACTGGTCCAACTTAAAACAGTCTCTCTATCCACTAATGCTCCTATGTTTTTTTTATTTGCAATATAAGTCGCTCCAACATGGCGAGTTAAGTTTAAATAAAGCTCCTGAATCTAATGGTGTGTCACTAAAAGACAAAATGATCAGATGCAGACTTTTTGTTTTTTTTATGCACTGATAAAATAAGTTTTTAAACAATTATAAGAACCTGGTTGAGATTTTATGAAAGATCACGGCAACTCTGTTTTAACTTGCAAAACTCCTGAGTAGCATCTGATTGTAGAAACATTGTGGTGGATGTTCCCTCTGCAAATCTTTCATTTCATCTTCCAAAGAGTTCTCCGACAAGACTGCACATTTACCAAATCTATACTTTAAAGTTTGCGTCATGCAAGTTCTTTTCATATGTGAATATTTTGCAAAAACAAAGAATGTAAAACTAGTTGATCTTTGTGAATGATTAGTCTATGTCCTCTTTTAATCAGCCTTTTGAATTTCTGTAACTTTATTATTAGATCTTACATCTAAAATGAACCTGCTGCTTGAAAGCAGTTTTTATTCAGTATTTCTTTTAGACTGATGACAACTTCATTCCTCTAAATACAGACGGATAACTACATTCAGACATCCTACATAACTGCAAGTTATTGTTATTAATTACTTTGCTCATGTCATTATAAAGTCATGTTCTAGTTCATAGTGATGGGTATTGTGCTAATTCATTTATCAAATATAAGTCCCAGTTGCATTTTTTAATTTTAATTAACCTTGTAAACCTTTGTTGAGAGTTTAAGTACTGCGAATTCAGCACCTGTGATTTCTGTAAATGAATAATATATTCGTATGGTTAAAGTTTACAGGCTCCAGTGAGTCATATTTATCTACAATGTTGCGTTGGCATTAAGGTTGTGTTCAATCCTTAAATTAATTGTCTGTCCAAAAAGCGCAGTACATATGACTCATCTCGTTCACTGGTTTTGAATCTTTGTATGAGCACATGATAACCCACATTTGGGTAAACATCAGTACTTCATCATTTCTATCGGTACTGTGCAGCAAGTCGTTGTTATACAATTATCAGGAGAAAACGAACATGTTTTTATTGTGGTTGGGTGGTCCATGAAAAGTTTTTATGAAAGGTTTGGCATTAATCAGGTGCAAAGAAAGTATTTCAGATTATTCTTTGCATATATGTGTGCATAGTTTGTACGCTTTTGTGTGGGTTTGCATCAGGAAGGGTATAAGAAAAGATCTGCAGCATTTTTATATTACTAAGGCACAACTTTTTGGCTTTGGTTTTTGTTTTGTTGATAACCTGATCTCTGGTAACCTGAGGCCTATATTTGAGGTACCAATGTAATTGTCCAGTGTGGTTCTACTCATTTTTTTTAACACTTACATCACCAGATTAAAGTTGATCTGAGAAACTAACTTGCACAAATGGCTCATTTTAAGTGGACAGTCTCTTATTGTATGTTGGATTTGAAGAGCTGCAATGAAAACCATCCTCTTTAAGTTGTTTTGGTTAAGTGATCTTTAAGTCAGCGTTTTTCAACCCTGGTACTCGGGGAGTCAAAGTCAAAGTCAAAGAGGGTTTTATTTCTCACATGAGCAATTATACACAGCATAATTGTACAGTGAAATGTATTTTTGTACCTGCATCCTTAGCATTAGGAGAAG
>JBAMHV010000024.1:11526256-11556219 GCA_037177535.1 Pseudomugil gertrudae
TAGTGGCTTTGATTTTGTTCAGTGTTCATGGTTAAGCAGGCGGACTGCCTGGGGGAAGAAACTCTTCTTTAACCTCTAAAAGAAGAGGGAACACTACCCTGCGTGTTTTAGAGGTAACCCTATTTTACCACACCTGACACAAATGAATGGCTCATTAGTAGAGTTGCGGAGGACTCAACGAGCAGTTTAATGAATCTGAATCAGGTGTGTTGGAGTTGGAAGGAACCAAAACATACAGGGTGGTGTTTCCTGAGGACCATGGTTGAAAAACGCTGCTTTAGGTGACGGACTCACCCAGGTTTTTCTTACAAATCCCAAAGATGGGTTTCCATTTCCTCACCATATTCAGCGGGATGATGACTTTGACATTTAAAAATGCTAGAGACCAAAAATTCTATTTTAACTGTAACTTTAGATTTCTTTTACTGATATATAGTTATTTAAACATCACATATCTAATGATTGATCAAGTTCTGTGCCTGAGTAAATTGTCCATATATGATGTTAAATTGGTCATATTTGTGTTTATGTGTGTTTATTTATGTGGGTATTTGCAGCAACAAGAGCAGCAAGGAGGAGACCGTCCTCCAAAGGAAGACTGCAGCCAGTGCACCTCCACCTCCAAGTGAAGAGGCCATTTCTAGTACATCAGAGGATGATTCTGAGGAGGACCGAGATGATGATGGATCCGTGTCCCAGCGCTCCACCCCCATCAAACTGTTGACAGATTCTGGAGAAAGCAGTCGCACGCAGGAGGTATGAATCTAAAATGTGTTTACCCATGTGGCAACACATTTTTATTGCAACAATCAAACTTGATACCTATTAAAATTAGAATGACTTCTTCATGGAAGTGAGAGTCAGACTTAAGTAAGCAAGCAGCCCTGAGATACTGCATGCCCTTTGGGTGTAATTTTCTAACATGAAGGTTAAAATCTTTTCCCATCTAAAGAACCTCTAATAATGCAAAGATAGTGTTTTTTTTAAACCTTCAGGAAATGTCATCTTAGTTAAAGCTGGTCCAATAACTGCTTATAATATTATCCTTACAGGCATTTTGCTTTTTGATTGGAGTAATAAACCCTTATTGTATTTCCTCCCTCTCACTTCCCTTGAGTCTCATTCAAGAAATGAGTTATTTATTTCTGTCTATGTCACACAGACACTGCTTTAATCTGACTCCTTGATAAGCAGAGGCTTGTAATGGTGTCACATTAGTGCTAATGTTAAATTCAAAGGAGGGAGGGGTGGTTATTAGCTATATATTTTTATGATCAGCTGTTCTGCTTTAGTTTTTTAATTACACTCTTATTTTTCTATTTTTAAAAATGAATCGTATTTGTTAGCAAATGTACATTTTATACGGTTGTCGACAGATGCAAACGCACTTCATATAGAAAAACATGCTAGCGGAAGAAGCGGCAAGTACAGAGAAGCACTGCAAATAAAGAAACGCAGCGTAAAAATAAGAAAAGTGCTGAAATGTAATGCAAAACAAAAAAGTACAGAAACAAGCTGCAAAAACAACAATGTGATGCACAAATAGGTAAGAACAGGAGTGCTGCAGAAACAAAACCTACAACAAGAAGAAAATGCTGCATATTTACTCACACAGTGGAGGTGCTCTAAAAAGGTTTCTACGTCATTAATTCAAGTTAGCTGGTCTTTTTAGAATATTGTACCAAATTAAGGATAAACAAAAAGATTTCATGTAAGAAAACGATGTAGTTTCTCTTCGCTTCCCACTTTTACCTCTGTTCTTCATATCAGTCTGTGTCTCGGGTTAAAACTCACTACTGCATTGTGTCAAAGTTGAATGGTTAAATTGTGGTCAATTCAATTGCCCACCGCGAGCATGTATGAGGTGGAAGGCGACAGTGGAAACAAAAAAATCCCATTTAATAGGAAGGACAACCTCCAACAGAACCTACTTTAGGGAAGGTGGTCATCTTTCTCAAGCAGTTGTGGTGGAGAAGATTGGGAAATGGGACCAACATGCTTTGCAATCTTTAGATCAGGAATCCCTGTTGAGAGATAAGAAAATATAACGATTAATGATGGTGATAGTGTCATTAGTTTATACATGAAAATATAAAGAGCTTAAGAAATATGAAAATGGAAGGAATTCTTTAGTGCATCACGGGACGATCGTCAACCATCTCGGCTTATTAAGCATAACTAACTAACATAACCAACTGTAAGATTTATGTGGTCTGAGAACAAAGTGTTCTGTTAGGAATATATGGAACTACGGTATGATAGACAAGTCATGGATCATTTTATATATGAGGAATTTAAAATTTATCCTGGATTATCAAGGAAGAGAAGCTAAAACTGGAGAAATATGATCTCTCCTGAAAGGTAATACTGCATACTGTGCTGCTCCTCTTCAAACCGATTAGCATATCAGAATTTTTGCTGCTGTGTTAAAGATGTGTCACATATTTAGTTAAAAGGTGAGGTTTGTTTTTCCTAACTGTTGAAAACTTGAACAAACACTTGTTTAATATTTCTTACTGTGAAAAGATTTCTGCAAGGAACCCATGTAAAACAGGTTTCCTGGATTCTCTGATGCAGCCTCATTCTTCTTTAGGGTATGCATCATAGTTTGGTCTGTCTACTTTTGTTGCTTTTTCAAAAGCCCAGGTATTATTAAGGAGTGGACAGTATGTGGAGCATGTGCAGTGGGATTTTGTCCGCTTTTAGGACATGTAGTGTCTGGACTGCCTTCATTTTTTGATGGCTCGTTAAATCTTCTTTTCCTTTTTTTCTTTCTTTACAGAGGTTGATGTTTTATGGAAACAAATTTCTAAAATCATTTTTTTGTGGAATGATTTGCTATTAAAATATTCTCTCTTGGTTTACCACTTTGTCAGTATTGATGATTTCTTATTTACTGAAATGTGTTCAAGAAAGCATGTGATCGCAACCAATTACATGCATCGTTTCTCCATCCATCCATCCATTTTCTACCGCTTTTCCCTGAACGGGGTTGCGGGGGGGCTGGAGCCAATCCCAGTTCAACAGGCGAGAGGCGGAGTACACCCCGTACAGGTCGCCAGTCTTTCACAGGATTGCATTGTCACATGGCACATCCATCACATGCATTGTTTCTCTGCAGATAAAACTTAAAGCTGCGCTAACTGGGTTTGTTTCAAACATGAACTGTAAAGAATTCATTTGTAATGATAAAGTGAGCAAACACTTTGCTGTTTGCTCATTTAGTAAACAAATTAGGATTAGGAATCTCTGCTTTTTCTCAATCAATGAATCAAACTGAATTTATAAAGCACTTTCATACATTCAATGTTATTCAAATTGCTCTACAGTGCATTTTAACACTTAAAAAACACTGAAAACAGTCGGGCATTTCCGCCCATTCACCCGAAAATGCATCACATAGACCCTGCTGAGGTGGATTTATATGCTTCTAACACTATTTTCTGTTTTGAAAGTGAAAATATCACGTGCTAGTCTTGTAGCACAACATTGACTGCCCACAGCTGCATTCTTACCTTTTATGTTGTAGTTCACCAAATGATGTCTGTGTGTACATATCAGATGTGACAAATTATCACAATCTGTCGTCTATATCGGTATCTATTTCACGCCCCAGGTGGAAGAACCACACGTTTCTATCTCTCATTGACCCAGATTTCTTGTGTTGGCAGGGACATGTAGCACGTTAATCAGCACAGGTAGGGGTTAGTGTGTCAACAGGATGGATCACATGCATCAGAGAAAAGCATCCTCTTCAAATTGCTCAGTTTATAAGAATACTTTTCATCATGTATGAGGAGCCCGCATTTGTGAACTGTTGATTGCAGCAGCCATGCTGTTGCTGGGTTTACAGGCATTACGATGGTTGTAAGGAAAAAGATGACACCAGCAACAGTCGTGTGACCATCTCTGTCTGAAAAATAGCTGATTCATTCATGTTTAAAGTTTGACCTAAAGTTGAACCTAGTAGGAGTTGCTTATCATCATATTTTGTCAGAACATTTGCTTCTTAATTGAAGTCTTCTTGTGTCATAATGGTAGTGGCAAAGATATCACACATAGATCCAGCTTTACGTCACTGTCGGCTTGTAGAACATAGCCGACTACTTTGCCAAAATAATTGGTTTTTGTTGCCTCACAAGAGACGATATGTTGTTAGGGATGGATACATGAGTTCCCAATTAGTCTGTCACCCTAGCACTTTAGTTAGGGTTAAATGTCTAAGAGAAACCCCAAATTACTGTTGAGGGGTTACAGATATTTCTGTCATTTCTGTCTTTTGTCATTTGCATGGCTGTGAGGTTATGTGGACTTTTTCACTTGTTGGATAGATTGTGATGACATTTGGGCATCTTGAACAACACGACCTGATGAAAAGGGTTAGGTAAAATGTTATTTTAAGCCAGCCAGAATTTCACATCTATAATTTTCCAGTTTTCTTTATAAAAGGGAAAATAACAAATATTATTCATTGAGACCCTTAAAGTGGACTTGAAGAAGGCAATAAACTGTGTCTGTTATGACCCCAGCTCACTAGGGGAAAGGGGCAGCAACATTAAAGACAAAAGAAAAGTTAAATGAAGTAAAGGATTTTAATTACAACATAAGCCAGGACAAAAAAAAAACACCAGAGCCTGGTTTCCAACTAAATTAAATTCAGGCGTAACAAAGATTGGTTATAAACCACACCAAATCCCAGGACGAAATAACAAAGCCTGGTTACAAAACCACAAACACAAATAAACTATTCAGTTTAAGTCCAAAAGAAAAGCCCAAATGGCCTAACACCAAAAGTCACCGCAGCTCTCTGCTACACACTCCCAAAGTGGCAAGCTGGTCAAAGGACAAACACCCAGCTGCCCTGAGTGATCGTCAGCAGTCCGGCTTTGTAGTGGTGAGATGGCAGATCCAACTTGCATGTAGAGTCCAGCAATTGGTCTTGATGCTTTAAAGAGGCCTGGAGGCCGTAACAGTGTCCCTTGGGAACTCCTGTGCAGGGGTTCTCTGGGAGTATGGGGTACTAGACCCCCTTGTATGAACTGTCCGCCAAGGCTGCACTTTATCACTGATTATAATTGACTGATTATATCTCATCTTAATCTGGTTGTGATCTCCAGCTCTTGTTAGTGTTTCGCAACCAAGTGTAAAGCGGCTAGAACAAGTATCAGCATCTCCAAATCCAAGGCCATGGTCCTCAGCCGGAAACGGATGGGGTGTCCTCTCTGGGTTGGGAACGGGTTGCCCCCTAACCCTATCGGGTGGAAGAGTTCAAGTATCTTGGGGTCCTGTTGATGAGTGACAGAAGAATGGAGCATGAGATTGACAGGTAGATCAGTGCTGGATCTGCAGTGTAGCAGACTGCTTCCATCTGACGTGGTGAAGAAAAAAGTTGAGCCAGAAGGCAAAACTCTTGATTTACCAGTTGCTCTATGTTCCTACCCTCACCTAGGGTCACAAGCTGTGGGTAGTGGCCGAAAGAACAAGATCTCAAATTCAGGCGGCAGAAATGAGCCAGTGTCTCCCTTAGAGACAGGGTGAGAAGCTTGGTCATCCTGGAGGGACTCAGAGTAAAGGTGCTGCTCTTCTGAATTGAAAGGATGAGGTGGCTCAGGCATCTGGTTAGGATGCCTCTTGGACGCCACCTCCCTGATGAGGTGTTCCAGGCATGTACTTGTGGGAAGAGACCCCAAGGAAGACCCAAGATACACTGGAGGGATTATATCTCCCAGTTGGCCTGGGAACGCCTCGGGAATCCCCCTTGTTGAGCAGGCAAGTGTGGCTAGGTAGAGGGAAGACTGGGCTTCTGCTGCCCCCACGACCTGACCCTGGATAAGCGTCAGAATGAGTGGATGGAGGTCTTTCTAATAATAAGCATTGTCCAGCCTAGAGAGCTGTTAAAATGAAAAAGTCCTACATAAATACACACATTTATAGCATCATTGTCTCAAGGAAGATATATCAGAAATATGGTAGAGAAAACCAGCTGCATACTGGTGTGGTGTTAAGCACCGGAGCCTGATTATAAAAGGGTTGCTAGTTTGAGCCTCGGATTGGAGAGGTTCAAACAGTTCTGTTTGCATTTTCTTCCCGTGTATTTGTGGGTTCACTCTGGGAGGGTTGGCTTCTCTCCTTCCTCTCACAATCCAAAGACATTCATGTTAGGTTACTAAATTCTCCCTGAAAGTAAATGTGGGTATCAATGGTTGTTTCTCCGAGTTGGCCCTGCAATGTACCGACCTATCAGGGATGTACCCTGTCTCCTGCCTACTAACTGCAGGGATAGGCTCCAGCTTCCCCATGACCTGGACTAAGCAATATTAAAAACAAGTGAATAGTTGAGGTTTTTTCAGCCTGGACTTGGCAGCTCAGGCAATCTAACAGAGGTTCAAGGTCACGATAAGGGAGAGCTAGAACTCTTCATAATGTCAGACAGCTAGACAAACTTCACATCACTTAAAAGAAATCCATCTATTATGACAGTGCTTCCTTCTTCAGGCCAACCTACTTTTTTTTCATTTTGCTATCTTTATTTATTCCTCACCGGTAACACATACACTGATATTTACACATTTTAGTATATCTTCTAAGTTTTGTCTTTACTCTGGCTCCAAAACGCTTAAAAAGACCTTTTTGGGTGCATTATCACTCTGGGTATTTCATTTTCCGACAAAGTATTTAGAGGGTTAATTTTCCAACGTGAATCAATCCGAGTGCATAAGGAAGGAGAGCAGAACTACATTCACACATGTTCTGATACAAACTTTGTTTTAATTAACTGAGCTAAGCTTGTGTGCTGGAAAAATGACAGCAGAACTGTTCTGATCTTCAGAGTTTGAAAAGAAGGCACCCGTTCTTTCTATCAATCTGCTTCATCGCCTTCTGATTTATGATGTATCGTTCAGTGTTTTTTCTGTCTAGTTAGGCCCTTGAGCAATGAGCTATTGATGAATATATGTATTTCAGATTGGACACCTAGCTCACGTGTTGGGCTCGCATATCTCGTGTCACTGCCTGCGGGCCTGTCCCTGAAAATGGATTAGGTGCCAACACGACACGAAACTGCTGAAATATTTAAACATCAGATCATTACTGTGTTTGCTGTGAAATCACACATGCTCATTATTATATCACATCACCTCCGCATGGATGTATGTGAGCTTGCATGGATTGGCTGTTTATGCAGGTGTATGTGAAAATCCAGCTTTTGTATGCTATATGGAAGTGCTTATATAAGAGTGTGTGCTCCAACGTAATCTTGGTTTGTATAAGGATTTATGTGCTTTTGTAATTATGTGTTCACAGCTGCTGTTTCTTGGATGTTGTCCTGTAACACCCTGATTCATTTTGCCCTCCCTGCAGCTCAGATCAATACAGATACATTGAACGTTGAAAGCGTCATGCCAAACACATTTCTATGCTGTCAGAATACAAAGAGAAACCCTTTATAGCTACTACTGTATGTGATGTTACATAAAACAGATCAATTCCAAGATATCTGAAGTGACTGTGTGAAGGATCTACGTCTTTGTCCAATTCCACTAATAATTGCAGTTCCATTAATTATTTTTTTTAGTTTGGTTAAAAGGACTAGGAGCGCAATATCTTTGTTATTCAGTCTTGCGAAAAAAATAGGATAAAATAAATACAAGAACAGGAGCAGAAAGATGACAAATACTCTATAGCAGGGGTGTCAAACTGAGGTCCTCGAGTTCCGGTATCCAGCAGGTTTTTGTTGTCTCCATGCTCCGACACAGTTGACATAAATTACTGAATAGGTTGACAAGAAGCTGTTGGATCTATTTGATTTGCATCAGGTGTGTTAATGCATGTAAACAGCAAAACTTGCTGGATTCCGGCCCTCGATGACTGGATTTTGACACCCTTGCTCTATAGATATTGGTTAGGCTTGATGCAGAAGTTGCCGTGGTGACGCACCTCAATGAAAAGTAGAGTGGCTTCATTATTGTGAAGATACCTCACCAAACCACTTAAAGTATACTGCTTCTTACTACTGGCCGCAGGTCAGGGATGATGTTCTGGAAAAATACAAATTAGGACTATGAAAGCAAAAAACACTCAAAAAGAAACTTTGGTCAATTTGGTATTACTATCTTATACTTTGCAAAACTAGTTACTTAAAGAAGTAAAGGGGGGAAAAACACATCTGTGATACTTCCAAGCATGTAAAGGAGGAACTCTGGTCAGATGAAACTATATTGGATGTTTTGGAAATCAAAGAAAAGACAGCATGTGGCAGAAACTCAGCACCTCTCATCACCCTTAAAACCACATCCCCTCTAGTGAATCATGATACTTTGTTTTTTTTCTCATCAGCATGACATGGTAACTGGGTTTGTTGTGATATAATGACAGATTTTTATTAAATGAAGGTAAATTCTTATGGAAAGTGTGTTTGTGTCATACAGAGAAGTGAAACTGAAATGAATATCCATGTATTCCAGATGTTATACAAGCTATAAACCTCAGGGATTCCTTTCATTTTCAGGCTGTGATGTAACAAACATTTTGCTGTTCAGGGAGGTATTTGGAGGGTATTAAATTGTATTGGGGGCATTTTCTGTGTAGCAAATAACAGTAAAGCCAACAAAAGAAGAAGAGATTTTAAAGTGCCTGATTTCTCTGAATAATTATGATAACCTTTGTTATTAATTCTGGTTTAAACTGATAGAATAATACTGCTGTAATGTGGAGTTGTTTTGTACCGGAAAATCATAGCTGAAATAAAGTTTTCTATATATTAATGATCACATGGCATTGTAATGAAATGTACCTTATAAAAAAATATATATCTTAGTGTGTTGATTCCTCATTCGCCCATTGTTCATCAAGTAAAAGGTTATTCTTTACAAAAGATGTGTAAAAAGGTCATTCTTTATCCATGCCTTTCGAGCATATCCACAATATCGAGAGCACTTGAGTGTGTTTGTCTTTGCTATTATTTACTCAGATTTCAACATTTTACTAAATATGATCTTGTCTTTGTGATCGCTAAATGAAAGCAGCTTCCTGTTGTTGTTTGTTAGAGCCAAAATAACCTTTGCTTTAGTTTTAGTTGTCGCTGTATGAACTTGATGCCCTTGTGACTCCCTGTTTTGGCAGCTCTCTGACCTTTTTAATTTCATCTGTTGTTTATAACAATTAATATGTCTCCACAAACCATGGATACTGTGTGCAAGAACCCCAGGAGGCCACTGGCCCTGAACATGAAGGAACATAAAACCACGTCATGAGACACCAACAACCAAATTACTGTCAAAGCTGCTTGGATCGCACTCCTTGGGCAACTCTAATTACTGAATCAGTTGTGGAGAAGCAGCTGAACCTGGTGACCTTGGTTTATTAATGTACTTACTGAATTCTGCCTCCTCCAGGGAGTTTCTTTGTTCCTTTTAATGTGGAGGTTTTGGTCAAAAGTAAACATTTTCACATGTTTTTGTCTGGTCTGTATTGACATTTAACACGTTCTCTCATCTTTTCAGGAGATACAGCCAACGCAGACTGTTAAGGAGCCATACGGACTCAATCTGTCTGAGTTTCTAGTTGATGAAGATCTGCTTATTTATGAAAGGTAATCAGCATAAAGCCAACACATCTAACTCTACACATTAACACTATAGAGCCACTTGTATGTAGTTGCTTTAATCACTTGTGGCTCTTGTAGGAGAGTCAAAGTTTCTAATCTGATGAAGTCTCCAGTTCTCATGATTAAAAGACACAATCAGATGGCAGAAACTCGACCCATGAAGATTGTGCTGATTGTAGAAAGTGAACAATAAGAATATGGGTTTTTTTGTTAGTTTTTTTATTGTCATTGCAAACAAGTAAATAAAAGCTTCCCGGTTTTCTTCTATGATTGCTTCCACCCATAAAAAAGATAAGTTAATATTTCATTGTTGGGGACTATACGCACATATACACACATCAACCAAAGGAGAGGAACAGAAGAAGCAGCTAGTTTCAGCCACCTTTGCAGAGTGATTCAGGCCATATTTGAAAAATCAGAGGCATTGTCACTATCCTACTGTGTAAGTTACATTTCTGATATCGCTACTCTTTGTCCTATTTAGTCTACCCGTTCATTTTACTGCAAGGCCTGTCTTTCATTTAGGCCTTTCCTCCCATTCACATCCAGTAATGTCGATGAATAGACTACCACAGTCTGGAAACAGAACATGACTATCTGTTTTTTAGAGGCAAACATAATTTTTGATACAGCACAATGCTTTTGATTGTGCTATAATAATAATAATAATAATAATAATAATATATTTTTTTCTCATTTACTGCTTTTCTGAATTTAAAGAGAATAACTGGTCTAGTCTAGTGTTTGCATCATCACAAAATGGGTATTTTTTTAGCATTGGATTAAATATGCATGTCTCAAAGGTTTCCTAAATCATCTTTATAATTAAAGTAGACCCATAAAAAATTATAGTTATAGTTTATAACTATATGTTTAATTATAGTTAGTTATAGTTAGTTACCTCTGACCTCAACCCCACAAAGCATATTTACAATGTAAAGATTGAGAAAAACATTTGGTTGTGGAAGCTGCTTTTTTTTCCTTTTTGAGGACATTTTATTACTAAAAAAAAAACAGGGGGCTAAATCACACTCTGGTGCACAATTATTGGGTAAAACTAATGCAGTCCTTTGAATAACAGTTCTGCATAGCTGGTTCACACCAGTGTGATTTGGGTGTGATTGTTCTGTTGATTCTGGAAAATAGGAAGACAAATCCGACACGTGCATCAGCTCTGGACAACAATTTTTAAAGGCTTTTTCACAACCCTTAAATGTTCAAGTAGTAGTAACAAATCATTGTGTTTGAAAACAGCCTCATTAAATCCAGCTTTCAGAAAGATGATACTGATCAGTTTCCATTTTAAAGAATGTGACGATCACCTCAGTTTGTCATTAGTGCAGATAATAATCATCACATCACAGCGAGACTCCATTAAGAGGTACAACTGGTTTTAACGGCTCCTATATATAAATTAAAGTAGTATTTAATTTGCACTTTGGAATGAAATGCAAACATTAAACAAGCTGCACTTTGAATTACAAGAATGATATTCAGTGTTATTTCTGTAAAAGAGATGAAATAACTGTTTAAAAAGATGCATTGACAGACATAAACTACAATAAACACATTATAAAAATGGTATAAATGTTTTGTACATGAAAAATTAGCTCACTTTAGGATGGTAGAAAGGAAAGCCGTTGTTATTTGTATTAAATAAAAGCAGCTTTTAGGATGATTTAATATGATAATGGGTCTCGTTTTGGATTCTTAGTGAGGAGAGACAGGACTAATAAGTTTAAAAAGAAAAATACAAAAAAAAAACAGCAGCTTTGTTTGAATCTCATCCGGCTTTGATGGCAGGCACAGAAGTGATTTAAGCCAGCAAATTAACTTCCACATTGCCATGAAGAATGTTGTTCATATCCTCCTGTAGTGGCATATAATAAGGATGAAATTACATTCGTTATTGAAGCTTGAACTTGGAACAGAGCCAAAGATGCTAGCCATAGCTGGGCAAATCACGACAATATTAGAAATCACGAGCACGAACCTGAAGGGAACTTCATCTGTTGCACATTGCAATGTGTTTGAGAGAGAAAGAGTCCCCACAGGGAGGATTTATGATTAAGATGAGATCTGAGCAATTAGCAATCTCAACAGAGGTGTTCGGTAGAGAGAACAATATGATGTGATGTGTAAATGGTTATCTTGTTCTCTTATTACAGTTTCCTGTTGGTGTTTTCAGTTTCCCTGCTTTTTTCTGCTTTTTACAGGTTTGCGCGTCTTGGGGGGAGTCAGCACAGAGTGGAGCGAACTGAGCGCATAAACATGGCAAACATCATTTGTTTGTGAGTAAAACGTGACATTCGTGTAGAAAAAGAGAGTACCCAAATTCACACGTAAAGATAAGAATTTGATGCCGGTGTTTGGGTCATAATCTGACCTCTCTAAATACCACTATATTTTTTTAATTGTCGTGATATCATAATAGCGTTAAGTGGTTTACCGCACGGCTTCTAGCTGTGGGCTGGCTAATATTCATGTTGCGTGTGTTGCCATATGCCATTTGTTCACTCTGTTTCTCACTTAGTCCAGCATTCATTTTCCTGCACACTTCTGCCATGACCCAGTTGGACATATTGTTTTTTATAAAAATGAAATTTTTTAAACTACTTTTAGAAGTTCACAATCACGTGTCTTAGAAACAAGACTGCTTCTGAGTTTACATGTAAATTTAGATACAAAATGTTCACCTTTACAATATAATCCTGCATTCAACTTACATCAGCTATTCTCCCACATGGGCCCTTTATTTACGAACTTTGCAACCATTTCAAAGTATTGAGTTCCACTTACTCTACTGATTGTTTTTGCTGCTTATGTTATTTATTGGGGGACTTTATCTTAATGTGCATTTGAAGATTTAAGTTTAGTAATTATCAGTATTGCTGCTTAAAGGCACATTACTTAGCTTTCCTACCCTAAAAATCTGTGTTCCGGACTCATTTGATAGCACAGTGGATCTATTGTGTGCATTTCTGGAGCTGTTTGCTGTCCAGCAGCGTCCAGAGGCTGAGAAACCGCAACACAGGACTGTACACTCACCAGTTCTGTAGACTCACCAGTTCTGTGTACACCTCAGAAAAATCAGGAGTTTACATCCTGAGAGAAGATGTGGAGGAATACATAGTACCTTGGAGTTCAGCTTGGGAACATACTAGACTGGAAATGCAGCACAGAGACATCTCTGCTACTAGATATTGCATGGTTTCTATATGTCTGTTGTGGAAAGAGCAATCAGCTACCCCACCATCTGTTGGAGCAGCAGCATCAGAACCCGATACTTAAGAAAGCTGAATAAACTAATCATGAAGGCTGATTCTGTGCAAATGGCGTGAGGAGCAGCGCCACTGTCACCTGGAGCCAGCCATCCTGATGAATGAATGGACCCCGGCCTCTGTGCAGTCACATTTATTGGAACCATATCCGAGTCACAAATAACTTGTACAATAATTGAATGCACGTATTTTGGTTTACACAGACAAGCTTGTTCTCACCGGGATCACAAGGTTCCGGCAGGTCGGTCGATCTAATACTGGACCCACTTCAGTACATAGATTCATGAGGAATCAAATTGTGCTTATCAGCCAGTCTTCATCATAGGCCAGGAATTCTTTATGGTCCTTAAACAATCTCTCATTCTGATCCTACTGTTGGCATCATCTGCAAGTAGCGCAAACTAATACTTGTGAAGCATTACGCTTGTGTCACTGCAATATTTATATGCTTACACAGTAATCACAATAATGTACCAATAAACACCGTAGTGACATTTTAATTAGTATGAACATACTTTGCTCTGATGCTTAACTATGTCTGCTTCTCTGAGGGAGATTTTTTAACTATGTGAAGCAGAATTTTCTGTTATGTCCTCCTATATTTCCACTCTGGGTTTTTATTGGTCCATCCATCCTCCGTTGAGGTCCAAAGGCATTTTACCTTTTGTTCAAATGTGTGGTCCCAATTAGGAAGTCTGTCACCTCCCTCTGTGTAGTTTCTCTATTGATCCATCAGGAATGGATGTTAATCTGCTGAAATTCATTAATGAGCTGTAGAGATGTACTTTTATGGGAGCTTATGCTGCTGTTTAGCAAAAATGACTGAAAAACAGAACTTTCTGTTTCTGTTCAGCTTTTTAACCCTTACAGTAAAACGTGAGCAAGACAACAAAATGTTAAAGTTCATACTGAAATGTTCTCTAAATGTGAGCATCTGCAGCCAATATCGTCCTGACGGCCTGAGCTGCACTCCCATCTAGTATTATGTTAAGTTTAGTTGTAATTATTTCAAATGCAGCTGAAAGAAGATGCAATTTGTTAATTAGAAATAATGTGCATACTCATTTCAGAGCTCACACTGATGAGACATGTGACATTAGTACAAAAACAGGCAGCCTTTCTTTATGCAGGGTTTGAAAATTTTGTACGTGCTGCAGACACGTCTCATGATGTTGGCCGTTTTTTCTTCCCCAAAAGCTTTCAATTGCCAGCTGAAATATAATATAATATAATATAATATAATATAATATAATATAATATAATATAATATAATATAATATAATATAATATAATATACACAATGCAGTATATATACTATATATATATCTTGTGTTTTGTGTATTCATAAAGCTGACAGACAAGTGTGCATGTGTCTGAGCTGCTTCTTGCCTGGGGCCCCAGCTGCTGTTGGTACTGGTTGACAGAGTGGATGACCCGACAAGCACGCTGTTGTTAATCCATTCTGAAGATGATTAGACATGCTTTAGAGTTTAGATTCTGAGAAATCATGAGTAATTCTGCCATGAAAGCGCCCATCTCTGCCATCCTCGTGTTGTTTCCATTAACACTTCTTTTAATGATTCACTGTCAGCAGCAGGGTTTTACAGTCGTTGGTCAGATGAAAACTGCTTTTACCTGCACTCCTCAATTTTCAAGGAGCAGATATAAATAGAAATAAATTCTTTGATGGAAAAAAAAATTCATTTTTTGCCACGTGAGTTGACTGAAAACTTTAAGTGTGTTTCCATCCATCTATCCCCTTCTTCTCAGGGAGCCGGTGTCTCGCTTCCCAGAGGACAGCATCTACGGCGTTTCTCTTCCACAGGTGGATGGAGACAGCCGAGATGTGTTCGAGAGCCATGTGCTGACGGGTCAGGGCCAAGTGAGGGCACTGTGCAGAGAGGACATGCTAATATACAGGGAGTATGTCAAGAACAGATACATGTGAGAGTCTGATAACAGGAAGTGGATCTCTGTTACCAGAGCAGAATGTGCTGTTCATTACGACATTCCAACTTTAAGACTCAGAAACGTTTTAGCTTGAAGGTTTTGTTTGTTTTTTTTGTGGAACAAAATGAGAGCAAGAAAATATTTTTTATGTTTTTTCATTCCTTTTATTTATGGAAATGGTTTTGGAAAATGAGATGTATAAAAAATTCACGTGCAGCAACACTGGGACTTAAGAACAAGCAAAAACTTGAGGTAGATTTTCTTTTTCAAATGAGATTTATGTTTTAATAAATTTTCAATAAATTTTTATCAGTGCAAACATGACCTAAAAGACTGTATGATACATATTTGTTTTCCTTCATGTTTTATTTTAGTTTTTTTTATTTAAAGATAATAAATTATTTATGTCATTGATAATCACATGAACTGTTTTTGGATCTTAAATGTTGGAACCAGGAGTTCTGGGCTGCCTTTCCATAATGTCTCATTTGACTTGAGAAAAGCTTTGCTTTGGAACAATTTTAACAAAAAGCCTACTTTAAAGGGGGATGTTCATCTTCCATGGTGGACATTTTCCTCTCATTCCTTTTTTGTTGACTGACTTTTGTGACAGGTGAGCCTCTTTTCTGTTAATTTTTTTTCTCATTACTTGAAAACAGTGTTTCATCTTTGTTAATATGTTATGTCATAATTATGAATTTATTTCATGATCTCAATAGGTCAGTTTGTTTTTGTTTTTTTTCATCACTATCTTGTGCCATGTTTTAAACATTAAACTGGCTTTAATCTGCAAAGTAGCACTCAAATGTTATTTGTATAAATATCCATGAGATTTTGCAACGATGCAAAATGAAATCTTCATTTATTCACATGGTGATGAAGACACATCACATGTTTCCTGTAAGCAGTTTGCTGTTTTGTCTCTTGTCATTCAGCTTCTCTAGCTGTTCATTTCCCCTTCTCACCTCCTGTGTGAGTTTCTCTTTCTCCCATTCTTTTCACCCATAATGAACCCCCATCCCTCCCTCGCTCCTATGCTTGTCTTCTGCCTCACACTTTCTCCTTTCACACACTTTAGTAGTCGGCTTCAACCACAGGTGTCAGAAAAGATGAAATATGATAAAGACTGCCATCACTGTCATAGTGGTGAGCATACAGTTGGCATTCTGACTGACCACAGGTTGCTGCATTAGTGCCGCGTGAGTATGAGGCTGGAGGACAGGAGGGGGCTGGCTCAGCATGTGATGAAGCATGGCAGTGGCACTGAAATAAAATTACTTCTTTGTTGAATACAAAACCCAAACTTGCCTTAAAAATGAAGTCAAGAGGAGGAAAAATGTTTCTTCCTTTTTTTTTTAACCCTTTAGCACTCCCATTTTAATTGGAATCAATACAGGTTGAACTTATTGGGAAATTATTTAAGGAGGACATTTCACCTGAAGTGATAAGAGCTTCTCAGCTGACTCAAAACTCTCCTTCCTGCATTGATTTTTATTGTGGAAGCAGCAGAGCCTAGCTGCCAGCCTCTTCTGCACTGTTATGTTAGAAATGAATAGATTAGGTTTTATCTACTGTTCACTTTTGGGGTGTTTTTTTATTCCATGCTGTTCATATAGCTTATGCGACAATATTAGATAAGTTGTATAATCAATACATTTCTTAAAGTGTTTAAGGGTTAACACTGAATTGTCTTGTACATGAAATGTGCTATACAAGTAAACTTAGTTTGCCTTGCTTTGCCTCAATAATATTATCTGGTAATATTTACATATTCCAAAGGTGTAATGCACTGCAAGGAATGAAGGGAATAAACGTCTGCATTGGAAATTTAATGACAATTAAGTCTAGAAATGTTGAACATTTTTGTTAAATACATTTTTGACCTAATTTTTACTTTTAAAAAAACAGGCACCAAATATAAACTGGATGCAAAGAATACAAATGGCTCTGATTACTGGCACACAAGTAAGTAAACGACTGCAATGGCTACTGGTCTGAGCTCTGAGCCTCATAATTGTCCTTTTAACTTTTAACTGTGTTGGCGTCATAGGATGTGTATGTCTGCATGGTATCCAAAAGCAAAAGGAATTTCAGAATTTGGATACAGGAAACTCAGTGACCATGTAAAATGCAGCAGCATCACACAACCAGGTGGATCTACAGTAGCTGCTCTTCTATAATGATTAAATGACCACGCATAGCATGCATGGCCCTACTTGCACAAATTAGCTCTGAAAAATACAATACATCAGATTTGGTTCAATGGTTTGCACCCTATTTGGATGAAATCTTCTTTGTTGCTTTTCTGCATGAACTTCAGAAACGCAGCTCTTTTTTTTTAGTAGAATCTCAAATCATCCTTCATCAATAATATTCAGATCATTAGATATACTCAGCACTGGAATATACAGGTGGGGTTTGCGTGATAATGGGCTGCATGACTGCTAAAAAAAAACGGGGAGGTGACTTTTGACAAGGGCACCAGGATTGTACAGAAAGGCTGAAAAGGTTATTCAAGGTATTTGTGACAAGGTGGTATGACGAGCAATGATGCCTAAAAGAATAAAACTCTGAAAACAATCTGACCAGATGTGTTTTTGGAGTTGAGGAAGGCGGCATCTCAATCCAAACGTTAAATTCTCAAGCTGAGCATGTTTCCAGAAAAATGTGCAACATCTGTGTTAAATAAATCACTTTAAGTCTCCAAATGTGAGACCAGTTTGATTATTAAATAAAGCAAATCGTTATTATAAATAAATAAAATGGTGAATTAAAAAACGGTTTTATTGTATACAGAAATAAGGTGAAATAATTTGAGAATGTCTTGATTTGAGAATAATTCGAGAACTTGAACTGCTTCAGTTTTGTGTGCAGTCACACAAACATTTAAAGCTTTTGATTCAAAACATCAGGTTGTGTCTTACAAACCTGATATGTCATTTGTCACATTATTAAAGAAAATCCTCAAACTATATTAAATAATTTAGCTCCCTATTTTATCCTCCATAAGTCATGGACATCACAATAAGGGACCTTTTAAAAGATGTCAATATTACAGAATTGGGGTCGTGATGACATCTTGAGCTGGTACAAAACATCGGCTCACACGCGGTCATCTGATTATGTGACTGCTTTTGCAATGAACGGCTCATTTGTTGTGTGAGTGGTGTTGTGTACATAAAGAGTGTAAGCATCCCTGGAAGAGTGCAGCTTCCTTTCTTAGAGGAACTAGGTCAAATTTGTGAGTAAATTGAAGTGTTTTGTCCCAGCAGTGTATCCCTTTTGCTGTTACAGGCAGCTTTAATCTTCTTTCCTGACATTTTTACTCTGAATGTGTTAAACCCTAATAATTTAAAACTCCCTTTATTGCCCTTTCTTTGCTATCTTCAATTATTTCAGTTGTCTTGAACATACTCCCTTGTTGATGACCTTTTCTCAACCAATTAGAGATTATGTTCTTGGTAAATATCACTGGATGGGTACTTTTAAATAAAGGGGTGAGTCATTGTACCTGCCATGTATTTGTGTACAAGTGTGTGTGAACAGGTGTGTGCTCTTGCACAGCTTTGTGTTTGTGTTTTCAGGCTAAGGTTTGTTTCCCAAAAGGGGCTGTATTGGAGGAAATTAGGCTTTTTTATGTAAAGTTGTGTTTTTCCTCATGTTTTTATGCCTCTAATGGCAGGTGTCTCATTACGGTGAAATCTCTCAGCACACACTGGTGTGGCTGAATAAATGCACCTAGCTACTGATCTTTTCAAGCAGCTAATTCCTGACACAAAAATAGAACACATGTTTGCATTTGGCTTCAGAGAGCTTCCATTTGAAGGCATTTTAATTAGTTTGTTTGTTAACAAAATATAATCTGAAATAAATTGCTTAATTTTTTTTCCATCCTACTTTGTTCGTTTTCTGCCTTGGTCTTTGATATGAGTCACCGGGCACTTCATGTGACTGCTCAGCTTATGAATAAAGACAATCCCTCTGCAGCCCCAAGCATACAGACAAAGAGTGACCAAACAGTTGTTGCCTGGAAACCAGAACTACTTACCATATTGCTTTGCTGCTTTGAATCTCCTCATTTACTGTCAGTAGACATTCAGCGTTTAACACTTCCTGGACTCCCAGTTAATATAACACGTTATCAGTAACTTAAAATGGCTCACATCATTATTAAACACATCTATACATTGAATAAATAGATGCTATTTGAGACACTGTTTGAGAAAATATAGAGCAGCAGCAGCCACTGCAGCATTATTCCAGTAAATTCATCTGCTGTACTGAAACCTTAATCTGATGCTCTCAGAGAATTATTTGTTCTTGCAGAACTTACACATAGCAGTAAAATACAATATGCTGTTCTGAAATGAAATATTTATAAAACTCAGTGTTAGATCACTAATCTTTTGAAAACAGTATTTAGTTTAAAAGATACACTATCACCTTGCTAGCCATCATGCTCATCTGTTACACCCACACAGGTTTCTCTCTTCCACAAATGTGTACGCTGACTCATAATGTTAATTTCTTTGCTTTTCTAATAATGTTTGGAATTAGGTTTGGACCCAAAATACAGACAAACACAAAAGTTAGAGTTGTGTTTAATATAAAATTTTAAATCACACAGAAAAATCTACACAGGTGAAAAGTCTAAGCACATGAGCACACACGAGTCCAAACACAACCGGGGAGCAGGGATCAGCAATGTTGCAAAGGAGCTGCAATTTGCCACGGTTGCAATCAAACCATAAATGCATGGAGTTTAGTGAAGGAGACAAATAACATAAAAACAAAAAGACAAAAACATTGTTTAGAAAATATCGGCAAATAACCGAAATATAAATGCTGTCAGCATTGGACAAATACAAAATAAAAGTCTAAAAATGGCAGCTAAAATCGGAGATCAAAGCATCTGTTGCTTGCTGTCAGTCACTTTTTTTGGTGCAAAAGAAAAAAAAACTTTTTTCAGACAATTCTACAAGCTCAAAAATGTTATTATTATTTTATTAATTTTCTTAAGTTAGTGAACACATTTACAAACACTGAAATGGATCAATGTTTCTGGAGAACATTTGTTTTAAAAAACTAATCCTATCAAAGATAAATTCTGCTTTTGTCATAGATTTGTATTGTCTTACTGAAACAAACAAGTCCATCACAGGGCCAACACACATAAACAACCATGCACACACACACTCACTCCTATGGGCAATTAGAGTCTCCAATCAGCCTATCCCCAAGGTGCATGTCTTTGGACTGTGGGAGGAAGCCCGAGAGAACCCACGCTAACACGGAGAGAACCCACGCTAACACGCAGAGAACATGCAAACTTCACATAGAAAGGTTTCTGGTTGGACACCCGCCCCAACCGAGGCTCAAACCAGCAACCTTCTTGCTGTGAGGCCACAGTGCTAACCACTGCGCCCTGTTTCTGGTTCTAAAACATAATTAATTCACTACTTTTTTAGACACACCATAAATATCCACAAAAATGCATTTTATATCTGAGCTGTAGTTCAACTTTGAGACCACTTTTGTTTATGCAAAAACTGGGCCCTTCTCCGTTATACAACTAAAAGCTACATTCAAACTTTCATAAATGCAAACACAACTTAAATACATTATTGACATATCTTTATTGAGAGTTTAACATTGGCTTTGGAACGTTAGGAAAACATTTTAATTATTATTTACTTTGGTTTGGAAAGATTTCAATGCAGTGCATGTGAAATAACCTTACAATGCGAATGCAATGAAACATAAAGGTCTCTGTTTCTACCAGGAATGATTAATTACCACAGAAATACAACATGCATTTAAAATGTAACAATTTGGCTTCAGTAAAGGCAGAACATACACTGTTCCACCAAAAGTACTTTGAAACTGCAGCTGCTTTCTTTATATAAAATAAAGAGAGGTTTATTACCAAATAATATAATAATAATAATATGTGCACTTTTATATTTTTAGATGCATTTAAAGTGTTAAACTACTGAGATGGACCACTTTGAGCATTTCTAGACTAAAAGTCATGTATATGCTTTGCACAAACCTGATGTCTATATTGTTTTGTTTGTGTGTGCGCGCGCATGTGTTCAGGTTTTGCAGTATTTCTGCACACATAGGCGACATTTCTGCTCGCTGTGCTGTTTTCTAAGTTCAATGAACGCACTACTTTGTAGCATAGACTAAGATTCAAAATAGAATAACATATGCGCAAGGCTCCACCTAAATCTGCGCATTCCTGCTCTGGTAAAGTATCTGTTTTGCGCCTGTTCATGAAGAATATCACGATCCTCCAGGAAGCGTTCATGAGAGTGCGGAGAAAGTGCAGGAAGATTGCGCCATCCAGGTTGCTGTTTGCTAGATTGATGGAGGACCCTGGCTTTGAGTTGCTATCTCTCCCTCCTTCTCTCTGACGTGACGCTCGCTCTTGTCGCGTGCATCTGATCGCTCCACTCCTCCTCATTCTCACATTTACCTTCCTCGCCGAGCTGAACACCAGCCAATGCCTCTCCTGCCTCGGGCGTGCACCCCGTCTCTGGGAAGCGCAGCGATATCAAGGGCTGCACCTGAGAGGGATCACAGGAGCCAAGAAAGGAGGAAATACGCAGAATTTTGTTTGCTGTTTTCATGTTCACATTTTCCCTCCGGCCGAAGGGCTCAGATTTAAGAGAAAATCTCATCTTATTTGTCACGGAGGTAGGTATCCTAAACTTTTAATGTGTCAGGAATAGGATGGAAAACAATAGTTTTTGTTGCCTTTAAATGATGTCGATCCAGTAAGAAATCATTCCAGAAACATAGTTGTGTTTATTTTTTTTAATTGTATTTGTTTGTTTTTAGAGAGAGCTTCAGAGCAAGACTTATTTATCTTTTAGTGGATAAAAGATGCCATTATTTTATATACTTAGTGATTGCAATAATCACATTACAATTTACTTCCCTCCAGAATAATCAATATTACTGAGAAAACAGACAGCAGGACTGTTAGTCTGAGTAATCTTTCAGCACCATGGACAGCTACAGGTCCAGAGTATAACTTTGAACAGAAAAAATCCAAAGTCCAAATATTACAGACATCATTTTTACTACAATATAGGAGGAGCAATGGAAATCCAAAATAATTCCAGTAAAAGTTGTCAACCATAAGCTATTCAGTCTAAATGTATTTAATATGAATGCAAGATCATGTGTTAAATGCAAATATATAATATTACTATTTAAGTCTATCTCGCATTATGGGGAAGATTAATAGAAACAAATTAATAGAAATAGAATTTTTGAACTATTTAAATGTGCATTTTGTGCAAGTTTTGCACAATTTTTTTAACAGAACATCTACAATAGTCCCTTAAACTACAAATTTTCTATGAAGTTTGCACTGGAATGGTTAGAGTGAGTATGTTAACATTTATGTTGGTCAGTTAGACCAGCTTTAGCAGGTCAGTTTCAACTTAATGTAATCCAATAGTGCAGTTATTTAACGAAAGGAAAGGAGAATAACATTTTCCTGAATTTTGTTGAACGTTGTTGGGTAATGATAATAAAGCTTGTTTCTCCTGTGCCAATAGGATCGACAGTGTGGAGCTATGAATGAGTCTCTGGTGGTGAACGACTCCTCTGCAGCTTCTGTGCCAGGAGAAGCCTTCCCATGGATGGAGGCTGAGTCTGCAGACCACAACAGCAGCTTAGAGTTCTCCACTGCCCCATTAGAGTTCCCTGTCAACCCATGGGACATTATGCTTTGTATGTCAGGCACTGTTATTGCCTGTGAAAATGCTATAGTGGTTGCAATCATCTTCTATACACCCACTCTAAGGACTCCTATGTTTGTTCTTATAGGGAGCCTGGCTACAGCAGACCTGCTGGCCGGTATGGGATTAATCCTGAACTTTGTATTTCAGTATGTCATCTCCTCTGAGACCATCAGCCTCATTACTGTGGGCTTTTTGGTGGCATCCTTTACTGCATCCATCAGCAGCCTTTTAGCCATCACTGTGGACCGCTACCTCTCCCTCTACAATGCCCTGACATACTTCTCAGAGAAGACACTGCAGTATGTACACTTGATGTTAATGGGAACCTGGGGTGTGTCTCTGTTACTGGGCTTGCTGCCGGTGCTTGGCTGGAACTGCCTGGATGAGCCAGCCTCCTGCAGTATTGTCCACCCTTTGACCCGGTGCAACGTCATGCTCTTGGCCACCTCTTTCTTTATCATATTTGTGCTTATGCTAACCCTCTACTTCAAGATCTGCAAGATCGTGTGTCATCATGCCCATCAGATTGCGCTCCAGCAGCACTTTTTTGCCACGTCACATTATGTCGCCACCAAAAAAGGAGTGTCCACTTTAGCCATCATCTTGGGGACTTTTGGTGCCAGCTGGCTTCCTTTTGCCATCTACTGTCTGGTGGGTGAACGAGAGTATCCATCAGTTTACACATATGCTACACTGCTGCCAGCAACTTACAACTCCATGATAAACCCCATCATCTACGCCTACAGAAACACAGAGATCCAGCGCTCCATCTATATGCTTCTCTGTGGCTGCTTTCAAGCTAATGGGGCCTACCGCTCCAGGTCCCCAAGTGAGGTCTAAAAAGGTGCTCTTTGTGTATGTATGTGTGTATGCATGTGATAGAGAGAGAGAGAGAGAGGGAAAAGACAGAGCAAAAAGACAAACTATCCCTTGACCATTGACAATCTACTTATAGCTGACAGTGAATGCTTTACAAACACAAAGGGGGCATGCATACTGTATCTGCACTTTAATGTCTCAACACAAGTTAGGGGAAGAGTTTAGAGATGCTGTGAACAAGAATTTTGGATATTAAAAAAGGCTAAACAAACCTGTGAATGTACTTAAATGGAAAAAAAAGGAATGAAAGACTAATTTTGCACTTTATTCAGTGTTTTTTTTTAAAATGCCAAAGCAGTATTGTACAGCCTTTAATGTGTTTAAATGTTTGAACCTGTGTGTACCTTGTGGCATTTTCTATTTTGTATTGTATTGTCTTTGATGTCCATTTTGTACAAGAGGAATAAAGGCATAAAATCCAGCTATATCACACATCACTTGTCTTTACCGTTTTGTGCTGCCTTCACATGTTGCTTTTCAGAGAAAATCTTTTTTGTTTCCTTTTTCCTGCATCCTTTTCTTCTTGTGTGAGTCTTCAGAGCAGAGGTGAGACTGTTTGAAGAAACTAATGGCACACTGAAAGAGCAAGTACCTTTCTGTGGAAAATAGCTTCAATTTACTGTTAGAAACATTTGAATGTTGTTTGCTCAGTCTATATTTGTTGTGTTTGAACAAGAGTGTGTGAAACAAACATGAGAAAAGATGCTTTTTGGTCCGTTCTTTTGAGCAGTTTTAATGATCTTGCCTTTATAAGTATCTAAAATATAAGCTGTGCAACTGTGGTCTTCATATATGGTTGCGTTGATTAAGTCTGATGGACTTTTCTGAACAAGAACTTAATAAAAGAAAGGCAGACTCCCTCAACTCCCTTCATCTCAGCATCTTTTGTAGCAGCTGCAGGCACATGTATGAATGTGTGACAGAGCAAGACAAGCATTTATAATAAGCACCCTCTCTGTTGGCTTTTCTGCAAAGGCTCTGCAGCCACAAGTAGAGCACTTTATCTGCAAGGCTGCTTAACCCTTTAAAGCCAAACCAAGGAAAAATGTATTAAAATAAAAATAAGAGAAGCAATCTTTGTATTTATATAAAAACTTCCACAGTGAATTACTATTTATACTATATATATTCTGTTTGTTGCATCCACCAGAAGACAGAAGACAAGTCTCAGATTGTGAACAGCAGTTTTGAGCCAAGTTTTTACCATTAGATGATGCAAAAGGTCTCAAACTGTGTGTATTAAATTTGAAGCGCTATATGGTATAAAGGGGTACCAGCTGGCATCACAGTGCCACCAGGAACAAGGATGCTGCTCAAGACTGGGGCACATAAAAGTAGGTTTCACTGCTTTTAAACCGCTTAGTCCAGCGGTGTCCAGTTCTGGTCCTTGAGGGCCACAATCCAGCAGGTTCTCCATGTATCCCTGCTCCAAGTTCTGTCATTTGTCAGAACTTCATTGGCTGTTGGATCCATTTCAGTCAGGTGTGTTGGAGCAGGGATACATCAAAAATTAGCAGGAAGCTTGGGGACAGACTTTGGACACCCCTAGCTAAGTCACTGGAAGCTGGAGCCTATCCCAGCTGTTAGCAGGTGAAAGCAGGTCATAGGGAGGTCTGATCTCTGTGATAAAGCAACTTGCCTTTCCTCACTGTTCCTTTCCCACACAATAATTAGCATTTGATTTTTTCCAGTATTTGCATTAAGTCATGACCCTGCTTAAGTCATTTTCAGTTTCGTGGAAGTAAGGTGCATAAAACTGCAGTAATTATAAATTAAATATTCTCATGTCTAATAAAATGTTGTGTGAAGTGGATGAACACTACTAAGCCAACAAAAGCTTTTTACACCAAATAAAGATTTTCAAATTATGAGAGATGTCTCACACTTATGACATATGTGTCAGGTTTCGTCCCCTTCCCTGTGTATTTAGTTTGCTGGCTCCCTTTGTTCCCTGCCAGAGCATCTTGCTGCCTCCATTAGTTCTACCTGTGTCTCTCTGATTACTCTTGTTTTCTTTTGTGGATTAAAAGAGTGTTTTTTTTATTCGCCTGTCCGCAAGTGTGTCCGCTCCTTCACGGGTCTTGACAATATGTATTTAATCTTTGTCTACATCTTTCCAATATCATACAGAACAGTAATTGTATGAATTTATCAAAGGTTAAAAAAGTGAAATATTCAAATCAAATCAAACTTTATTTATAAAGCGTTTTTCATACATAAAATGTAATGCAAAGAGCTTTTCAGTGTATTAAAACAATAAAAAAACAGTCTTGCATGCCCGCACCCCCCGTCACCTATGACTACCACACACATACGCACATATGCACACACACACTTGGTACCCACAAACACAATCAGTATGCTGGTATAGACTGGGCTAGATGCAGATGGACCAGCAGAGAAAGCATCATCAAAGGAGTCATCTGCGCCAGGAGCAGAAAGCCAGCCGCTTTGGTTACAAGCATTACATTATTACTTGGCTGAAGTAATTAGACTCGCGTTTACTTGATCATGATCAAATTTGACACAGTTAAGGATGCTTCCCTTCTTCTTCCTGTTAGAAACATTGAAATTGAATCCAGTTTCCACTGCAATGATGCTGTACTGTTTTCAGATTCATGCTGGATCCTTGCATTACCTGATGCAACTACTGTGTGTTTTGACAAGAGGGTGCTAAGATTTTTTATCATGGTGAAGTGTGAACTTTCACCTCAAAGATTCTGAGCAGTCTAGAATGAAATTTGTTCCATTATAATCTATTTCTTTTTGTCCCATGAGATTTCTCTGTTGCCCACAGAATGATACTGGTGTTATCATGTCTGTATGCAGTAATGCTGTTGTTGGAGTGATTCACCTGCTCCCCACATAATAATTGCTGGGAGGCCAAAATGTTACAAGTTTGCATTATCATGTCAAAGTATTTTCTTTTTTAATGGTCTGATAATTTTCAGCATACTTTTAGCAAATGGTTGTATTTACCGTGAGCTTGTTGGTTACCTGTCTGACCAAAACACTGCAGGATCCAAACTTCTATTGCTTTAGTAGGAAGCATCTTTCCAGTATAACTAGACCAGCATACCTGCCATGAAGACAACATTCTCATATATGTGTGCTTCAGATCTGCTATGTTTACACCTCACAACTAAATATTTTTCCATAGGCTAATGAATTTTTTGTTTGTCCTGAGTGGCAACTCCACTCATGCAACAACAGGTTTAACACAATATTTTTGAAAAAGAGGAAGAAGAAAAAGTATGGAGGTTTCTGCTCATGGTTAACTATCAGTTTCCTGTGTGCAAGTTGCCTTTAGTCACTTATAGGTGCTGGCAAAGTGGGGGAAAGGTGAGGGATGCTGAGGACACTAATGGACCGTACACTGAGTCTCAGCCGCTCTGAGAGCATGAGATGTTTGTTCACTCTGTTTTTTTCTCCACCTCAACAGATGTTGCTTTTGATCATTCAACAAATCAGGCAAAAACCTGTTTCTATATAAGGCTTAAAGTCAACTAGCCCCACTAGCCGCAGAATACATGTGCTGTTCGGAGCTTCACTTCACAAGCTGTGGATTTTATTCCAAACGGACCTCGATGATAATGATGATTAACCATCACAGTAAAAGGTTTCTGTCTAAAACAGACCATTTAAAAGTAGAGTTTGACACTTCAATGATACTTGTTATTACATCAGACTGTTTCACTGTCACACCAGATGTTACAGTGATTTACCATAAAAATAAGCTTTGGCATGTTTGACAAACCTGGCTAAGCTGAAGTCCAATCTTTAGTTGCTTCACTGTGATGATTGCCTTTGAGTTATATAAAGCAGTGTATTCACAAATCCACTGACAATCTTAATTTTGCAGCAGATTGAAATCTGCTGCATAAAGCCATATTCTCTCCCAGGGATGGATGCGTTTAATCATATTGTCCTTTGGGATTTTCAGTTCAGCCTTTACCGTGGAAACAACAGCCCTGTCTCAATAATGTTTATCTATCAAAACTTTCATATAACCAGAGCTGAGGCCTTGATGTCATAGGATTATTTTATCTTGTGCAAAGCACCAATTTACTAAAATGTTTCCTCCGACAGTTTAATTTAGAGCTTAAACATGACATTTGACAAAACAATTTCCGCCTAGACATGAATAACTACATTCATTGCTACTATTTACAGCAGTGGAAACAAACAGAAAACACAATTATGACAATTTATCACCTTTAGTCTGGTGAATTTCCTACTCTGCTTTTTGCTATTGACAAAAAAAATCTGATGTTTCTGTTTTAGCTGATAATCAAGCTCCTATTTGTTTAGGGTTGCTAGTCGTGAATTTAGGTTCTTTTTACATTTAACCAAAGGTTAAATCCAGAACTTATTAAATAAGTACCGGTACTTCTTACTAGAAGAATTTAGTGGTACCTGTACATTGCATGCTTCTTTTCATTTTACAATTTACACAGCTACTCTATTTTAATCCAGCCTTGCATTCATAGTTCAAACTTTTGGAACATTACTTGTCTTTTTAACTTAACTAAATTATTGCAGCCAGAATTTTTCTGCATGGTTTTTGACGGTTTCTTCTCAAACAGCAACAGTGTAAAACCACATCTGGGAGTTGTGTGACATGAGGTCTTTGGGATTTTCCTTCACACAGCTAGGTTTCAGTAATGTTACAATACACCATGTCCCACAATGAAAGAATGCTCTTTTTTATTAGAAAGGTTCACACTAACAACACTGACATCCACCCATAGCATTGACTTTGATATGATATCCATTAGACCCAATAGAGGCTGGTAACAGTGTTTGAATTATGTAATGCATGATCAGAGCAGACTTGCGTAACTCTTTGGGCAATTACTAAAGTACACAGTCAAATGATTCGCTCATTAATAACATTAATTACATCGATGTAGCAAATGCTCTCCAATAGGAACATTATTATTACTGAGGTAGCCATTAGTTTGATGGAAATGCTCTGGTGTTATTGATTGGGTAATCACACAAACAGCTGGCCCAAGTCCCCTCTGGGGTTCTCATTTCATATTTATTTGAAGGTGATGTCGCAGGAATTATTATCACATACTGTATTTTATCATGATGAATATATACAGACACATGCACATGCAGACAGCTGTTCCTTAATGAAAGGAAAGAACACCTCTGCACATTGATATATGTGTTTTCTGTTGTAATTATTACCTCCCTAATCTTACCATGAAGCATGTATCACCGTAAAATGTGTTGCTTTATGCTATGAGAAGTTGCTTTTTGTCTCTGTTAATGATAAAAGTTACTGTGACTGTCAAAACAGATCCACCTACACACCCACACACACCCAAATCAAAGTATTTAGTATCTGACAGGGGCTTGCTTTGTTTTCCAGGAAAAACAGTATGTGTACCGGTATCTTTATTTGTGTGGGTGTGTGTGTGTGTAGGCATGTGTTGGCTCAGGACGATGTCTTATGAGTATGCTTGTTACAAGCTTGGCACCTATCAGGATTTGTCATGGGCGAACTACCAGACTTAGGGTGGGAGTGCTACTTACATGCTGTCTGTAATGTGTGTGCAGCTCGCAAGAAGGTGTGTGAATGTATGTGAGCACGTTTGGTAGTGTGAGAAAGAGAGGGAGAGAGAGACCAGCCATTAACCCCCATTCTCTCACTCTTTCTTTCTTTCTCTCTCTCTCTCTCTCTCTCTCTATCTCTCTCTCTCTCTCTCTCTCTCTCTCTCTCTGGTTTCTCAGAAAAACACTACGTGACGTGGTAAGTGTGGGTGGGGGCCATTTTTCAAGGTACAATGGGCTTAATTAGTGTTGTGGACACTCAGCAACATGCTGCTGAAGCTTTGTACTCTTGGCCCCAGACTATGTTTACTTTAGAAGTTAAACAGCTCATAAAGAGGCAAAATGTCCACAATGACTTAATGGTAACTAGGTGCAGGTATGCAGTAGTTATAAATTATTCTCTAAAGGCTGTAACAGGAGAGCACATTCCTCATCAGATGCATTCCCATCCCAGAATGCAACATGACATGACATTTGTTCACATTTTTTATATACCTCCACCTTCCACAGACTGAGTGAGTCTGTGGACTGAGATGGGGAAATAGATATTATGATGTGCCTATGTAGGCTTTTGGTTCACTGTTTAACTGTGCTGTATGATAAATGCCACTTTTTCAGACATGAGAGATCATGTTGTTTTGTTTTAAAGCTGTGGTTGGGGCACGTTTTCATGACTTCTTTCATTTTAAATCTGACTAAGGTTTTGGTTGGAATAATTTAGAATATATTTGTCTGAAAAGCATTAATAACATCATTATATTTCCTGGCTTAGAATGCAAATATTCTGTGATATTAGCTAATTAGTTAGTTGCTGTGTCATCAATTCAGCTCGGGCCCGGTTTAGATTATAGAATAGAATAGAATAGAATAGAATAGAATAGAATAGAATAGAATAGAATAGAATGCCTTTATTGTCATTATACA
>JBAMHV010000024.1:11577194-11588864 GCA_037177535.1 Pseudomugil gertrudae
TGTGACGGATTATATGGACTCCTGTGTGGACGGCACCATCCCAACAAGAACAGTGAAGACCCTTCATTAATTATTTTTTGTATTTAAAAAACTAATACAATTCAAATTTCTGTCTGGGATCAATAAAGTATTTTTCATTCATAAAGCAGCAAGCAGGTAGAGTATTTTGCACATTTCAAGTGGGGCGTTGTACAACTGCTCATTGTGAAATAGGTGATTTTTTTTAAGTAAACAGCTGGTGATTATTTGCAAAGCAATTTGATTCTATTGACTCCAAGTCAGATGTTGTTTAGAAGAAAACAAATGACTTTTCAGTCAGACACAAACCCCAGCATGGGTAAAAGAACTAAACTTTATCTGCTAATTAAATCTTTTTCCGTCACTTTCTCTTAATCACTCCCCTTTTTTTCCCCAAGCCTAAGCCTTTTCCTACCAGCACTCTGCAACCAGTGACGAGAGCTTCTCTGAATGAACTGAAGTTGTAATCCATGCAGTCCCAAAGCTGACAAGTCCTTGATATCACACACCTAGACACGAACGCTGACACTGCAGGCCTGGAGATGAACGGTGACAGAACAAAAGAAGATAATAAAACATGAAACCTGCAGAAGCAGCTTTGGTTAAGAGAGAAGACATAAAACGGCAAGGCATGGGAGAATGAGATGAGCAAAGTGAGAATGAGAGGAGAGAAAATTGGGAATGTGAAAGTGTGAGCGGACTATGTGAGAATAACGGCTCCAGTGCCTGCATGAAAGAATTCCTCCATCGAGATGAGAGCAGAGACAGAAGTGTGTGATATCATTGACTCAAGTGTAAAACAGAGGAAGAGAACAGAGCATTTTCACTCAATCCATATGATTCTCTTATAAAACTTACATTCAGCGTGCTGCTTGGTGGAGGATGTGATCCCTTTCAAACTGAAACTTTGCAATTAGAGAAATACCTGAGCTGTACAGGCTTCATTAAAAAGGTTCAACAAGAAAAAAATGTTCCTAATACTTTAAAAACAAGCAGATAATATCCAAAAACAGTACAAGACATCTTCTTCCTCGTTCCTACAGTAACCTGAAAGAGACAAATCACTACCGAGCTGAACTGTGATGTTTTCAGATCAGCAGCAAACCGATAAAAGTAAAGCTGAAATGTAACATTAGATTTTTATTAATTCAAGCAAACTGTTACAGTCAACAGTTACATAAGTTACATGTTATACAGTAATGATCTAATCATTTTCTTCTTTTAAACCGGGCTCTGCCCCGGTGCCCTCCCCCAAACATAGAAACAGCAAATCCATACAAGCGCAGGCAAGTAAGTAGTAACAGCACAATACATTCATCAACTCAACAATATGTTTTGTACGAACAATAAGGCAAGTAGAAGAAAAAACTAATGGAAAAAGGAATGGCAGACATTTTCTTCAAAATGAGCCAAAACAAGGCATAATGTATCCTTCTGTTTGAGGCCTCAAAAAGGCAGTATTGCGCAGTTTCTTCTGAACGAGGAGAAGCTTGTGGTTAGCGGGGCAGGTACACGGTAAAGAGGGGGTCTGAGAGGAGAAAAGCTGCCTTCCGTGGTATTGAATGGTTTGTACCTGGTGTTGGTCAGGTTCTTCGGTGCACACTGAATTTTTATCAGCAACAAGAAGAGGCAGGAATTCTGATCTACATCTACAGCTTCAAATCACTTCCAGAGTCCATGTCTGTAGCAGAAAACATGAGATGGCAGCTGAATATACCTAAAAATCAATGGCTTACGGTTTCTCTGACATTTCCAGATGTCAGTATGGGCAGAAGTGGCTCATCTGAACCTGGACAGACAAAAAAAAGCATCCCTGGGGTAAAGGTAACTGGATGGATATGCACACATGTGGTCAAAGCAGCCATATGCTTCACCAACTTCAATCCAACCATACAACAAACATCACATGACAACACAATCATTTGTTTGCTCTTGGTACTCAGTCCTGGTGAAAAAAAGTGGAAATTAAATTGAACCAGCTGGTGTTGAAACTTTTCATGTAGAAATCCGTTTCTGAAACCACTACCCTTCTGAACTGTGATTAAATGTGTAAAAGGTGGCATTACCCAATGCCATTTTCAGCCACCAGGTGGCAAAACTATAGAGAACTAAAGATAAATGCAACACGCCTTCATATTTCCTTCTGTTTGTTTTTTTTTTACATCAATGCACAGATAAGAAATAAAATTAAGTGGCTCTTCAAACTGTGTGTTTGTGTAACGGTAAACATGGAGGGATGTCATCTCAACAAATCCCTCAGAATAAAAAAGGTGATGTGGCAGTGCAGAGAAGAGCGAAAGCAAAAGAAACTCTCTTTGAACACCAGACAGGGGGGGATGTGGAGACTGTCCACCCAACACAAACCACAACAAGACAGAGATATGCCAAGATATCAAAAGAAAGCGGGCAACAACAATGCTCCTCTTCTCTGATGGTGAGAAGCAGAGTGGAGGGGTGGGCTGTTGGTGGAGGGAGGGAGGGACACCTGAACATGTTTGTCCATTGCTGCCAGTGATGCTCTCTCTTTTCCCAGCTGCCATTATTCCATCCAGTCCCCTTCATCAAACTCGGACTCATCCTCAGAGTCCGAGTACTCCACGGCGATGCGGCGTGATAGAATGGTGGCCACGTCATTCCCGACTCGCTCGTGTTTAGCCTCTTGTTCTCGCTGCTCCTCCACTTTCCGCAGCTGTATACCTGCAGTGGAGCAACAAGGAGAAACTTCAGTTTCTGACCTCAGAATAAAAAAGATTTACTCCTGTGAAAAGATAACATCTTAAAAAGATGTTCAAGTTCCTAAAATGCACCAGGCAACAAGAGTGAGGATGCACAGGTGTACTGTACACAGAGTCTGATAGTGGGAAGTACATTTTAAGGAAAAACACATGTTGTGATGATCAAATTTAATGTTCCAATGGCAGAAATTACAGAAACATCACAACAAGATGTTAGTTACTCGTCATACATTATATTTAACATAACTCAGAAGCAAGGATGTCTGATTTGAGGGATATCCGTCACCTTGTCTCATCCTTCCTGATTTTTGTGCACACCTCCTGCTCTTACCTCAGGTGGGAAGGATTAAGATTCTATGAAAACACTTAAAGGACAGTATTCAGAGGGTGTACAAATTAAGAAATGGTGTGAGAGGATGAAGAATGCCACTTCGCTGGCTTCCTGGGGGAACTGGGGAATTCTTCAGTGGATGAGAAAGTAAAGAGATACAGCCCAATGCAGTACGGCTGTTTGGATGGTACCTCACAATAATGATCCATTAGAGACACACATGCATTTGTTTGCTATGCCTGTGGAGTAGCAATCCTATTTGTGGACGTTTTTCATTCACACATTCTGCTAGACTCCCCTATTTTATTCTTCAGCCATTCAGCAGATGATTTTCTCCAAAGCGATTTACATCTGGAACATGAGGTTCAGTGTCTTGCCAAAGGACACTTCAGCATGTAGTCAGAAGGAGCCTGGAATCAAACCACCAACATCCAGTTGGCAGACAACGGCTCTTACCTCCTGAACTACAGCCTCCTGTGTCAGTAAATGGCCAAATGAGTCATAAAATATGGGCATAATTGGGTATCAGCCAGAAATGCAAAAATCATGAATCTCTATGATGGACCCAAAAAGGGCATGAGAACAATTGTGAAGCTTGGGTAAGCAAGAGATTAATATTAAGTGATAACTAACCAAATTCCTTGAGTTTAGCCTGATTAAAGCCTTTCCCTTGTTGAGGATAAAGCTAAAAGCAAAAGGAGCTGTATATAAATGTAAGCTGACGAAGTAAAAGCTTGGCAACACTCTTTGTTTGTTAATGTCCAAGACTTTAAACTTAGAATTGGCAGGTACTGATTTTTCTGTACTCAAATTGAACATTATAACTTTACATCAGTTACAGGGGGTCTAAATACCCTCTGCAAAATCTCAGATTCTGCATTTTATCGCCATATTAATATTAAATTATCTAAATGCTTTAGTAAAATACCTGTAAAAAAGCAACAGCAAACAATTAGAGATTTTTGCTGCAACCATGAAGTCCCACCTTTTCTGATAGCCTCCAACAGGACGCTGCGAGCATCGCTGATGGGTGGTAGGTTGGCTGGATGGTGCCTCTTTGTCCCCATATCGTGCATGGCGTGTGCTGGTGGGGAGGCCATGGCTCCTGCTGAGGGGAAGGCTGGCACAGGTGGAGGGCCTGATACGCAGGGAGATGCACTTCTTGCTCCGGATAGTGGAAGAGGAGGCGGTGGTGGGGGAGGAGGCAGGATGGTGCCATCTGACTGAGTCCCGGGGCCCTTGTCCAGACCGTGCTGAAGACGGCCTGGGGATGAAGAGTGGAGAGGAGGCGCCACGGGCGGCGGGGCCGGGTGAAGCACTCCTGGGGCGATCTGGAGAGGAGCAGGGGGAGGCGGGATGGCTGGAGGCTGTTGCTGGACAGGCAGGGGAGGTATGAGAGGAGGGGTGCCCCGTAGCCCTGAGGAAGGTAAAGGAGGCGGAGGTGGAGGGAGAGGGGGAGGTGGAGGAGGGGGAGTGCTGGAGTTGAAGCCCGCTGTCCTCGCTGGAGATTGAGGTCTGCTGTCGGAAAAACCTGAACTGGAGCTGAGGGGGGGGGGGGAGGACAAGAAAAAAAACAGTGTGTTTTAATTAGCTACACAGTCTCACATGACACACACCTTCAGCTTCTGTAACCTTTTAAATTTATCTGTTAAAAAAAACAAGTCTGCTGGAAAAATGAAGAAGTGTCAGCAGTTTTTAACCAGCGGTTGGCACTGGCATTATCTTCATTAGCTAACAAGCTACAGCTGATTACATCTTCATGCACCCACCGTTTGATTCAGAAACCTGCTGGGCATAAACAAAAAGCCTAATGGCATCAGGTCAATATGTTTTTCTTTTAAATCTTAACAGAATATGTGTGACGTTTTGCAAAAAATCAGACCAGGAGCAGCTTTTTGAAGTCACTCCTATCAGATAAGTCTGGAAAGAGTCGTCTCCTGAATGTGAGGTTGAGGAGGGATTACTGAAATCCAAGCAAATTTATACTTGACGTTAGGCATCACTGTTGATGCTGTGAGAGTAAATATAGCCACTAACCAGGACACTGCAAAATAAAGACTGACATGCTCACAATAAGATTTCCTCCCACGGAGATAATTGCACAAAAGCACAGTGAGCGGTAGAGGCGAGGAGGAAAATAAAATGTCTATTTCCTCACTTGAGGCTGTATCTGCAACGATATCTGACTTCTCTCCGTTGAGGGGCAAGTGCAGTTTTTAGAGAGCGCGAGGAGAGGGAAACTGAGATAGTGAACCCAATGATGACAACTTATGAGGAGGGAAAAAAAAATGACAAGACACAAACGTTAAAGGGGACATGAAAACGAAGGTAAATAAAAATCCAACGCAGATTAAGGCAGAGGTGAGAATGCTTTGAGGGTAAAAAAAAAGAAGAAGCGAGCTGCAAGGACGACAGTAAAATCAATTTTCCGTCTCTGGTTCCATTATTTATTCTCTTTGATCTTTTCAACCCATCAGAAAGGCAGAATATGCAGCAAAAGCACAGAGCAGAAAAACAGCCTGTAGTATGCTCAGTGGCCTTAACACATTTTTGATCCCGGTCTTCTAAAAACCTTTTTTTGGCTCCACAAATCCATCACTTTCTTCCTTCTTCCTTGGATGTTTTTGCTGTTTTAACAGCACAATTGTCTCTCATCTAACCTGTGGCAAGCTGCTGTAAACTGTATGAAAACCACATTAATATAGCAAAGAGAAGGAGCTTCAATGTGTGTATGTGCATGCTTTGTGTGCTGCTGTACCTGATCACAGAGGGTGGCTTGATCTCTCCCAGTGGGTGCACAGGAGGCGGCGGCGGCGGAGGGTCGTGAGGTCGGGAGTACATTCTGTCCCCGGTGCGGTTCAGCAGCTCGTTCATCTGGCTGTAGGGCAGTGCTGCCAACGAGAACGGCCCATCCAAATGCTCCATGTACAATGGAGCCCTGAGTAGAGACAGAAATTATTTATTGACAGCAGCTTTTGTTCATAAATATTTTTTAAAAAATAAGTATTTGCATAAAACATCAGTACCTGAAAAAGTTATCTAATTCACTTCATCCAGTATTTGTTTATTTAGTTTTTTAGATGCTTTTTTTCAGCTTATGTTGTCTAGAGATGACTAAGATAAATAATTCCTTCCTATAATTGAACAATTTTTTGACAGGAAAAAAGAAAAATCTGCAATTATCCTATCAGTTTTCTGCAAAATTAGAACCGTAAAAAAGCTAAAAGACACATATTCCAAACATATGATAATTGATTAAATAAGTTGGTATTCTATATTTATGTCCTCTGGGACATGGTATTTAGTCCTTACCTTGAAGAAGGTTTAGAAAGACCAAGCTTCCTTTATTTACCTATTGTCGTGGTAACCAGCAGATCCGTTGGCTTCTCTGTGTTGGTCTTCCGGTGCGTCCTGGGCGAGTTCTGCACCCAGCGCCAGTTTCTGCCACTCCTTCTTCCGATCGTGAGGTGCCCGCGGTACCTTCTCTGGCTCCTGTGGACGGTCGATCGCCTTCAGCTTTGGGCAGACAGGTGATGACACACAGAATGACATGATTGGTGGGATGGACAGGTTAAGGGGGAGATGAGCAGGAAAACAATAATAAAAGACAAAGAGAAAGAAAAGATGGCGGATTAGCTGCTTTGACTCACAAAACAAGGCAGTAAATGAGATAGCCTTTTAATAATGAGCATAACAGAGATTTGTGCTAAGATTTATTCACTGAACAACAGAAAGAGGTCTGTTTAGAAGTGTATTAGCATCTACTGCATTAAAACTACATGTAAACAGATGTCATCCTTTCACAGATTTGCTCCTTTGTGCTACTAAACTCACCTTATAATAATAATGATGATAATTCATCTATGATTTATTTTGTCTCAGACTCAATTCTGTTGAGATTTTCCTTACAAAGTCTATTGATTTAGTTCTTTGAAGATACAAATCACAGATTGTGATGGAGAATCTGTTTACAGCAGAGAAAATATATCATACAAGCATGAGAAGGTGGAGTGCTCGCTCACTGACTAAATCAAATCACCGTACATGTAATATATCTTTACTGAAGCATTGTAGTTAGTGAGGGGGAAAAAAGAGGGCGACAAATAAAGTAACCCATAAATCAAAATCTCAGCACTCCCTGCCTCTAAGATTTTATCTTGAATGACTTGCAACACAGTGTTGTAAAATAACTGCACAGCGAGAAAACTTTACAGACAGTATTTTGAAATATTCGCCATTTTTTCCACATACCTGCCCTGGAAGGTCTAAGTACCTATAGACCTGATCATACATGCGGGGGTCCTGCAACTACAAGAACAAAAACAAAAACCACAAGAGAAGCACTGGGGGTGAGGGCAGGGCTTTTTTTTTTAAAAAAGAAAAACACGAAAAACAACACAAATGAGCACAACACCGCTGCACACAGGCAACGGTGACAAAAAGCCGAGCGGGCGGTGAGAACAAGAGAGACAAAAGGGAAAGAGGGGAAAGAAAAGTGCTGTTAAACAGAAAATGACAGCGTGTGCAGCCGGGGGGGACGTCACAATGCAAGTAGGACGTTACAGCACACACAATCCTGCAAACACACACAGAGCCAAGCTTCATCCATTAACAGAAGGACGACTGACGTAGAAAGGGAAAGAGCACACTGGAATGGGACAACAAACTACAAAAGTGTCTTTCGATAAGAGGAAAAACTTTTCAGAGCTACAGCGACACACACACACACACTGATGACTGGCATGCACAACAAAAACACGCGTGCGTTGATCAACTCATAATGAAGATGAACATTTCAGACTTTAAGTAGATGCACATCTTAAAACACCAGAAAACAGTCATGTAGAAATTATACGACCTAACAAATAATACAAATAAAACAAAATATTTAAGGTAAACATTGCAAAAATGCAATCAATCTGATTTATTCTGCATTTTCGAGAACACAAGGACCACAGTCTGGTTTACAGCTAATAACCAGGCATTTCTTCTTATTAATCTAAGTTATTTATGATTATCATGAGCCTGTCAACCGAAACAATGTGATTAATCAGCATTTTAAAGCAATACTCCAACACAAATTGCAATACACTTTAAGTGCAGATACTTTAGCCAAACTTCAATGAATCCATTAAATCGTAACCCTCCTTGTATCAAGTGAGGATGTTTTAAGGATTCAGTAGTCATCTCACCATCAAAGCAGCCCGTAACATCCTGCTGAATGACCACTACAACCAAAGAAGAGAGGCAGAAACCTTCCCTGCAAGGCTGAAGGGCAGTGCCAATAATAGGCTCAAAATGAGTGGAATCAGATCCTAAAAATTACACGATTAAGACAATAAGCTCCGCTTTATATTAGATATGCTAAATTAAATATGCTGAGCTCGGCACATTTCTGTTTGCAATGACAAGCAGCTTCTGCAGAATTAAATGATTTTGGTTGTAAGAACTGTGGAAAGTTTTAGAAAACAGCTCCCCTATAATGCTGGAACCTTGATAAAAGCAATATTTACATATTTAATTTATGTTGCAGTAATGATGACGTGTAAGATGTGGGCTGTGGACAGCATCTCCTTTGGCATGGCTACACCATGTTGACTTTGTCCGTCCACTGCTAAGACCAGACTGCTTTGAGGGAGCACAGGAATAAATCCTCAAGCTAATGCACATTGATTAGTTTCCGATTCATCAGGGCACATTATCTCCATGATGGAGCTTTGACTGAGGGGTAGCCTCTGTGTTCAAATGTACAGGAAACACACACATTTATTCACATGCACCACATTTTACTCTGCTTAAAAAGACAAACAAAAATAAAAACACATTGACATTTTTATTTAATATTACCAGTATGCATTAGTAATATTCTAATTATGGTGAGTCAGTTCTCAGATTTGCTGAACCAAAAGAATCCAGTTGCATTTTGACAAATACTACAGATGATCAGTTTTAGTCTTTAAACTTAAACCTTCTGAAGGGACTGCAGACACAGCTGCTACAAAACTGTCCTAGTTTTATAGAATTTTGTACTACTGACATCACAAAACATATATATCAAACGCATACATGAACATAATTCTGCTTGTGGGAGAAAAGCATCTGTCAAACTGATCATAACGGTGCAGGTTTACTAGCACAAAAAATGAGTCATTGTCATTGTTAATGGAAAACAAGACTGAAAATGGAAGGAGTATGAGTTTGTACATGAAAGTTCAGGACTCGTGCACTCATTTAGTGTTCAAATGCCCGTAATTATTGCTTCCAAATTCAGGCTGGCATCTTTTACCTGAATGGGCTAGTGCTGTGTGTGTGTATGAGACACAGAAATTTGATTTATTTTCTTTCGTCTGCCAGCACATATACAAGCACACACTGGTGTGTTATCTGGCGTGTGGATGGTTTTGTGCTTGTGTATAAAAATCACAGACTCAGCAGAAATGTGGCTATGTAACCCTCTGAGTGAGGGGCCACCGGACCATCCTGCTGCTGACAATAATACAAACAGTACATACAGTAGTGTTACTGCTGAGAAATCAAATTGGGGTTGAGTAGCTTGACACAGCAGCAATGTGAAGGCAGTTGCTTGAAATATACAGCATTATCATAAAGCTTTATGTCCATATCTATTTATTTAAACAGAAAACAGACACCCGTCTTCGTTTTATGCTTTCAAATATTTAGCTGTAGTTATGCAACAAGATTCAAAGGAGGGAAAAGTAATACATTTTCATTGCTGTATGTTAGCTGCAACAAAAGCTGCTCTTACCATTTCTACTATAAAAGTTATTCTAATTAAAGCAATGACTTGCCGTTTGTTAAGGCCACAGCTGCTCGCATGCTGTGCCTTCATTCTATTTACAACTTGTTGGAAGACTTGTCTCAAAAAGTAATCAATGTTAAGGACTGCTAGGCTTCAGCCCTCGGGTAAAACTGGGATGAAGGTGTGCTAGAGGATTGTTAGTAACAGGCTGAAGGTAGGCAGTTTACTCGCTTGGAGCAAAAACAGAGGCGGAGTGAGCAGAGAGCAGAGAGTGGAGGGGGTGGGCTGCAGGCTGCTGCACAGAGAGCAGATGCTCCGACGATCGGGCAAGGAGAAGGGAGAAGCTCTTACCTCTGGGGGAGTAAGGGAGGGAGGAGGGGATTCAGAAAGGGCTCTTATAAGGCTCTTGGGACACACAAGATAAGGCATTTCCAGCTGCACAGAGTTAGATAAAGACCAGGATTCAGAAAAGAGTGAAAAGGTTCAGAGGATAGAAGGTGGAGAGGTCCTGAAGCAGTATTTTTACAATCTTTTTCCAAGTGCTACACATTCTACGGTCTCATCACTATTACTTTAGTTTCCATTGAAACAACCAATCATACTGTCAGCTTACAGCCCAGTCAGCATTAGGAAAGCTTGGATATCTGTCGCACTGAGAAAGCCCAACAGCTGGTTTTCAGACAACTGTCTTTTCCTTATAAACTAAACAGCTGCACAAGCTCACAGCAAGCAAGAGGGGCAGCAGGACAAGATGCAGGCTGCTTAAAATATGCCTCGCTGTTGTGTCAGAAATGTTCTCACCTTGCATCACTCGGTCACAATAATTCCTCACAAGTTGAATCAAACTTTTAAAATGTCATTTTCAGCTAATAAAGTTTTAAACTGATCATCCTACATTAAACTGAACTGTTGTATTTCATTGCATTTAATATAAAAACACTTCATATAATCTAACTCTCCAGCTTGCTTGTGTGAAACTAAATTTCTGGTAATATATCAGTTCAGATTTTTGTTAAACTGTCACTCAAGTTAGCTGCTTGGATATTATTAAAGTCATTTTAGGTAGATTTTATGATGCAAGATGTGCTCTGTAACAAGCAGGGTACTGGGATGCATTTTTAACATAATCTAAGCAGCATACAGATAAACTATCTTATATAATAAACCAAAAAAACTAAAATCACCAAAAGGAACTTGGAAAAAAACTTGTAAGGGACTCTTATTTATAAAGAAAAAAGAAAATCAAAACAGATTGAACAGTTTGAGAGGCAAAGCACCCACTGACAGGATGTGTTTAAAACCTGAAATACTATATCTACTGTTATGTGTGAACTGCCCACCCTCAGCTCATTAAAAACTAAAAACAGGATTTACTGGACTCGTGTGTGTTAAATTATCTTAAAGTACAGTAGAGCATCATGCAATTCATTAAGCCTTTGAAATTTTGTAGAACGTGCAGATGTGGAACGGTGTGGATATGTCGTCCAGTTTCACAAAAACACTTGACTAAATGATGTAATGCTCTCTGCACTCTTGCATTTTACAGTGAATCTAAGCACTGAGACATCTTAATTGTGTGGCTTTTCAAAGGTCTAAAGATGGAGTTGTATCTGTGGCTTTAACCTTGCATTTTCACACTTACATGTACATTTATATGTACTCTCTCCTAATAAGTAAACAAAACCAAAATAATGTTTTTGGGTTTGAAGAAATGCTCTTCGTTCTCATTAAAGTGTTTCAAAACTTCAAGCACTGTTCTAAACTTGTCATCAGTGTCACCTCTACGGGACGATAAATGCATATTCTTAAATAATACACTCAATTAT
>JBAMHV010000024.1:11589567-11602016 GCA_037177535.1 Pseudomugil gertrudae
TATATATACACATGGAAGTGGTTCAGTTTCTGGGGCCTCATTTTAAAACTTGTGGAGCGAGCCATTGGCATATTCGCCTCCATCTGACAACGTGTGTGTTTTTTTTTTTTAATTTCTGGTACAGACCTCTTCATCACGCTGACACCATTTACCGCTGCAGCAACGTGTAGCCACTCAGCAGCCTTCCTTTTGCTTTTCGGTAAGGTTGTGATTTATAAAAGGAAAATACATGAACTTGTACGTAAGCAGTTTCTTTATAAATCAGACTTTTATTTTGGCGTGGCCACTTTTTCGTTTTTGTGCTTAAGTACAATTTTGGTAGAGATTCCACGTAAAGTTTTATAAGTGAGGCCCATGAGAAGTACTGAATCTTCACACCAATATCCTGACTGTACAGGTGAACCAAGTCCATTTTCAACCGCTTTATCCCAGAGTGGGGTCGCGGTCATTCTTTTTTAATTGTATTGAATCATACATGTTTTCTTCATATCTTGTGTTGCACTATTTTTAAACACACAGAATCCTGCATATCTGTAAACACATTGAAGATTACTGGATGTTTGCAGGACCTAATCTGGAGTCAACCCTGGAAATCCTACAGCTTCAAACCTGCACTAAAAGAAAACTGTAAACTCACTATACAGTAAAAAAGGATTAAATTATTTGATTATAATGTATTGATGGAATCTGACAAAGGTATTTGGTATCAATATTATTACTTTTTCTCTATAAACTAAGTAAAAATGCAATGCTTTGGTGAGGGGAGCTTTCTTTTTTAAGCACTGAGCTGTAACAATGCAGGAAAAGGCTCAATAAAACGGTACATTACCATGCAATTAGTGGCCTACACTATTAATTAGAACTGGAAAAAGCATTTTTTAAAACAATTGGCCAATTTCAGAAATACATTTGCCTCTTGTTTGAGTACAGTATGAGAAACAGGCTGAAATCTGAATGTCAATATATTCCATTAGGAGACCTGCGACTGCTATAATGAGACAGGAATCAGAGAGGAAGAGCCAAAAGCGATTCTCCATAGGGGATCCAGACGTTTGAGAGAGCTAAATAAAACTTGGACTCAACTGCTGATCTGAAAAGAGAGGCAGCAAGGTTTTCTTCCTGTACTTGGCAACTTCCTTCCCAGCTTACTTTCCCCACTCAGTCCCAGGGACCTTCCTCTCATATAGTCTGCTGCTAATCCACAGAGGCAGAGGCGAATGCAGGAGCTAACAAGATTAGGACACTAACAGCTTTCCTCTGCTTCTCTCGCTCTGCTCTGTGCTGCTTCTCGTTCATCACTGGCTTCTACTGTTTGTGTATGAAAGTAAGTGTGTTAAATTAAGCTAAATTAACTATATCTACTACCTAAAACACTGCTGACACTATAAATTTCCATTTGATGTTTCTTAAAAGATATTTTTGGTTTATGAGAGGCTTTATCCTCACCAACATGCCATTTTCATTTTAGTAGATGTGTTCTCAAGTTAGGAAAGTGTGAACAAGGATGAAGCAATGAATAGCCAACACACACACTGTAAAACTGGCCATTTTCAGCAGTTTGACATCTATGAGAATAAGACAGAGCAGCAATAATAATAATAATGTAGCCTGCTGCTGATAGCCACTGGCTGGCTGGGTCTACCTAATCATCATCATAATTTTTATTCCATTTTCTTCACATCCTTTTTTATATTTGACAATTTTCACCTTTTTATTATTTGTAGTGTTATCACTAAAATGTTTATTTTAAAATCATTTTTATATATAAAAATCCTGCAGCTCTGAATTTTATGCTGCAAGGAGAAGAAATATGAGATGAGACAGAGAGTAGGAGTATGACTGAGAGAGATGCATTAGCGCTGGAACACAGTTTTTCATGGCACAAAATGTGTTGGCACCCAGTCTCGGATGGAGACACACTGACTGACAGGTGGTGAGGCTTGTCAGGTCCCTGACACTGCAGCTGCACAGTACATCATGACCTATTAGAGCTTTTTAAGCATTTGTGTGTGCATCATTGTGTGTCTGTGTGTCCGTATTAAGATTGAAGGAGTGGCTATGAAACAGTATTTGGTGAAATGAAGGGATGGGACTATAAAGGACACAAGTAATTATGGCCACAAAATCAAACACACATGCAACAGAGCCACTTGTTATGAACCAGACACCAGCTGAGCGATGAAATGTGAAGATTTACACAGTAAATTTCAAACAAACCCATTTCTATACTGGACGCAAAATATGCGTGTGTGCTTTCCACACACACATAATCTCCGACAACGCATTTGCACTGATCCTTACTTGGATAATTTCTCTCCAAGGATGGTTACACAAACCAAGTAATGTGTGTGTGTAATTCCTAACCTATCCTGCTCTCACCGTGTATGTCTTCTAGGCCTTTCCATGGGGTCTGTCTAGCTGCCAGCGTGGCGAGGAGGGAAATGAACGTGGCCTTACATGCTGAGCCCACCCGGGGCTTTAATTAGATGGAAATAAGTAGAATGAGCTTTGGCTACAAGTGGTCACATCATCCTAGTCCTCGGAAGCAAATGAAGTCCACCTTCTGTAGCAAACTACTTTTCTATTTCATTTTATGGTTTAAAACAAAGTTCTAATGATCTAATCAATACTAAACAAGCAAATAATCACATATAAATATGATTATATTTACTCCTACCCTCTCAGTCTTGGTGAAACCTGCCATCTATCCTCGCGGTGCAATTCCCACAGTCATTACAAACCTCATAACCAACCAATTATATTCTCCATGTTCACATAAACCCTCTGTGGAAAATCACTCTCTTATTCCTTGCTGACATGAATGTAATAAGTTCTGATTGACTGCGAGGGGGAAAATCGGGAGCTGCTTCCCACGCAGGGAAATGCAAGCTGGTCCTGATTACAGCTCCTGGTACTGAGGGTGGGAAACCCCTCCACTCAGAGTAGGGGCCACAACCCCTACGCTTGATGAGTAAGCTGCTTTTGGTAGATGAGACAGGACCCCCACTTTTCATCTGACTGCATCAAATATCACATTGCATCTGTACACAGATCTTCCTCATTAGGCTATGTAACTGTGTCTGGGTGCAGAGGCAGAGATGAAGTGCAGTTAAGAGCAGCTGCTTCCATTAATTAGCTGTAATGATCACACAAGTCATGTCTAAGAGGGTTGACTGAGAGAAGAGTTATATTTATCTATGAGTTGTGACTAATTACTGCAATAGTCTACACGGTATGCAGCCAATCCTGTGAATCTAATAATGAGTCACAGTGTGTGTTAATTCATGCAGGACACATCGATCTTTATCCGAGGAGAACACGGGAAGTAGTTGCTCATTGCTCATCACAAACACTTCAATCTAATGCAAGAAAAGCAACCCGCACAGTCCTCAACTGCTGCATGGAAAAAGTATAAATGGATCAAATAAAATGTGGGCAGCGAGGGCCCTTGAGTCTTACCTTCTGTTTTCGCCTCTCCTTCCTCTTGTCCTCTGTGTCCTGCAGCATCTTTTCTCTCCACAGGTCAAAAAAGTAGGATGGATTGGTGTAAAATTTTAGACAGTCCTTCCCATCATCCCTGCAAACACACACAAAAAAAATACAGATGAAGAAATCAGATTATATTTTGGTTAAATGTATTTATTAGAGAAATTATAGAAAGCTTGAATAATTAAAAAAATCTTTTGATTTGAAAAACATTGATTTTGTGACTTTCCCCATTTTAGAGATGAATGCATTTGTTACAGTGACCATATGTTTAGTTGCATTTAAAGTTTATTTGCAGATTTATCTGATAATTAGCATATTGAACATTTTCCTGTTGGGCCAACATGCTTTTTGGGGGCTGACAATGAGTCCAAATGCCCATAAAACTAAAACTTTTAAGCACTACCTCTATTCCCTCTTGGTCCCTGTTCCTGAGTCATTTTTTACTTATTTTTTATAGTACCGTAGTTATTTTTTCTAAAAATGGGTCCTAATCTTACTAAGATTTCATTACATTTGGGAGTGATCTGGAAGGAATTGTGGACACAGGTATTTTCAAAAGGATTATTCACATGTTGGCTGAATATGAGCTTTTAGATGGAGGTCTGCGCCCTCAGGGGGGTTTTCTAGAAGTTATATTGATAAAGCTGTTTGCCTCTTTATGAGGAAATCCAATAGTTATGGACCTTGGTTTAACTGAACCTGAGTCTCCAGGAGAGAAGAGCAGGCGGCAGACATGGAGACACTGTTTCTGACATCTGATCCATCATTTCTCATGTTTGTTATGAATATTTTCCTTCTCCATCAAATATAAACCAGGATGAGTGTTGCCTAAATATTCAGTTCAAATGTAAAAATGTATATTTCATTAACAAATGACAGTTTTGAAAGTATCTAATAAATGCTACCTCGCTGTATGGTTTTAGTTTTTAGTAGCACAGCTGATGGGCACATTTGAAGGCAGGCAGAGATTTGTGCCAGGCATAAGCATACAAGAGCCAGGCTGGCCCAAAAGGTTTTAAATCCAAGGCTTTAAAATAGAAAAGAAAAAACTCTAATGCGAAAGTCCACCACAGGTTATGAGCCACCAAACAACTATAAAATGATGATTTCTTATTCTCGCTTCAGTTTCTAAAAATACAGCCACAGAATTTGAACAGCTCAACGAAATGCAGAGTAAAAAATGACAGAGTTAAATTCACCTGCGTCCCATTTTTGTTTGTAATCCCTGAACAAATCATACCAGTTTACTATTCATCATGAATGATGGATAAAGTAGTCATACACTCAACCTTCCTCCCTTCTTTTTTTATTCGTCGTTGACATTACAGGAGCATCTGTGGTTAGTGGTCACTGTGATGAAAGGCAGGAAACAAGAATAGATTTCATACAGATGAAGGTCCCTCTTAACATAGAAATGATCATACGCAAGTCCCTTATTATGCTGCCCAGAAATGTCATTGCAGATCAGTATTGCATATTGTGCTTTTTAAAAAGGGGGGAATATAGAAAGCACAGTAATGGAAAGAACTTCCTTTAAAAATCTTACATCTGAACAGACAAAGATCATACCAGTATTCAGGAATCTGATGTAACGGTTGTATTAAGAGAGGAAGTATGCTGGACTGACTCTAGGAAGAATAGCTGTACTCCAACAGCTAATGGAGATTAAAATAAATACAAAACAACTGGGTGACTGCATTGATTAAATGTCCTCCTTTCTTATGCATTTTGTACAAACTAGCATTAATTTAAATGCATCAGGCAAATTATATCCCTCACTCACATTTAGGACCATCTTTGACGTGTATAAGGAATATAAACAAACTTAATACAGACTTCATGGATTTTCTCTATAATCTGTGTAGCTGCTTTCATTGAGTGTTTGGTTATGTCTTGGGAGGCAATTATTTGGCAGTGACACCAATAAGTACAAGTACATTGAAGATGAAAAGGCACAGCTTCAAAAAAGGCAAAAGTAGAAAGTTTAATGATATGCAACACAACAAAGAAAACAGAATTTAACAATGAAATGACGCCCGACTGGAGACTGCAACGAAAGTGTGTATGTGAGTGCACTACAGGTAGAGTTTGGGTTTGTCTAAATCATTAAGTCTTGGTATTTTTATATATTCCAGATGTGTTTGTGCCCTTGTGCATGAGAAAGAGAAACAGAAAGAGAAAGAAAGAGCATAGGAGCTACTCTGCATGCATCTGAGAAATAACAACCTGGGGAGCCTACTCAGGGAGGCTCTCAGTGTGTTGTAGTGAGAGAAGAGGAGAAGAAAATATGAAGAAGGAAAAAAAGGAGATGAGGAGAACTGAACAAAACAGAAAGAGAATGAATGGGAAAGTAGATTAAAAAGAGTTTTAAAACATCATTTTAAATTGTTAATCAAAGGAATGAAATCATCTGCAGTGAAAGTCATCATTCATTCAGCGCTGAAGATAAACTGAAATCTGGGAAAACAATTCGTCACAACACATATTCATTAAAAAGAACAAGGGGGTGGTATTGTCCTTAGTTTGCTGTCCTTTTTATGTGGTATTTCTCTCTATATTAATTCAAACAGACAATTGGTTGCTCCCAACACACAAGATTTCAACCTAAAATTACAAAATGGGTGTAAGCAAGTAATATTTTATTTATACAGCACCTCACGGTAAAAATCACAAAGTGCTTAACAGTGAACACAAAACACATAAAACATAAAAACAAATAAAACTCAGAAAGCGGAAGTTTAAAAAGAAGTGTTTTTGGTCTGTTTTAAACAGTGGCTGAGAGGAAGGGTCCCCCAAAGGGAAGGAGCCACTGCTGCAAAGGCTCCGTCACCTTTAACCTTCAGTTTTGTTGGCTTAACAACCAGCAGACCTTGGTCACTTGATCTCAGGGTCTGGCTGGGAATGTAGGGCAGAAGTATGGCCTACCAGTAAATGTGATTATAAAAGCTATATGTCACAAAATATGAATGAGTTTGATTTATATTAGCACCTGCAGGGTGTGAGTTGGAGAATAACAACAAATGATAATGACCCGTAAAGCCAAATGATCACACTGATGGGTGTTAATGTGGTCCGATCATAAAAGTCATTCAAATGTGTTTTATACTCCACAAGAAGCCATCAAGACATTAAATGGAAGCTGGGCAAGCTGGTGGCTTTTTGTAACATGTTTGCAGAAATATTTCAGAATCTGAGCCTCAGCGAATCCAAAAGTGGTCATGAGGTGAGCTTTTACGTGCAACCAACTGTTTATTTATCAAAACGGTCCACCATGGCGAACCGGGCAAACTGTAAATCAGGGGTGTCAAACTCCTGTCCTCGAGAGCCAGGATCCGGCAGGTTTTGTTGTTGTTCCCCTGCACTAACTCGCCTGATGCAAATCAGATGGATCCAATAGGTTCTTGTCAACATAATCATTTTCAGGTGTGTTGGAGCATGGAGACAACAAAAACCTGCAACATACCGGCCCTCGAGAATTGAGTGTGAAACCGCTGCTGTAAATGGTTTTCCACTGCATATATGTATGCATGTATGTCTATACAGACCAGGAGAAAAAGAGATTGTGTCTGTCCAGGGGAAAAATGTACCACAGGGTAAATAAGATAAGATGCTGGGGTTAGCATGAAATTAAAAGCAGAGTGCGCAGATCAGCAGAGATTCATATGGATGATTCATCTTTGGAGCACTCCATCTATCACTCTCACCTGGTTAGTCTTCAAGAGCCAAAATCACGAGCCAGCTAATGGTGGACATCCACTACAAGGTTTGAGATGCACACACAAGCTATATTTATCCATGTATCAAATCAAAATCAACATCAAGCCAATAGTGATTGATGGCTGTGCTAATCCATCATCCATCAATCATCTTTGGCTGGTATTTTTTCCACACAGCATAGTTGTGGTCTTTTAGAAAGAAGAAAAATTACAGTATGTTTTTTTTATTTGGAAGTTGGCTGATGGTAGCAGTTTTATTTTAAACCACATGAGTATTAACTGAACAGCTTCGTTTTGAGACGTTTTTCTGTCAATGCACGGTAGGTTTATCATAAAATATGCAACTTCAAATTCATACACTTGAAATGCCTGCGTTTGAACAGCTCAAGCAGTCACTAGATATAACTTGAAATTCCCATTTGCTGTTAAACTCAAGTACGCTCTGAAAGATGACAGGTACATGTTGGGCCGCTCTAGGATGAAGGATTTCCTCTCATTGTCATAGTCCTCCCATTGAGAGCGAATGTGTCCAACGTGAATTACAGTAATATTTTACTCCAAGCAATAGAGTTCAACATTACAGACAGTTACAGAAGTAAATGCACCAGTATTATATAGTCCATGCTGCATTTACAACAACTGTTTAAGGAGATTTTCATCTAGTATTTACTATTACCAGGAATTTGCATGATTATAACTGAATTTTCATTTATATTTGAGTACTTAGACCTTGGTACCTATAGATCCATTATTTGCTCCTGATGGAAGATCACATGTCTGATGGAGTAACTACTTCATAATATCCATCCACATGATTCAGGTTAGTGAAAAGTGAATATAACTGCACAATAAACTAATCAAAGCTTGTGTAGAAAATTCCTATTTATTCAATATTACAGGTCAGAGGTCATCCCTACAGGTCAGAAAGCTTCTTAACGTAGTGTGAGGATCGTGGTGTACTGAAATCTTTTATAGGAGAAGGAAGAGATTTAAAAACAACTAAATAAGCCAAGTAAGAGCGATAATTTGAAATAATTTGGGTGTAAACTGTCTCCATTCAGTCAATAAAATAAAAAATTAAACGGATAAACACAGATAAAAGTAAATGTCACTCAAGTCATGAAAACTGCAGTGGGAAAAGTGGCCAACACTGTTCTGACCTGTAAGGTGTGAGTATGTTGAGGGGTGGAGGCTGCTCGCAAGTGTGGAAGGTCTCATGCAGTGGAACCGGCAGAGACTTGCGATCAAACAGCTGCTGGTCCTGAATAGTTGAACTCCTGAAGGCCTTCCTCATGGTGATGTCCTGCAGCGACACTGTGGAGGTGGACAGAAAGCAGAGAAAGGATTGGAGGACATGAGGACTTGCAAATATGAAAGAAGGTTCTGTGTTAAGCATCTCATGCGTGTATGTTTGCTGGGAGAAACCGCCCTGGTAAAGCCAGTAATTACAATCTGGCTTCATTTCATCATTGTCATAATGGACTTTGACATCATCACTCAGACAATAATAATCAGCATTACAGAGTGGTAAGCCTGCTTTAATCAATTAACCATTGCACCATTGGGCTAATGTTACACTGTTGTCCTCACTGGTTCATTTCAGTCTCCCTGAAGAAAAGCCACTTACAATGAGTAACACAAGTTATGTGTACACTGCTTTGTTCAGGAATGGATGGACCACACACATGAATCTAATCATATTTAAAGCCTAATAGCTGAAGAAATTCAGTACCACACAGCTGAAGCCATCACAAAGGCAAACTAGAGAGACTGTTAAAGGGAGGAGGGGGGAACAGGGCCAGTGGCAACCCTCAATCTGACAAGCAACAAACCCTTGAAAAGAAAATGCAGAAAGTTGCAAGCAGGTGTGAATTTAATGTTAGGAAGTGACAAACGGGTGCATTTTACAGCAGCTAGAAGGAAATCTAAAATATAGTGGCAGCCCAAGTTTCAGTCCGTTATTCATAGCCTTCTATCCCACACACACACATGCACACAATGTCACCATAGATGCACATACAAAATGTGTCAAAGCATGAAAAAAAACAAACCCATTTAAATTTTGTCTCGATGAAATGATACAAACAAAGCCATTTTAATGTACAAGCTAACCTATTTCCATCATTCACACTGCAGCAATACAGCTGGATAATGACTTCCACAGACTGTAAAGGACCAGCCACCTGAGGCATCGAAGGATCATCAGTAACACCCTCAGGAAACTGTACCAACAGGAGAAAGTAAACAGGCTAGAAAAAGCAGCAGAGAGACAATAAACAGAGCTGATCATAGAGATTGGAGGACAAATAAAAACAGAGAATGTGCACCAAATGTGAAATAAAGCCTACAAAAAGAAATGAATCATGAGAATGTACGAATAAATACAAAGGAGCAGGACAGGATAGACGTATAAAAAGGTATAGCGTCATTTCAAGGATAGAAAAAAGAACGAAGCATCAGGATCCTGTGAGAGAAGCGTAGTAACCTGAGCATAGCCAGAGGCAGGATTAAGCTTCAAAGACAGACTGAGAGAGGAACTATAGCAGCCATTTAGACAGGAAACACACACACACTCACACAAAAACAGTGAAGAAGAAAATGTATTGTGTACAAAATCTGTTCTTAGTTAAAAAGAAAAAAAACACAAGAGGAAACTGATTGGATGCTGCGTTTACTGGCTTCAAAAGTAACGAAAGGACATGTTGAATGTCTAAATGAACATTAAGTACGACTGCAACACGTGTTAGTGTCTGTAGAGTTTATTCACGCCTAAGTGCTGGTCTTACTTTTTGCGTTCTTGCATATGGTCACAATAAAAGCCAGGAAAGCACAAAAGCGAGTTGATAACAATACTATCTCACTTACTGCTTACAGTTTTCCGACATACACCCTCAGACAGGACTGTTATAGACACAAAAGACCCTGCCAGGGCCAGGAGCAACCGGTGGACTGAGGAGTCGAGAGCACCGTGTGTTGCTGCCCAAACAGATTTAGGTACTTTGTGAGGCTGTTAGATGGTGTGACAAGTAGGTGCAAAGGCGACAAACCAGAGCGAGCCAGTTCAGAGGTCTCTGCCAGAATGCATTTGAGTGCAGAGTGATGTAGCTACAAACCAGAAACACTCACATGTAAGACATCAGTCACACATCCAGATCTTTAACGCAATGTTTATATTCTAATTATATAATGTCATTTAGTTAGCGAAGAAATTAAGCTAATGAGGGGAAAAAGTGAACATAGGTGGGGAATGTAAGTGAGCACTCGCCAGTGTGCAGGTGTCAGAACATATTATCCATCTTTGTGAGGACCGATAAGAGATTATTCAGATAAAATGAACACCTTCGACAGTTTGTGTGAAGTTTAAGACAAGATGTCAGGGTTCATTTATGTTGGTGTTAGTTGTAGGAAAAATGAGAGTAAACAACAAAGAAATGGGTTATGTAAATCAAGAATAGTCCTCACAAATTGAAGCAAAAGTGTGTCTTTCTGAGTCAGGCTGCAACCAGGTGTAGCAGCAGCCTCTGATCTCAGGATGTGAAGCTTCTTATCAGCGAGTCAGTCCTGGATAGTTTATCTCTTTCATCATATCTTTCACTTACATGGATAACATCTGGCTAAAGCACTCAAACTAAAGAGAGAGGAGGAAGTTCTTGTCACTCTCGCGCACCTTCAGCTTCCTTAAATTTCCAGGAAAATTATACGATTTATTCATTCCTCTTTCTTTTCATCCCATATCTCACCGGGTTGCAGTCCTAGCACACACACATGAGAACAGCAGATAAAAAAGTCACAGACCAAGCTGTCTTTTAGCATGCAGCTATGGTTCTCTCCCGTGTTTTACCTCAATGCAAATGTTGCCCTATAATTCTGGCTGCTGCACATTTCCACCAGCCGTCCTGGAAAAACTCTTCACTTTGTCTTATTCAGCTCATGCTCCAGCTCTTCCCAACCCTCCTTGTTTTTGCTGGTGAGACTGTTATTAGGGGTTGAATGCTGATTAGAGATATAAATGTTCACAAACATAAGGGTGAAGTGTGTAAAGTAAATGTCATAACCAAAACCCATCAGCTACCAAACAATGAGGCAGACATGCAAGAGAAAAGCTACAATACTCTGTGTGTATACATCTGTACATGTTGTTTTACATCATAATGCTGATACAAAACAGATCAACTGAGAAAGACTAATAGGAAGTGTAGAAATGAGTTTGTTTAACAAAAGAAAATCAAGATATTTCATGCTTTTGATTCAAATTTAAGATAAAACAGATAATCCTACTTGTTACGATTAAACGTGTTGAGATTATTTCTGCAGTATACATTTTATTGCATTATACTATAACATTTTACTATATTTCATGCTGCTTATTGCAGACATTTAGCCAATGATCCTGCCCTCTCTTTTCTTCCAGTTATTCAATGTTTGAAATTTTTAAATCCTTTAAATTAAGTTTTAAACAGAGACAATAACTATGATCAAGCTTTTATGCAATTCCCCTCATTAAATGCAAATGAAGAGCATATATATGAGGGAATCTGCTTCTGCTGAGAATCTCTGGGATTTGTATGTTGTATTTTTTAAAACCAAATCATCACTAATAATAACTAATGTGATTTCTGGGGAAGACGCTTCGGTCTTACATAACTTGGTATCTAAAACGACTAACCTTTATTTACAATAAGCACGTGTTCCATTTCCATTATTTTCCTACAAAATCAAAGAAGAAATACAAAGAAGAAAGGAGGGACAAGGTGACTAATATGCAGATGTTAAAAAAAGGAACAAGGAAGAGATCACCATTAACTGAAGGCTAAATTCAACACAGAGAAAGGCAAATGCTAAAAGATCAAAATGTCATGGGAGAGGCATGTAGAAAGAAGAAATGTAATAGAAAAAGTAAAAAACCACTTAAAGGAGTAAGCACAGAAATAAGGAGACTTACAGGAAACAGAGAGAAAATAACGAGACAGTAGATAAAGAAACAGTTAGAGCCTAGAGGGACTTGGGTTGGCTTTGTGGCCTTCCATAATGGCCTGCAGCCACTGCAGTGATGTAACGGTGCCATTAGATAGGGGACACAGGCTATTAGTTTGCCTGGCTAGAGTGATCGGAGGAAGAGAGCCTGACGGCACTCAAACAGCATCCATGCAGGATGAAGGAAGAGCAGTGTTAGAGCCAAATTCCTTATTTTACATTTAAAATATAGTTTAAACAGAAGAGTCAAATGTTAAAGAGAATTTTGAG
>JBAMHV010000024.1:11618522-11653184 GCA_037177535.1 Pseudomugil gertrudae
TCTATTCTTTCTTCCGCCTCCGCCCCCTTCCCCGCCGGCTAGCCCCGCTTCTGTTTTTTTCTTTTTTGGTCTTTGCCCCCCCTCCCCCACTGGCCAATGGGATGCAATCATGCCAAAACAGTGAAAGCCCTTGACAAATGAAGGCAATATGAGAAAGCAAATAAGGGGCAGATGAAGAATTCTCAACCACTGTGCACTAACACAAAATGGGTCAAGAGATTTTAAAGGAAAGCAGAGGGCGTCCAGTGATATGGCTCACTGAATCTAGAACATTATGTCCAAAAGAAGCTCAAATAAATATTAATGAGTATTTACTTAATTCACAACAAAAATACTGAATCCAGTTGTGGAGAAAGTCAACAGTCGTTCATTTAGATGGCTTAAAAGGCACACACATAACCAATATTTTACTGGAGTATTTGTTTAAAATGGAGTAGGAAATCATTCCCACAAGAACTACAGAAAGCAGACAAGACATGAATGAACATGGCAACCAAAACAGCCAGCAAAGCAGTGAGGAAACTTCCTGATATTCAAATCAAACAGCTTCACAGTGTGTGCACACATGGTGTTTCAACCTCTTCTTACAGTATCACTGATAATATGACTTTACCAGAATAAACAAATGAGTTAAACAAATCAAAATGACTCATCTGTGTTAAATTTAGTTTTACTCTTCACTGAGCTTAGGAACTTGCATCAATGGAAAAGTTTTCTTAAGATTAGCCTCATGCAGAGGCTTTCTGTCACAACAATCCTACTTTTACACCCGCAAGCCAGCAACCATTGAAACCCATAACATTAATACTTAATGGGAAGCACCATTTTGATGCTTTCCCTGGTACTTTTTAAGAAAATAAATTCAGTGCTTTCTCAGATTTCAAGAGCATTGCCATCAACATACGTAAAAGTACATTTCAAAATTGAAATTTGTCTTTACTTATTGAAATCCATCCAAAACCTGTGGGGGTAAACAATTCAATGGTTGCACAAGACCAGAGCTGGGAATTATTTAGCAACACAAGCACTTAGTACAAGTTACTCTGGGACTTAAAATTAAGCTGTAAAGCAAAATAAATATGCTCTCTCTTTCAAAAAATGGCCTTGAGCCCACGGCTTTGGGGTGGTCCCAATCCCTCTGTCAAAAAAAAAAAAAGCTTTATTCAGTGATCCAGTGACTCTGGAAACAAACACTAAAACTGTGGACTTGGGCAACTTTCTGAACTATGAACAGCTGCAGACATAAAAACTCAGCCATCTAATCAAAGAAATTGGCAGAGCTGCAGCAGCCAATGGCAGAGGATGTCAAACTGGCAACGCTTACAAGCAGCTGGTTTAAGTCAGTGATACGCGTTAACAAAGCCGGATAAAAACTGCCTATTTTCTGTTAAAATAAAATAAAATAAACAGCAGTAAGAAAGAAGTTTGCAAATCTATCGGATTTTTTTCTTTTTTCCTTGAAGTTTGGCCCAACTCGTATATCTTGTGGTTGTGACATTACCAAAGCTCATTATTTGTAAAGTATCTTCAAAGTTTCTTCACCTCAAATATGCTGCTAAGTGGAGGATATATCTTATTTACCTGAAATGAGTTTGATTTTCTGTTTTCTTGATGAGAATCCAAATGTATCAGTATCGGTTCAATTTGGTATCAGAAATCAAGACTTAGACGAAATCAGTGTATATGATGGTTAAAAAAAAAGTCAGTAGCGAACATCTGTACTTATAATAGACTCTTTTTTGATGATCACAACACATGTCTATCAATAATTATACATATTGTTTTCTAATTATCATTCAGCATAAATTTAAAGTTAGAAGAAGCATAGCATGTTGAGCATTTTGTTCACAAATTCTACATTATTGTGATTTTGGACAAACTAGTAACTATTCCCCTTCTGTGCATGGACACCGGGACAAAAACAGTTGCCTGATTAAAAAAAATAAATAAATCAGACCCATCTATAACCTTGTATCATCTGAACTATGCATGTAACCACACTGTCTGAAATTTAAATAGGAAAGAAGAATAGATACCACTGCACAAAAAGAGGACCATGCTGCGTGAACTCAAATAAAAAAAGACACAAATAAACTGTACATGCTGCAATTTCACGGCAGCAGAGCAGAGCTTTGCATCAAAGCTGAATTTAAATAAAACATGCCCTTATCACAACAATATGGTGTTGCACACAAACCTCAAGCCTTGTTCCTCAACACCAGCTCCCAACCCACCTGTCACAACAGAGCACACTGGCGAAGCATATCATAGCATAAACCTGTGTTACTTCCTGCCAATTAAAATGTTGTGCCAGCCAACACCCCAACAGGGGCGAGATGACACCTCATAGGCTCTTGCCAGTGTTGTGCTATGGGAATACACATATATATTCACACACTTTTATAACACAGACCTCACATTAGGCTAAAAATACACCTGCAGCACTGATGCTGTCAAACTGGGCTGAGACAGCTATGCTATTTAGATTTGCTGGTTAAGGGGAAACTTGTGGGGGGAGATTTGGGAAAAGTATCCCATCTATTTCCTTTTCCTCATCAGCTGAGTTTTTGACTCCACTCTACAGAGAATATATGTGTATTTATGACCTCCAACTTGCACAAACTACTTTTCTAAGCTGAACACATCATTAATTTTACCACTTCACCTGGCAAACCTACATAAACACAAGAAAGGTGCTCCAGATACATGGAAAATGCAAAAATTGCATATAAAGCAAAAGCATCTCCGGTTAAAATTACCATTATAGTAATAGTTATTCATGCTAAATTGTTGAAGAAATAACCAATGATGCATGTGCAGCCACAAAATCCACAACTGAATAAACTTCCCAAATGCAAGTGTATAAAAGGGAGTCATTGTGGCTTAGCAGTGGTTGTCTGTCTATTCTTTATTAATCACATGTCTGATTATAAATCCAACAATGACTCTGTAGTTGGACACAGTCCACACTGTATTTTGTTAAAACATGACTGAATCACTCTACACATTCATCTAACAGTCATGCCTTATCTTTCAGTAGATGAGTACAACTAAATATTCATGGGCATCTGTGTGGCAACATCAATGAGTTTGGTGTCTGCTGAACAAACAGACTCACAGAAGTTTATCTGCTGAGTGCATAGAAACCCACTGGTATGAATAATAAAAACCCACTGCTCAATAATAAATGTCTGCATGCTTGCACACTGCAGCTGCACTTGTTTAGGCCCAAGAGGGAAATTTCATTATACCAGCTCCCTTGCCGTTCATATACAAATCAAAATGGAATACATTACTATTTATTGACTGATATGTCAAAATGTGCCAAACCCCATTCAGGCATCTGTCATGTGAGGTTTCAGAGAGTAGTTAGATAAGTAGACAGAAAGGAAGCAACATAGAGCAAAGAGCCACAACACACAGCTCCTTTAGCACAGACACACACACACATGAATGAACAGCGGTTAAAGTTAAGCCATCAGTCAAATGAAGACTAGTTCAGAAATGTGGATGTTGCTTTGCTTCTTTCCTTTGTTATCAAATTAGGACTTTTTTATAGTCTTATCCATGTATTTCTCTGCAAATAATACTCTTTCACAATAGCCCAATAAAACACTTTTGTTTTAAGTTTTTTCATGTTTTCATACAGTAAAATTATCTTGAGAGTGTGCTTGATGTCTTTACAAAAGAATGTCTTCACACCTTGTTGAATGTGAATACAAAAAAAGAGGTTTAAAATGAGGATTTCAAATATATTTGATCAAATTTCATCAGCTTCACAAATCCCCAGGTGACAGCTGTGCATGTCCATGCAGCCCACCTCATGCAGATTTCAGTATAAATACTTACACAGTTTCTAGGGCTTGATAAAAACCTGCAGCTTTGGGTAAATGTAATAAAAGATATTCTGAGGTTTCTTGTCCAGAGATAGATTTTGTCTAGACAAAAGCAAATAAGAGGGAACTATTTGAGCCTTAGTAAAAAAAGAAAAGGCTACCTGAATGGTGTTAAGAGACATAAAGAGATGATCTCGCATTGAAATCAATGAGTTTGTACCGCCCAGAGTTATAGCACAATAAAAATACAAGAGGAAATTTCCACAAAAGGAGACGGAGCTAGAATGTGATCAAAATTCCAGATTTTCAATATACTGCCATTCAGTTGGTTCTGCATTATCTCCTGGCATTTCCATCTTAACTTTTATGTGTTGGAGAAACTACATAGGATGTTCAACGTGTGATGAGCTTTTGAGTACTTGACTTGTCCATTCTTGGCTCATGTAGAAAGAAGTCAGTGTATAAAGCACAGAGAATTTATATTATATGAAGATACAACAAGCTCTTGTAAGATGATAAAAGTAAACAGTTGTCTACCTGTTATCTATTTGTAATTATTTTAATTATGTATTTATTATTATTTTAAAAAATTAATATGGGACACCTCGCTGGCAAGGCCTGGGAATAAGTTTACCTTAAGTTTTCATACAAAGCGTTAATTCCGTTGACATTTTATAGACCATTTTTGATTCTCACAGTAATACGGGACATACGGGACGCGTACTTTAGTTTCTAAATACAGGCCGTTCTGTTTTTCAAGGGACGGTTGGCAACCCTATGCAGTTGTAGTGCTGTGAGCGAGTCCAGATGATCACAGTCTAGTCACAATACATTCCTTTCACAACTGATATATTCCACTTTTCTAAATGCGTTCTTACTCCAGGGAGGACTGAATGGGTGACAATGGGGTTGAGGTTAAGGAGATAAAACACCTCTTGGTCCCTTTTCTTTCTCTTGCTTTTAACTTTGTGGCTCTCTGCTCATTTCTGATTGACACATCATGAAAGGGAAGAAAACCACAATTCATCCTGCAGATAGAAAGCTTTTCACCAGTGTGTTCTCCTCCTTTGGGTTGCCTCTATTTGTTACTTCTTATCTGTGGGCATATTTCAAGCCCAAGTCTCCTTTTTCCCCCTCAGTAAAGCTGAAGGAGCATGTGTGTGTGCAATACACTAGTAGCAATATAAGTAGAGCATAGCATGCAGCAACCATCTCTGATCCTACACACTTCCATGTTATCTTCCATGGTCAGTCAAACTCCCCCTCCATGGACTTCGATTTAATCCTGAGAGTTTAGGTATATGCGAGTCATTGTGCCCTTGTCAATCGGTCTCCATCTGATCGCACCTCAATCAAGAGCCCTCCATAATTACTCGGCTTGTAAATCATCCACCTCTTCCAATTCAGTCTATTGATCAGGTATTCAGACATTATAAACACCATACAAGAAACAAACCAACAAACATAAAAAGCACAGAGCCATTTGTTTTATCAAGGACAGATTAAGACATGTCTAATCTTTTCTTTGGGATTTCAACTCCAGATGTGGTAGAAAATTCTCCATCCTAATGGAAATGAACAGAACAGGTTAACAGACAAGCAGATAAAGATGAACCAAGCATGTGATCTTTTTCAAAACACTGAACTATCAAGACTTTATGAGAGCAGAAATAAAATTCTAACATCAAAACTAGAATGGCTAAACATACCTAAACACATTGTGTTAAAGTCAAAGTTAGCAAAAACAAAAAAGTTTGATAAATAAATGTGGGAATGTTAATGAAAAACAAACATTTACTAACATTAATTTAATTAAATTTTATTTTTTACAATACATAACATTTTAAATCATACTTTGGATTAAACAAAAAAAGATCATATTTTATTAATTAACTCTTTTAAAAGTAATCATTTCCTGTGCTTAATTTATGCCACATTTGTAAAATTTATTGGGAGCTCGAGGCAACAACTGCCCTGGTCAATTCCTCTCCTTTCCTGTTACCTCCATTTGAACTGAAAGTAATTCTGTAGGAAAAATAAATAAATAAATCTGGTCAACCTTTGAGCCATGGCTTGTGTCCAAGGAAGACGTAACATAAAACCACAAAAACTGGAAGTCATTATTAGCCAGACTGCAAGCAGCCGGCTCTGCATGTGAAGCTCTGGGTTATGGAAAGTAGGACAAGTGAATGAAAATATAGCTTATAGATATAGAAAACAATGGGAGAGAGGAGTGAGATGGAATAAACATTCAGGATGCTTGTTAAGAATAATGAACAGCAGGCAAACTGGCCAGGAAATGGGGTCTGCAGTGGTCCCAGCAGTGCGGTTAGGCCTATTTGTCAGCACCTATCTGTCCTCCTGAGGTCCTGCTATACTAAGCAGGCTGTTGCCTCAAGTTGTGGCTAACATTTACATAACTACACACACTGGTGAAGTCACTCTTTGACCTTATCGTACACTTCAGGATGGACACACGTGGTCTGCAGCTTTACTGTTTAGCTGGAGGATGATGGCTATCCTCCAGGCAGCTTACGTCAAGCTTGTTTAACTCCAAACAGTGGGCTGGCATTTAACCAGCTTTAGGCTTAATTAAAGAAACACACATATTTACATGATACAGTTGTTGCTGTATGACGTTTCACTTTATATGTTGACAAATCATATAGGAGTATTCTCTGTCTTGTACAGTTCCATTCATTTCAAATATCCCACATGTGCACAGTTCAGTCATTAATAATACCTCAGTGTTTACATGCATGTATGACAATAGACAAATGTGACAAATTTACTAAAGAATTGTCTTAATGTGATTCTAAAGCTAATACTGATTAATCTTCTTTTCCTGTGTGATAACTTGACTTAATTTCCAAGTGGAATCGTGTTACATGGCTTCTCACATCCTTCGTGACAACACAGAAAGAAAAGCTGCATTATATCTTGAGTTGAAGACATGCGGGTCAGAACTTATTGATTATTCCACCTCTGACTGGGAGATACTTCTCCATTCACCTGTCTGTCACCCGCCATGCACCTTTGTTTTGGTTGCATTTACCCACAATGCATGGTTTGTTTATGCATTGAAGTCTGCTTCCTAAATTTGATTACCTTGAAGCTAACCGAGAGCTTTGTTTGGAGGCAAGCCAGAGTTTGCATCATTGATCTGAATCAAAGTTTTTAGTGCATTCAGATCTCCCCAAAACACACCAGTGTGCCGAAATAAGTACCCCTGCTGTGAAAAGCATCCTTCCCATCAGAAATATGAGGAGTGCGTAATCTGCATACCTCTTTACCAGCTTACATTGTTTACTTTGAAAAGTTCACTTAGAACATTATAATTGATGCAAGTTTTAACAACATTTCCAGTCAGAAATACCTGACTTCTAACATCCTTCTACCCTCTAAATATTTATAACAAATTAAATCTGTTTGTTTATTTGTTTGTTTTACAAAGTTAACAGATTGATAGGCGTCATTAAGTTATTATTAGGTTACGTGTGGTAAAGATCACAGGTCTGTTAAGTAGGCCTAATTAGTACACGGTTTCTGTGGTACTTTTCACAGCAGGCGTGCTTGAACGCTGCACTTGCTTAAATTCTCAGTTCCACCTTTTTGCATTACTCAACATTGTATTATTTATTAACAATTACAATAAATTTTTCATCTTAATATTTGTACTTCAATTCTGAATCTCCACATTTGTGTTGTGATGCATTTAAAAAAAAGGTCCTATTACTATTCTATGCATTATGTATTCTGGCAACAAGAATCTCATCAGATCACTCTCAGGACCAAAAGCTTCTTACTGCAGATCTGGTCCCATGTAGCGGTGTTATTCCAGGCTAATTGAGTGTTAGGTCAGTCTTTAGCCAGCAGTGTTGAGGTTCATACAAAGCGTATAAAAAGGCGAGTGGCGAGGTCAAAAGGACGTTGGTTCTGGCTATACTCTGACCTCCGAGGCAATGAATCACATTCACTCATCCACCATCTTATGCCTGGGTCAGCAGCACTCGCCTGAAAAAAATATGTAGCCGAATGCATGTGAGCTCATGCATGATACGCAAACATTCACACATGAGTAAAGACTGATGCACAACTGTAACAGATCAAGGACAAATGGCTGATACTGGTGATAGTCAGGAGTCAAGGCAATATAACTGATGTATACAATGAGAAAATACAGGTTTTTTCTTACTGTTACATAACTTTTGATACTCTTGGAGTGGCTGTGGGCATGTGTCTATAAATGAAAGGCAGTTATGTAAGGGACTACTGCATCTCAGACCGTTTTTCGTATTTTAACATGAAAGAGCTTCGGGTTTGTTTCAGTGTGGTTGAAACTCTGTGTATTTACACTTATTCTTACATGGAAAACATGCAAAGAAAGTTTTTTTGCATTTAAATGGCACCACAATGCCCCTTTCACTGGCTTTCTACCATCAATAAATATATTTTTCACCGGAAGGAAATCCTTGACCTTTCCAGGACCCTTACTCTGGAAAACTGACACAACGGCTCCATGATAATACAGATGAAGTGGCTGTTTAATAAGCTTATTTAGAGTAGCTTTTCTTGCTGAGGATTTAAGTAAATTTAGCATGTTCTGCCAACTATCAAAAGATGAAAGAAAGGCGAGCTTGAAGAGCAGCTTACACTCACAGCCTCGGCTGGGCTTCCATCCAGCACAAATCAGACGAGCCTTGTACTGCGGTCTCATGCAAATCCAAAGCAGAGCTGGATTCTTGCTGCGAGCTGCAAAAGAACAGTCAAATACTGGCTCCTAATTGAAGGCAGCACTCATGTGTGTGTACAGACACCCCTGCTGGGAGACTGTGGACAAACACAATAGGACACTAAGAGGTTACTTCCACTCTTTCTCTCCTAATCTTTTCTCGCCACTTTACTCAAGTCCTCCAGCATCTTTTTATAAGCATGGTTGTGGCTTTATCTTTTGAAGGTTATTTGTCATTACATGTGTAATAGCTAAACATTTTATAGAAGACAAACATAAGAAAGGAAATCAATTTGAGTGCTGAGCGCAGCAAAAACCTTGGGTTAGTTATAACTAAAAGAAACTGAGCGTTGCATGATGTATCAGACACAAAAGTCAATATCTCTTATTTTCTTATTAATTCTTGTCTGTAATCCTTCAGTGCTTCACTCTATACCTCATCCTTGTACTTTAACCCAGCACAAGAAGAGAACCAGAGTAGAAAAATGAGCACTATGAAAATCCCGATGAAAATTCAATGTGCTTATAATTTAATAAAAACATCCCAGGTCCTGACAAGAGGGGTTGAAACTGTGGATGTGATAAATGGGCCTCATCTTCCATCTCTCCAGCCAGCATCAGCCTTTATGTGGCCACAATGTCTGTGGCATCTGCAACTCCAGCTCAGAATGAAGGAAAAAAAAGAAAAAGTCTGTTAAAGGCTGATTACGGACTGAAAACCAGAAGTGAAAGTCAAGAAAAAAGTAAAAGCAAATGATATTCAAATAGTTAAAAGAGTTGAGCCTTAACTATCACACTGTTGTGAAGTTCAATGTTTTGCTTAACTTTAAATATTCAAATCTATTCAAACAAAGACGTGCTCTAAAAACAGATCAGTTTTAAAGTTGACAAGATGATCGTAAACAAGCCAGAAAACACATGGATCTTATGGGCCAAACGCATTACATTCAGGAGCTTACCGTCAAAACAAACCACATCCGCAGTCTTGTATACAACCATTGTCAGTGTTGCAGCCAAAAACTCCATATCGAATGCATCCCCGAGGCAAAGCAAGTCTCTATTGTACTGAGAAAGAGAAAAGACTCCATCCAAAACGTACACATGACACCAAGGGAGTGGCTTCACACGTCCATAGTTTGCTCTATTGTGTGTAGACCATTTTGGATTTCAGCTGACAGTTTAAGCCAGGTCAGTCACAGGACACCACTAGGTTTTCATTTCCCAAATAACTTGCTGTTCCTTAAAGACGGATCGTCGGGGATTCCGTTCTCAGTTTCCGGCACACAGATTACAAATGACAGGGTAACAAAATGATTTAAGTAAACCCAGAGAGCCATCAAAATTGTTCCTAGTTTTTTATTTTTTTACATTAATCTACTATGAATTGTTAGAAGACACCGTTACCTAAAACCTTACACCTCATTTCCTAGGAATACCTGTAAATCTGGAGAACATTTGCTTGGCTTTTCTATTCCCCAAGCTGAACTGTTAGCTATGAAACAAAGCTGGACTTAACTGTGTATAAACGAGAAAAATAGTTCTTAACTCATTTGACGTTTAAGCAATGTGAGTGATGGTGACTGACCTCTACAAGCAGCTGTGGACCAGTTTGTTTGCATCATGAGCATTGTCTCTTAATAGGTTTACAAATCTGTATGAAAACAAGCAGATTAAAAAGTCAGGGAAAAGTGGATGGAGCAAACTGGAAATATGGGACATCAGTCTTTTTGTCCAGCATTACAGAGGAAGCCAGGCAAGTTTGTTTCAGAGAAACCCTGTTGACAACCTGTCAGCTCTTCTCTGGGTGTAAAAATCCTTTTAGAGGATTAAGAGACAGACTAGCAACTATACAAAGCATAAGGAAAAGGATTTTGTTGGTTAAAAGAGGATGAAACACTAAAGAAAAAGAAGCTGAAACACATGTTTTGCATTATACTGAACAGCTATGAAAGAGCTAAATGAATATATTTTCACTTTCATTTTTTTAATTTGATATAATTAGAATGAATACATCCTTATCTTTTTATAAGTCCTGTTCCACCTTCGTTCAGAAGTAAAAGTGTAATAATATCTGCTGCAAAGAAGGATGTCATGTGTTGGAATACGGTGCACTATAAAACCTCTTATCTCCAAAGTTAAGGGGATTACTGAAAGAGAGAATGAAGACAGCATCTTGTTATAAAGAAACAGGTTAAAAAGAAAAGTGGTAAGAAATCAGTGTTAACCCCAAAGAGGTGGTGGAGGCTGTGGGAGTAAGATACAAGGAGCACCAGTCAGACAGGCTAAACTGTGCCCTGGTGTCTTTCTGTTAGACCAGTTCAGTCAGCGGACAGAAGCCGTATTATGGAACTGTGGGCCTGGCCAAGAGGAAGAACAATAGCCCCTGTGTGCCGGACCCTTGGGAGCATCCTAACAGCTGGGAGATAGGAGGTCTGTCTGTGGCTCCACTAAATAGTATGTAAACGGGAACTGCAAGTTGCACACACACATTAAATTCTGCTCTCCTCGGGCTTCCCAGAATCCCTGACCCACCTACTCCACATTGTTTTTTACCTATTTGTCTTGAGTTCTTCTCCCTCCACTTCCGTTTCTCTACTCTGTAATTATTCTGTGTCCTCCAATCACCCGACTCCACCTCGAAGAGGAAAGACAAAAGCAAGCAATACCGTTCTCGCTAGCACGAGAAAACCAGAGACTGGCAGAGGATCAGAGCAATGTCAACAAACAAGAAGAGGTCCAAAAGCCTCCGCGGGAGGCATGCCAAAGCTGTTCTCTCACGGGGGCCTCAGAAACACACAGAAAAATATGAGAAGTGCCAACTGTGCAGGAATGTCAGCCCTTGAAGCAAAAAGTACACAGAAAGCATCAAAACTGAAAAATGTTCTGTGCTATTGTTAGAGTACACCTGTAGGGAAGGCCGTTACATGGATGAAACTGAGATTATGTATGAAACTGTTGACTTTATGATGCTGTGATTCTGGACAACTGCGCACCACTGGTTCTGAACCGCAGCTAACATTGTGTGCACTAAAGATCCATTTAAGTTTCTATTCAATAAAGTTGGTGCAGTTGCTTTGATTCAGTCTTGAAGCCACTTTTTTAAGGTGAAGCTATTTTTGTTTGTTTTAAGTACAGCTACTTCTAACTAGCCCCTTCTAACTAAAGACCTAAACTGGACTAATGTTATTATTAATAACCAGAACAACCAATAACACAAAGCCACAATTGCATTTTCACTCTATGATTATTGTAAAGCACAACAAAGACTGTGCCTGGATCTAGGCTCACCTACATCCTCAATACAACCTCTGCAGCCAATGTTTCATAGGATGATTCATTCACAGCCAGAACATCTGAACAGACATCTCCACTACCGGCCATGTTACTCAACATTTTTTAAGCAAGCAAACCATCAAAAAGAGAATGAACTCCGCCTGCGTTTATACGGGGGATGCTGCAGAAAATCAGGCAATGCAAAGTTGCCTCACTGCCTGTTCATCACAGGCAATGCCACATATAGAAATAATGCACCATGGCCACGAAAGGACACTGCTCTTCGTGCTCACTTTTTTTTCCTTCTTGTACTTGAAGAAGTACAGAGAAGGTTTCAAATTTCACAAACCACGATTTCAACCGGGCTGCAAGCTTACCCTCCCCCCATGACAGTGTGCAAACCGAGCGGGCTGGAATATACCCCAGCTCCTCTCATCAGAAGCAAGACAGTGCGTTCTTATGTGGAAGAAAATTACAAGTCAGTGCTGTTGGTTTGAGCATACTGCAACAAACAAAAGTCTGCAAGTGTGTTTCGTTTAAATACCCCCCAGCAAGGATTATGCAGACTGCATCGTCAGATCATTTTGGGGGCATTGGTGATTCTTTCTGACTAACATGCTATTCCTCACTGTATATGTCAAGACACTGCGGCGGAGCTCATGCAGATGTGGAGCTGCAATTTATCAACCAGCAGTCCCGTTAAAAATGCATTTCATTAAATAAACAATCAGCATGCATCTTGCAGGATTTCTTTTAGGGTTTGATCACTTTTAAAACCAAGCAGCGTCACCTTTATCACCTGTATGCAGGGTTGATGTTGGCGTCAGAAATGGCCAGACAGTATTGAATTACTAAGACCGTTATCAGTCCCGCTCCTTCAGTTGAATCTTATGTTACAACATGACATTAGGCGTTATGTTGACATGCAGTAACATTAACGAAACGATACTAAAGTCAAATATTTAAGTTAAAACATGGTGAAAGTACAACGCGTTCAAATAAAACATTACCTGGTACGTTTGTTATAATTCCAGTTATTTCCTTTGCATCTTCACTTAGCGGTGGAGAGTACCACGGCGTGCAAGATTTTAAATCCCCGGGTCAGATCCATGGTTGTACCGTATCTGATATCTAATGCGCTCCTGCTGGTAGAGGCGGCGGCGAAGAAGAGTCCAATCACTTTTTTCCGAAGGAATTCTCAGAATAGATGCCGATTAAACTGGCATTAAATATGGTTATTTTACTCAAACACGAGGCTACGTAAAACAAAACATTTATCTAACTGACACGTATGCGATATTTGTTTTCCTTTCCACGGTAACGACAGCGAAATGTCGCTTATTTAGGAGAACACATCCCCATTGCGATCTGTGATAATGGTATGAACCACTCTATTGTTGGGGCGCGAGGAAGCGTCCCATGCTGATGTGTGCTCGTGGGAAGCTCGCGAGCAACGCGTGCGCTGCAGCATCGGCAAGATGTTGTGTTCAAACAATTACAAGATTAGACAGCGATTTATTTATCTCAGCCTTCACTGTGAATTTTGTTACCCATAAGGTCCATCTCTAGCTTGATAATTTTATTATGTACTGTGTAAATAAGACATATTTCAGTAAAACTGTGAACAATGTAGAGAGGGAACGCATCCAATTACCCCCTCCTAGTCTATACTCTGGGCTTAAGCAATGCGCAATTTGTAATGCTTACACATGTCTTTATTTTATTAGTATGTGATTTAATAAACACAATATTTTTATTTAAAGAGCTGTGTTAAAAATATTCACAATCCCTTCATATGTAGGATATATTTAACAATTATCCAAAGACCAGGTTTGTGTGTGTTTTCCCTGAAAATGGCGTATATTCAAACCTACTCATTTAAAATTAGAATAATACTATAACATTTTATGTTACATTATAACAATTTTGGATTTAATTATGTTTATTTTAGCATTCATTTCGTACATACTAAGCAAATAACATTACACATTTCGCTCCTCTTTCTTTGTTGTAACAAAGGTTTGGGACATAACTTTTGGGACCAAGATTTTTAGTTGGTACTGTGGAACTATGGATCCATACTTCCAGTTGCTGTAAAAAGCTTTTGTGTCAGTTAGGGTAACCAGTTGGAGATAACAAATTTAACAATTTTTTTTGGTTTAAAAAATTTTATTGCATAATGTAATGCAATAACATTTTATTTGTCAGAGAACCTCTATCTTTTATTTAATAATTTGTTTAGAGCATTTGAATCGACTGCTGCACACCTCAACCCCGTCTTTTTGTTTCTGGAAATGTTTTAATTCCACTTATTTTGCACAAAAGAAATATAAGAAACAAAGTACTTTTTTCTTACGTTCTTTTTAACGGAAGTACCGCCTTTCTGCTTCCGGTAAATTCACAACATTCAAGATGTCTGCCGCCATATCTTCCCTCGTTTCGTACGGTAGCGATTCTGACTCGGAAAACGAGTCTGAATCGAATACCAGTTCCGATAGAGGTGACATGAACGATCCGGACGCTACAGCCCACCTAAAACCGTTGCAGTCTGGATGCACAATGTCTTTGTCTGTTCTCAATTCTGCTCCCGAAGTTGCTGTTAAGGTAAGCTAAGTTCAGCAAGCTAACTAAAGTTAGCCTACTTTTGAAGTTATAATTGTTGTAGTTGAACATGTATTTACATAACACAGTACTAACTCAAAAAAGAGAAGGAATTCGTTAACAGACTAATTAATTTTATTCGAAATAAATCTTTTTCGGGAAGATGTGAATGCTTAGTGGGAGAGAAACCTCTCTTTGCCCAGGTTTACTGTCAAAGACTAATATTGTAACATGTATTGTTATAAAGCTTGTGGTACCATACTCTGCGACCTTTACTTCACTTGACACAGTTAAGAATATTTTACTTGCCAAATAGAAATACTATCGATTCTATTCTGATTATGTATATCTTCATGACAGGAAGCTGTCGAGACAGGGATACACTTGGACCCTGCTCTAAAAGAAGTTTCCTATAACCCAACATTTGAAACAATGTTTGCACCCGAGGTAAGCCTTGCAAAGTATTTATGTCTGATCAAGCATATTACAGATATTTAATTATGTTTTCATTATTACCTTCGCCAAGGAGCTCATTTTGTCCCCTGCGTTCATCTGTCTGTCAGTAGCTTGAGCAAAAAAACTTTTGTGATTTGTTTTTAAAGGATTGGTCTTGGTCTAACTTAGATTACATAATATTTCAGCGTCCATCTGGAAGGAATTGGGTATACACACATTTTTAAACAGATTCATCATAATAATTGACATACCAAATATACAAAGTGTTGATGATGGAACATTATATTGTTTCAAGAAAAATATCTTACCTGACTTTGATGACTGCAACACACCTTAAAGAATTAGAAACATGGCTTTTTCTATCACTGTGTAGCATTTCCTCTTTAACAATTGTGTGAGCGAACTGTGAACTGGGGGGGACCATGGAGGGGTGAATACTGAGTTTACAATTTTTTCTGAAATGTGCAAAGCTATCCTAAAAAATGTGTTCTAAAACCTGCCTTATAGCACTGATAGTACGTTTTTTCTATGTGCATGATGCCACATTGACACACATGTACCGGAACTACAAAAGATACAGGCATTTAAAAATGATGACAATAAGCTACAAAGCACATTTCTATTATATTCTACAGAACTAAAAGAGCTGAGTCCAGTACTGATTCTTCAGCCATAGGAACAGAGATGTCAATGATATTATGTACTATAGATGATGGGATTGTTCAAAGTATTGCTGAGGAACATTATTTTGTTATCGCTTTCCAAGTTTGCTTAGACTGGGAGTACTCACTTTGGTTCTATGATGACTACAGTCCAGTAGGTTTTCCATGAATCTTTACTCCACCACAACAGACTCAAAATTAATTGAATTTGTGCAGAACCTGATTGACTATTAAATTAATTTAATTCCAGGTTATTTATTTAGGAATACATTGAAAACCTGTTGGATCGTAACATTTACAGGATCAAATTCACTTAAAGCTTAGTCTACACTCTTTAATTCTCTGAGAAACTGCCTCTCTGAAGGGATCTTTACACACAGTCATGTGACTGAGCGGTTTCCAGTTAAGGTAACCAGGTTTTAACATTTTTCCAGCAGTTTTTTATCTATTGCTTTTCCAAGTGTTTGTTGCTGTGACCCTAATATTTTGGACGTGGAATTAAATTCAAGAATATATTCAGTATTTTTATTAGATTGTAAAGTTTCACATTTTTGTTTGTCTTAGTTTTAGCTTCAGCAGTAAATAAAATATTGATACAGTTTGAAAGGCATCGCATTATTTTTTTTAGCAAAAAAAGTTGGACGTTTTGTGCTCATAATAGCCTTTTTTTGCGTGTGTGTCCTGTTAGTTTGGACCAACGAACCCTTACAAGACCCAGCAAATGGCTGCCCCCAGGAACATGTTGTCTGGCTATGCAGAACCTGCACATGTCAACGACTTCATGTTTGAACAGCAAAGGAGGACTTTCTCTACATATGGTAAGATTGTTTTTTGAAGTATTTGATCAGTATGAATGATACAGATGGTGGTCTGATCTGCTTTGAATTTGAATGACATTACCATCTTTTCTTTTCTGCTTGTAGGTTATGCTTTAGATCCTTCTGTTGACACACACCAAACATCCACTAGTAGCTACATTGGTGCAGTGGAAGAGGCTGAGAAAAATAAAGGTAATCAGAAACAGTAATTGATTTTTAATGACTTTGCCTTCATCATAATATTTTTTAATTAAAATATTTGTATGAAATAGTTTGTGTAGTTAATGCCTCTGAAATCTCACTACTCCCTCTCCAGGACTGACTGTGTTCGAAAGCGGTGGGAAGAAGTCAGAGAAGAGAAAGAAGATCAAAGGTGGAGATGCTGGAGAAATTGATAATTTCCTTGGACCATGGGCAAAATATGTAGATGAGAAAGATGTGGCCAAGCCGACAGAGGTGATATTTTATTTGATATGCTGTGTAAAATGTTGACAGTGTTTCAATGTTTTCACACAATTAAGTTACTTTAAGGAAAAAGAAGCTGCTAAAAACTCACCAGGCAGCCCCTATAAGGCGTCTGTTATTTTACTACATCAGAGCATCCATTCAAGATTAAACTAAGTTTGGCTGTTCCATGCTTGCTACACGGTTATATGAAATATTACAAGTGCTTTTAGTTTCCTCATGATTAAATTTATCATGCAGGAAGAGAAAAAAGAGCTTGATGAGATCACAGCCAAAAGGCAGAAGAGGGGAAGGAATGAGGACGAGGCTCCTGCAGAAGAGAAGACTATTCTCCACGGTACAATGCTTTTCCTTGATTTTTTAATAGCAGTGCCATATAATATATTTATTTATCTCTTTTAATGTCACCTTTTTGTTTAAAGAATGAAATTAGATTTTGTTTTGTGAGCTGAATATGATCAGAATTTCAGCGTTACAGGAGCTAAAAGCCCCACCAGTAAAAAAATAAAATCAAATGGTACAGATGTTGTTTTTCTTTAACAATTTCTTTGGCTTTGTTCTCACCACAGTCAAAGAAATGTACGACTACCAGGGCAGGTCATACCTTCATGTCCCACAGGATGTGGGCATTAACCTGCGTTCTGCAGAGGCTCCAGACAAGTGCTACCTTCCCAAGAAACAGCTTCATGTCTGGTCTGGACACACTAAGGTGAGAAGAGCATCTTTGAACGCTAAAAAGTCCCTTTGAAGAAGCTTCTACATAACATCTATAATGAAAGAATACATAAAAACTAGGAGTTGGTAAAAACTTTGGTACTTTTACCTCAAACTAAGTATTTTTAATAAAATGTTAACATGGTCATACAAAGCTATTCTTCCCTCAGTAATATTCAGTGATATGTTTATTTTTCTCCTTTATATTATTTTACTTCTGTTCATCTATTCTAACTTATGCTAATTTATCTTTTTTTTTATTGTTTAGACACATAGCAGCCTATCATACATTACTGTGTTAAAGACAAAGTCACTTGTGAGAATTATTTGCTTTTAATGGAGATTAAAGAATGGGCAGTTAAAAAAAGACTAGTTATATAAATTATTAACATGTTTACTCTCCAGGCAAACACTTCATTCACCAATGTTTTGAAACTATAAAGTAGATGGTATAAGGAAAAAGGTCTGCTCTGCACATGCTCTGTCTTATGCGCATTATGGTGCAGCTGATGCTATAGCCTGTCTGTAGCAGTGGCTTGGCCTCATCCGAATAATGACAATTTAATATGTCTATGCGGTTACATGTAAAAGTTTAGATGAAATATAGTCTTTGCCTTAAGCTTGCAAATTGTAATATCAGATCATTCGAACCAGGTGGAAAATATTAAAATAGACCTAAGTTTATGTGTCTTAATAAAAATAAATATGGAAATCAGATTCTCATTACTAGAGCCAGGAACTGAAATTGAGACAGTCACTATCATAATGAAGAGTTTCATGGTTATTAAAATCCATATACAATAAATACATAAGTTTATCATGTCTGCTTGTTTTCCAGGGTGTCAGTGCTATCCGATTATTTCCTCGATCTGGTCATCTCTTGCTCTCCTGCTCCATGGACTGTAAGATTAAGGTAAATAATTACATTAAGTGTCATGAAAAACACAATGCATGTTAGGTCTGTCTAAATTAGGATTAGCATAAAATATTGTGGTGATTTTTAAGGAATCTGATCTGTGTGAGAAATTAATTCAATTTAGTTGACTGTATACAACTGTAAAGCATAAAGAAAATCTATTCTGGCCAAGGAGGGCTGTAAACTTAGCAGTTTATCTGAGGTAAATGCACACACTCACCTCCCCTGTTTTGATTCAGTGTAAATGTCTCATTTCTCTACAGTTGTGGGAGGTATATGGAGACAGGAGGTGTATTCGGACATTTATTGGTAAGTGAGCAGAGTTTTCTTCCTGCAGCCCATTTATTTTATTACCCTCATGAGTCTCTTGCTATAAAAGAGTCACTTATGAAATTTTTAAAGATGCTTATTTGGCATAAAATAATTATTATTTTGTTACATGAATAGCCCAAGTCCAATTATATTGTAAGGTGCACATACATGTTATGAAGAATAACATATTTTATAGGACAGCTTAAACATGAAAAACCATTACGCTTGATGAATTATGGTCTGTGGAAGCAATGTAAAATAATGTTGCTGAGATTATTTCCTGCCATTAAACTTTGCAACATTTCTTTACCAGCTGGTTTTCTAACCAAAACAAATTGTTGCTTCTCTTGGTCTATAAACCACAGATCACTCTTTCTGTTACAAATATATAAAATATGAGTTTCCATATCAGTGAGATTTTTAAACTAAAATGTTCTCACAATGTTGCTCTGCTTTTTGTTTTTTATTAAAAAAAAAAAGTTATTGTCAACAAGTCATTTTTGAATGCACACAGATTATGGTATTGAAAGTCTGCCACTAGGAAATGGTACAATGGTAGCACAGACATTGTTTCACTTGACTTTTACTAGTAAAAGTGAATAAAGAAAATTATGAGAAATAACTACAGTCACCACACTTGAACAACAATTAAATAATAGTGACAGCTTAACTATCTAAAGGTTTTTCTGTGTAAAACGGTGTAAAGCTTTTTCCATAAACAGCAATAGATCATCAGCAAACATGCTCGCATGAAATATGCTTATCATGTAAATGGATATAGCTTTATGAGAAATGCATAGCAGTGACAAACTGTATATTCAGCATTACTGTATCATCAATGCTGCTGATCACTGACATGCTTTTTATGAGGTGTCTGAAGAGAAGTTAGGGTGCTCGGTGCATGCATTCAGATCACTCTGCTACTCTTTCTAGAGACAACACACTGTCAGAATAGAGATTGTTTGCAGCAGTGGTTCTGCTTGTCAGCGCCTTCACTAAACATACATAATTCAGAAGCCTGGGGGCTAAAATGAACGAGGGGCAAGGGAGGGCAGAAGACATGGTGTACAGAAAGAGGGGATGTCTTTAGGAGCGAATGAATGCTGTTTTTTTCTGCTTTTGTGTTGACTTTTTGTTTTCTAGTCAGACCCATTAGAAATGAAACGATGAGGAGCAACTTATTGGATTTTTATTTCCTAATGTAATGTTTTTAGATTGCATCTTGTTATAATGTCTTGTGATTGACCATTCGGTTTTATAGGAAATTGCACACAGAAATTCATATTTTAATTTAATCTGGGACATGGGCTGTTGCGTACATATGCAGCCTGCTTTCAGCTGTGTCGGTCTTATCCGTGGGATCCTGTATGCACCCATATCATCAGGGTTTTTTGCAGTTGAAACCATGCTTTTAGCCTGCCTGCAAACCAGGTTAGAGCAAACATGCAGGCGAGTGCTAAGCTTCAGTGGGAACTTTTATCACAGTGCAGCTCTGATAAAAGCCAGTTTTAACAAGGGAGATGTCAGCATGTTCTGAGACTATAGGAACCTCACATCTTTCACATGAAGAAAAGCTAAATGCAGAGATGGGGATTAAAGGAGAATTTTAAAAAATGGAAGAGCTAAAGCGATAATAAGCTTGCTTTTTTTTTGTTCATACCTTTTCTCTGTGGGCTTATTTCAAGATGAAATTTCCCTTGTAACATCCGCCTAATATTTTCCTCTAAGCAATCCATAGTTCTGTTAAAAGATTGGTTATTCATCTTACAAGGGTATCAAAGTGTAGTGGGGGGAAATGGGGGTGTGGTAGAGTTGGTAACAAGACTGGGGAAATGTTTAATGTTAATTTAGTAGAGTTTGTATTTATTAAATGTGTGAACTGTCTGTGTGTTAGGTCACAGCAAAGCTGTGCGAGACATTTGCTTCAACAACAGTGGGACCCAGTTCCTCAGCGCTGCATACGACCGCTACCTTAAACTGTGGGATTCTGAAACAGGTAAGTTCTGCCCCTGTTAACAGTGCACCTTTTTCTTTTAGTTTACACATAGTTCTATAAAATAAATTAGTGTATTTCAAGTGAGTAATGGGTGATGAATTGCAGGAGTTGTCAACTGAGCAGTGTTGGAGAACAAAGATAACTTATTTTTATAAGGGTGTTAAAAATAATGCCTTAACATGGTCACTAATTTATGTAATTAATTGAATTTAACTTTTCGAAATCATTTAACGCATGCACAGCATGCCAAACCCCATTAATCAGTCAGTTCCTTGTTACGATGGAGGGACATGGAGCCATATAGAGGCAAGATGGAACAAGATGAGCTGACAGGCCTTATGGATGGATTAGAGCAGGGATTTCCAAACCAGTACTTAAGGGCTGGTATCCTGCAGGTATTCAATGGTTTAAATAAACAGCCTATTGGCAGACTTGTGGAGAAATAGACAACAAGCTGAGTATGATCACTTTAATTGGAATTGGGTGTCTTTCAATCGGGGAGACCTTTAATACTTGCAGGACACTGGCCCTAGTGGATCAGATTTATAGATCCCTGGATTAGAGTATAAAAAGAGCATTAATTTAACAACCAATAAACAGAAACTGATTTAGAAGATCTGCAAGGACTTTTAGCTTCATTAAAGCTGTTGAATCTTAATGTAAGCAGAGACAGACAGTTCTTTGTGGTCTGATCCATTCAACCTTCACAGGGAGTTGTGTCTGCAATGGACCGGGTATCGCTGTGGGTGGGATGTCTGTTTTTTTATGTGTAATAAACAATTGACCCACTTATTCCATAAACAGCAAGATGACTTGGCCACGGCATGCGACTGTGTCTGTGTCTTTAAATTTCATGTGTTGTAATAATTTTTTAAACATTTCAAAGAAACATAGGTATTATTTTCATTTAAACATTATATTCAAAGTCCAGCCCCTTGTCACAGAATTTTGTGATTGAAAATTGATATAATAGCAGATGTAATCAGCACTTCTAACTCAGCTCATATTAAGCTGACTTGTGAGAACAACTTTGAATGGCCTGTTTACATATTTGTCTTTAGTAAATCTGTTTCTTTGTTAAAAAAAAACTTAGTTTTCTTGCTTCATCATCACTTCTTTGAGATCAATACTACTCCTCCAGCAGAGGGCAGAAATTGGGTAACACCCCCCTTTTTGGCAGGCAAAAAGAATCAAATGCTTTTCTCTAGTGTTAATAAAGCATGATGTGATATTAATTCATTTATTTGTTTGTTTGTTTGTTTTATTGCTCCAGCCATTGTCTTGTCATGCTGCATAACTAAACTAGGTCATTTTATTCCCCAGCATTACTGGACACAGAACAAGCTAGAAAAGCACTCTGAGAGAGCAGACTTCCCCCAAGCTGCTAATTTTCTGCCCATTTTATAACCCTGCATTCATTTATACACTATTAGATTTGATTCCTAGTTGTATTGATAATGAATGCATAGTGTCTTGGCTATATTGTGGGATTTGTTGCATGGGAGCTTAGTTTGTATGGGATAGTAGTGATGAAAATTCCAAAGAGTCACTATTTTTTTTCCATTTCTGGATCATCGTATCTAAATTTTTGGCAGGATCCAGACCTATTTTTCATAGTTGTAAAATCTGGTGGGAATTTCTTTCGTATTTATGACCGAGCATCATGACCATTTATTGTGGAGTTATATGCATATAGAAAATGATCATCTTTCATAATGACAAGTATTCTAAAAAAGTTTTGGATCCAGATTGTGATTTGATCACTTTCCAAATAAAATGGAATCTAAGTAACACCAGGGCCCTTACTTGGAAAAAATATTATAAAAATCCAGCAAGTAGTTTTTGTTTAAAGTTTCTAACAGACAGATAAACAGAGAAATATTGGCCAAAACCACAACCTCCTTGGCTGAGGTAATAAAAAAATTACTCTTGGCATTTCAGTAAATCTGATTTTCTATCTTTTTATTATTTTTTGGTATTGGTGGTTGGAAAATTACTGCTGTGGTTTAGTTCTGCTAAATAAACCCAAAGAAACAAAATTTTTATGTTTTCCAGTTGAGCTCTCACCACCTGCAAGGATTGACCAGTACAGTGTTGCAGAGTGTGTCCTTGTATTTTACACAATTTGAGTTAGCCTTCCTGAGAATCCACTGTGGATTATTCTGGGACTCTGACTTTGCTTTCCTCCGCAGGTCAGTGTATTTCCCGCTTCACCAACAGGAAGGTGCCATATTGCGTCAAGTTCAATCCAGACGAAGACAAACAGAACCTTTTTGTGGCCGGCATGTCTGATAAAAAGATTGTCCAGGTAATTGTCAGCATTCACAAATAAAATTTGGACTAATGTGGCAGCAACTTGCTGAGAAAATAAATGAATGGTTGGTTTTCTGTTTCTTTGTTTAAAGTTGGAAAGTGATTTTTTTTTTCTTTAAGAATGTGACATTTTTTCCTCTTTTTTTAGTATTGATTTGTAAAAAGAACTAACCACATAACTGTTAGTATAACCAGTGGTCGTTACTACAATCTAGCACAACGAGCAGGGCTAGTGGTAAATCATGCAGCTCTCCCGTGGGTTATGAGCACAGATGGCTGCTCATCCCGAGGGTAAGATTTAAATAAGAGCCCAAATGGAACCGGGCAGGAGAGCAGTGTCTGTGTGGTTGCCTTTACAATTTCTGCATGCTGTTTTCCAAAAATCTTAATATTCAAGGCTGAATTGTTTGATTTCTGATCAGTGTCATCACATTGGTGACAGCTAAATGTCTTTATGTCCAACATTATTGTCTTGCTAGTTTTTTGTTGTTTTTTTTGTTTCTTAAAAATCCTCTTTGAACAAGAATGAGAGCTGGCAGTGGGGCTAGTTTAGCTGTAATTTCTTAATCCATTTAATATTCCTGTCTGTCTAATGTAAGTGCCTTTATGTTCATTCTGCCGGCTTTGTTTTTGCTTCTGTTTGTGTGTGACAGTGGGACATCAGGACAAGTGAGGTGGTTCAGGAGTACGACCGCCACCTGGGAGCTGTCAACACAATCACCTTTGTTGATGAGAATCGCCGCTTCGTCAGTACGTCGGATGACAAGAGCCTTCGTGTTTGGGAGTGGTAAGTACACTGCATCCTCTGGCTGTATTATTTGTAACTAGGTTTTTGTGTTGTACAGATTGTAAGATTATGCAATTGGTTCCCCCCCCCATATATATTGGCCATGGTATTCTATGGCAATAAACTGTGTCTGATTAAAGCTGATAGATGTAAAGACAAACTGATCATCCCAGGAATTGCTGTCAATCATAATTTTATTTAGTAGTTTTTTTTTTTCTGTTTTATACTTGTGTGTTAGAATTTTCCAGCTTTTTTATTCCTTCAGATCATGTGACTGCAAGATTAACTGCAAACATAGTATTATACTCTTTAAAACAAAGTTAGGGAGCAGAATAAAATGCAAACAGAAAAACAAGCAGCTAAATAACCAAAATGTAAAAATCTAATTTCTCCATTAGTTCAGGATGAGAGCCTCCCATGAGCATGTTTTTTTTAAATCGCAGCGTCAGAGTAAACTGACAAGCCAAGTCGAGCCAAAGATGCCAGGACTGCAAGTCTTCCACTGCAACTGCAATTTTTTTTATACTTATTTGTTACAGGCTTGTACTTCATGTTTTTAACATGTGGGAAATGACCAAAAAAAAAAAAGAACATTTGATTTGATTGATAATTACGGTAATTAGTATTTCTTTGTGTACATATGGCATTACATTTCTCACTCTATTTTCTACTTGGATGTTTTAATGATTTTTTAACGTATGCATATATAAACTCTGCATTCAGCTGCTATTTATCACTGTGAGACAGACCTGGTTTTAAAGCCAGGAGATGGCATGATTATTTCAGGTGCCCAAGCCTAGTCCTCAAGATCGACTGGTTGCATTTAAAGGTCGCAGGTCTGTAGATCTTAAGGACCAGACTTGAGGACTCCTGCTTTAATGCATACTTGATCAAAATATATTGGATCAGAAGGTCACAATAGTAAGTTTTATTTATTTATTTTTGCAGAAAGTCTCCAGACCAAGCATAATAACCATGCAGACTACTCTGTCAGAAACAAGTGCAGCAAATCTACTTTTTTTTTTATATTCCCCCAAGTATAGATATGGCAAATGATAAAAATTGTGGGGCAATGTGCAGATTGCATGCAGCTGCTAACGTACTGTGCAGATCTAATAGTCATATTGTTATCTTGCTACAGCTCAGCAGGAATAAGCAGCTTCACTGCTGAACAAACAGCTGATTTGTAAATGTTTTCCTTTGAGGTCATCTTGCTCAGGGCCTGCACAGGTTTTCACATCTTGTGTTTAGCTAATCTTCATGTGTACTGATAATGCTTTGTGCTTTTTACAGGGACATCCCTGTGGACTTCAAGTACATTGCTGAGCCCAGTATGCACTCAATGCCAGCTGTGACACTCTCTCCAAATGGTAAGTATTCAAATCAGGGTAAAACACAAACACACAGACAAGTACACCATTTGGAGGGCTCTAGGGAGTATAAGCCTAAATTGGTACATCGAAGTAGCTTAATCTCCTCTTGCATTGGTCAAACACAGGCCACGCTCCAAACAGACAGAACCAGTTATCAGACACTATTCCAGCTCATATGTCTATGGAAAAGTGTCTTCTAGCGACCCCCATAACTCAATCTACCACAAAGGTTGATGTTAAAGTAAATTTGGATGTATTTATGTTTTTACACTAGTTAACTGGTTTATTTTATGAATAATCCATTTTGATGCTTGTTTAGCTATAGAAGAGTGTAATTAATTTGAAGAGTGTAACATAATTTTTTTCAATGAATCCTTTGTGTCTTTCCTGCATCTCTCTCTGTGCCCAGTTTTGTAGTTTTCATTGTCTTTTAAATTATCTTTCTCAGAGGAGGTCCTTGCAGATTTTTCTTGGCTACTTGTTTGGTTTAAAATATAATTGTACTGTTATGATCAGGCACTACATCAAGGTTTTTCCCCAGTGTCTGAGGCTTTAACCTCTCACAACCTGATTGTGATACAGAGGGGCACAGCAAGTCTATTTTTTTTTTATTTATTTTAGAGAATGTAACGTGTCAATTACCCTTAAACTCACACCAGTTCATCTGGAGCAACCTCAGGTTTGCAAACAGTAAATATGCTCCACAAAGATTTGATTTTGACATTTTTTTTTACCTTTTTGTTGTCACTTTTCTGTCACTTCCTTGTTAGGGTGTAAGGGAAAGTTTAATGGCAAAAGATAAATGTATATATTAAAGGTTTCATTAACCATATGGAGAGTACCAAATGGAAGTTACAACCCCCCATAAGAGTTTGTTAAACCTCTACACATTTAGCTGTACATTTTTCACATGCCACCTATAACCTCCCAATTGTGAGGAATAATAGGCAGTTGGAGGTGGATTTTGGTTGGACATAGCTATTCTTATTCTGCTCCTTCTTTGTTTTATTTTTGTAAGAATACTGTTTCTATGTTGAAGCTTCTCTGATGGCCTACCTAATGAATATATCTGAAAATGCTTTAAAGGCAGAGCTGGTCTGGATGAACGTTGAAATGACTGGTCTGATTTATGCAAAGTAAGCTCGCTGGAGGCACTGGGGAACAGTTGTGTTGTATATAGATATTGTCATGTTAACATGAAAGAATATTTGTGTGACGTGGTATTCATTAGGATTTTGCAGACATTACCCACAGAAAATGAGAGCAAGCCTGCCTCTGTGCTATGTAATAATAATGTGAAGAGACCAGTTTTTGAATCAGGTGTGTTTATTAATATAATTCGGGACTTCTAATACTTCTTTTTTTTATCAGGAAGTCCCTTTCACAGCCCACTTCAATTGCTCTCAGATAAGGGCTATTTTTTTTTATCTTTTCATTGAGTCTGTTTCTACCTAAACGCTCTATGCGTGTTTTCTCTGTACTTTATACCCTCCTTCGGGCATCCTTTTTATTTCTCCCCAACATGATTTGTTTTTTTTAGCACGTGAATAATGAATGTGTTCTCAGTGGGAGATCATTCAGTTTTCTCTCACGCCTAAATGGGACCCAGGCCCCCCTTGGCGCTACATACACAGCCTCTTTCCTACTTTCTCCTCATCCCCTTCTGTTTCCTTCCAAAGACGTGGATCTCGACTTCTACGTTGAAATTGGTTGTTTTCATTCCCCTTTACTATTACGTTTGACATTTGTGAGCAGTAGTGTTTTTTTTCCCCTCTGATGTTTTGTCAGAGACTCTAAGAAGATCTTACAGACACTCTAGTCTTATCTTTCTCATACTTCATTAAAAATTTCCATCACATCCACATTAACTGCACACTGAGTCATGTACTGTTTCAACGCTATAGTCTTGTTTCTTATCACCATGTACTAACATGAACATACGACTTGGAGCGTAACAGAACAACTACTGATTTAAAAAAAGAAAGAAAACCGTCCAAATTAATGAGGACTTTAACGAAAATTTCCGTTCTTGAGCCATTACCTTGTAACTCTTATTAAAAAGTATTGGACTCTGCTGAATGCCCCTCTATCACTTAGCTGTTACGCTGTCAGGATCACAGCCTGGTAGTGGTAGGCAGTACTGAAATACCTTATCAAAGATCCAAAGGATTGCTTGTTAAACCTTTCTTAGTCATACAAACAAGACTCACTGTTAAGCTAATAACCAATTTAAAACTTTGTGTGAGAACCTTTCTGGTATAAGTATGTTATCTCTGTATTTTTCTAATGACTGAATAAAGGTGGTCTTTTTTTATTCGAGTGTGTCACATAAGCTATTAAACTACTACAGCTCCCTAAATTGAGCTTTTATTTACATATTTTCATGGGTTTCTGATCATAGGCAAATGGCTGGCATGCCAGTCCATGGACAACCAGATTCTTATCTTTGGAGCCCAAAACCGCTTCAGATTGAACAAGAAGAAAGTTTTCAAGGGCCACATGGTGGCTGGCTATGCATGCCAAGTGGACTTCTCCCCAGACATGAGGTAAGGATTTACAATGTCAATCTGTTGTTTGATGGAGGGGTAATTATAGTCCTGCAGAAGCCAAAATTTAAGTGCAATAGCTCATTGATAATATGTTTATAAGAAATGCTTGGCAACACGTATTAATGAAAATATACCAGTATTTGGAAGCATACAAGAAAAAACAGCCTTAATCTACCGTATTTATTGGACGTGTGTATCATAAGAAAGGGGCAGTGGGGTGTTTTATGTAGCAATTGAAAAGCTGGTAAACATGTTCTTTCAATAACTTTATACTCATGGCCTGTTTATTTCAATACTCACCTTATGTAAGTTGTCTTATTCTGGGGGGAAATGCCACATCATGTTGTTTAATATAAAATCTACCAGAGGAATGCTTACGAGGATTGTCCAGCTACCCAATTTTAGTTAAAACACCTGCGTTTCCTCACTTCTCACCCACCACCACCCACATCTGTGAGCAGGTACTCGCTTCCTCTCAGTATCCATGGCAACATTGTAACTTCTGACAAGAATAAATAAATAAATAAATATAAAATCTTACTCCCACCTTTTTGGCAGGTGAGAAAGACACACAAGTCAATTTTAGCAAAGTGCTAATTATTTTATCCTCCTCCACTTTCTCTTGCTGAACCATTTTTTTTCTACCAGCTATGTGGTGTCTGGAGATGCAGACGGAAAGCTGAACATTTGGGACTGGAAGACAACCAAGCTGTACCACAGGATCAAGGCTCATGACAAAGTGTGCATCAGCGCCCTGTGGCATCCACATGAAACCTCCAAGGTCATCACATGCGGGTGGGATGGACAGATCAAACTCTGGGATTAGACCCGTTCTTGCAGAGGTCTTCTTTAGATGCACAGACTTGTACCGTCTGCCCCGTGAACTGGTGAAACTGTATTGGAATGAAAAGACTGGTATCCAGTCTTGTTTGTGGAGGTGTTTTTTGGTATCCTGTCATCAGAACTCAAATTGTAAAAACATAGAATATTTGTACTAATATGAATACATACGACTCCTAAACATTGTTTTTCACTGCTAAAGGAACATTAAAGGTGTAGCCTAGTGTTTTTGTTTTTTTTACTTGATTTAATTAGCAATATTTTGTGGTAGTAACATTTTCATTTACATGCCTATCTGCGGAAATGAACATTGTGAAAATTTTAACTTCAGAAAATGAAGCAGTTTCTTGGCTTTAAAAATATTTCATCAACATTTCACACAAAATCTCATGAAGAAATGATTGTATTCATTGCAACCTTCATTAGAATACTGTACACATTATACAACTTGTGTTGTATTGTTTTTAGGTTGTTAGAACAGATAAATATTTTAACAGTAAGGTTGATACTTGCTACACAACAATAAAAATGTGTGTGCATATATATATAATATGTATATTCCACTTTTCAGAGAATCAGTTTCTACCTTTTCACTTTTTGACAGTCTATTAATCTAAATGCCATGTTATGAGCTGCGTCTTGGCTGTATATTAGCTGCGACTGGCTGTTGGCCAGGCTCAGTGAAGGCCTTGATAATCCTGACTGTGAATCATGCTGACCTGCAGCCGCTATGAGGAGAAACGTAAACCCTCTGGAGGCAATTACTCTGCCCCTTTAAACGCTTGAGGTCACACCAGACTAAGAGATGATAAACAGCAGGATAAGTTGAAGCATGGAGCTTTATTAAAAGGTCAGAACAGATAAAAGTGTGCTTTTGTAGAATGACTGTAATAGTTCAGTTAAAACGTCCATGAAGAAGCTTTTAAGTCATGTGAATTTTTTTATGTTGTAATCCTTGAAGACTTCCACTGCGTGTTCACCCAGCTCAGGGTGTAAGCACTGCTGGCATTGAGAACATTCTTGTGCAGGAAGAGGTGGGGTTTGGCTGGGTCCCTGTGGACATAGAAAAGATGGAAGTTTGCATGTTCGAGCTCCTTGAGCAGGCTGAACCAGTACCGCACCACGGATGGGTCATCGCCGCCTATTTCAAAACCTGCCCAATGTAGATGGAGCTCTATCAGCAGCTGACCCACTGACTCCAGGACTCCCTCCAAGACCAAATTCTCCAGAATTTTCCACTCTGCGCTCTCCATATCTGCTTTAAGTACATCCACCTGGAACAGGGAAAAAGTATTAAACATTTAGTTTTCATTCTATAGCTAATGAAAAGTTTCATTGTAGCTTTAAAATGGCCTTCAAGAATATGAAGTTGTTGAATGTAAGCTAATAGAAGATGGAAAGGAATAAGTGAAGCTTGGCTTTTGATCGCGCTTAGCAATGCTGATGATGGATTGAGCAAAAGAGCTGCTTGACAAGGCTTGCTGTGATGGAGCAGGGAGGAAATGCATCATAAGATGAATGTTAATAGCACCCTGAGGTCATATTCATGTAAAAGAATTCATGCCTGCCCAAAGTTTAATACATATCAGAAGGACCCTGGGTTTCTTTGAAGGTTTATTGCACTGCTAAAGTTGTCATTGCCTGACCTTTGGAGACAATAATGCCTTTGTAAGCTTGTATTGATTTATTTAGGAGGAGATATTTGGACTTACTGCTCAAGATGTCAATATTTAATTAAACATTAAGCTAATTATTTCATTTCTGCTTATTTGTAATTTTCAGTTGGGGAGAAAATGCTTCTACAAACCAATGTGACAGCATATGAACTGCAATGGTGACATTTCTGTTTTATTTCAAGAGAAATAAAAACATATTTAGAGTTAGCAGTCTGTTAGCCTAGCTTAGCAAAAGGGCTCCACATTGACTGAGATGGCTCGCAACCCCCAAAGACAATTTCTGATACGATGACTTTGCATACTCACATTCCTGTCCTCCATTCAGTGTGAAATTGCACTAAACAGCCGTCATGCCCAATGGGCTTATGGTTCCTCATAGTGCCTCATGCTTTATGTGATTATAATTAGTGCAAAGCCATCTCAAGATTAGTCAGCGAGTCGGCACAAAACTTCAGTTTAATAATGACAACTCTTTAGTCTTTGCTAACTAATTTGAAATGAGAGTTGGTAAACTGACTTGTTAAATGCAATAAAGAAACTGTTTTCCATTTTGTTCTTGCCTATTTATCCAAAAATAGAATAAAAAAAATTAAAATCTTGGTTTAATTTGCCTGAATTGAATTCTAAAAAGAAGTTTTGATCATTTTGTTATCAGCTACCTTTATGCTCTCAATTGTCCAATATACAGCTTTTTTGTTTCCACATGACACCCTGTCAGTGACATTTGTCTGTGGATGTGCCGGTCACTGGAGATCCTTGAATGAGTCATTTGTGTACATTTGAACCCCTGCAGATAAGAAATAAACTCAAATGTGTGTTGACCTTTCTGAATGACTCAGTTTCCTGTCCGAAAAGCTGAGTGAAAGCTTTTGAGAGGAAAGAAATTCTGCTGCGGTTGTTGCTCGCTCCTCTGGCACACTGCATTCTCCCATTAAAACCTCATTACCAAGATGCCTGTGTGGCTCTGCATTCAAAACAGGTGAGTTTGTCATCTATATAATAGCAGGGTGCACAAACCCCCACACACGTAGTGCACATGCGCATGTTGTACTTGTCCAATACTTGTCAGACAACATCCTTCTATATTCACAAACCTTGTATAAGCCACCTTACTTTGCAGAAAGGTGTGTTTTAGACACATTGCAGAAAATCTCAAAATAAATGTATATGCTATGTATGGTAAATGTGTAATAGAGAATACACTTTGAAGTCATTTTGAAGATAACTATCGTCTCCATAATGAACTTCAGCACCTGGAGAAAACAAGCATCGTATGGATTGGAGACAAAAATCTAAAAATACTGTGTAAGCCATTAGATAACACGCATGTCAGTTAAAGTGGCTTAATTCTTGATAACATACTGTATAACTCTGATTTAGATATAAAGGATTCCACAGTGCTCTCAGAAGAAGACCAATTAGCTTCTGATTATTCATGTTGTTTGGTTTAATATAATAATGTAATAATTTCTCTGTAATGGCTTAAGGATAAAGATGGGACTGGAAAGAATGACTGATGGATGATTTGGAAAAAACAATTTTGCACTTTAATCTTCAGTCTTACTTTAATCAGTATGTTTTTTGTTTGTTAAGTTTTCCTCTAATCAGGAAAGCATAAGAAGTAAAAATACACTGATGCTTCTAAGTATTCATACAAAAGCTTAGTGACTAGATTTTTTAAAACCATGACCATATTTAAGATCTGTGTTGCTTACACTGTCCCTCTTACCTCATTGTGTCCAAAATCATTAAGGATTGTGGCCAGTTTCTTGGTGCTTGTGTACTGACGCTGGCCAGCAAGGGCTGGGTTGGGATCCCTCCAGTCTACAGAGAGCCGATGGAGCCATACTTGGGCTTCTTGAAGGTGAGGCTGCTTCAGGCTTGGATCAAAACAATGGACATCACAGCCTGACCTTGAGAGAAAATGCTCCAGTGATCGGTCTTTCATTCCCAACCTGCAGTCAAAGACAGTTGGTATTATACACATTATACACACACACACACAAACTGCACATAACAAGGAACTGAGGAACAAACTTTGTCTTATTTACAGGTGAATGCATGAATGTATAAACAGCACAATCAGTCCCTCTTCCAAGAATTCTTCTGTTACTCATTGATCAGCCATGAGCTCTTCTGTTCTCATAAGCATCTTATCTTCTAGATTCAGTCCCATTTCACCTCCATTTTGCCATGATGAGGTCTCCCCTTCCTTCTTAATATCAAACAACAGTGATCATCTGGTCTTTTGGCAGTTTTGATGGCATTTGCATTGATGGGTTTTCTATAAAAGCCATTGGTATGTGTCTGCAAAAGGGGACCTAAAGGGGTGTCTGAAAGGTGGGGACAGGTGGAGGAAAAGGGAATGTTCAAATTAAAACCATGTCTGTCTGAGTTTCTTTTTTTTGTTCAAAGGATTTTATTTTATCATAATTTCCCTTCACTATTTCAACTATAAGTCACAAGTGTTTGATTTATTTGTATATTTTCAGGGACAAAAATACAAGGACTTCCTTTATTCCTTTAAGAAAATCAGTCAGTCTTACTAATTACTAATATCAGCCTACAGCTTGAGCAAAAGAAAGTGTAAGGGGAACACTAAAATCCCAAAGATTCATCTAGTGAAAAACAAAACCACACAGTTAATGACATTTTGTAGATTTATCAAGTCTGGTAAACCTCAACATTAAAGCGTTATCTTTCAGCATCATTGATACATTTAATTTATCTGATGACAGTCTTACAATTATTTAAAGAGACATTTGGAGAAAAAATGTTGACTTGTACCGTGCATTCAATTAATCAATTGATTCTGAGATCTATACCAATTGCTTCACATGTAAAATGCAACAGAGTGAATGAAAGATCCCGAGCACCATGAAGTCACTGTGATCCTGATGTAACATGTGTACATCTCAGCCAAACACACACACACAGAGAAATCAATAATTCAAAACAAAGGGAATAAAAGTTTTTGACCAGGAGATACTTGACGCTTCTGTTTGTCTCTCATCTTTCTTTGTTTGATGTTTCTTTCTATTATTCACAACCCTCATTGGTTTTTTTTCCATGTGGCCTGCTTCTCAATTTTGATGTGTGTGTGCATCTTGGGAAATACACAGCCCCCTGCTGTATGTCATGGTGTCTCTCCTTTTTGCCTCACTTTCCCATCAAAATCTTTTACTGATAGTTTGTTTACTCCAACCCCCCCTTTCTTCCTTTCTAGGTTCTTTTGCTGCATTCCCTGGTGTCTTGTTTGTGCTGCTGCTGAACCCTGTAATTGTGACAGTGGGAGTAGATTTCTTTTACAGATGAGGCACCAGGTCCCAAAATGCATCTTACGAGCAAGAAGATGAGAGCTGAGCAGATGCAAGAGATTGAGATATGCAACTAGATGTGTCTTTTTCCAGCTCTAAATATTTCATTGAGAATTTCCCCTTCTTATGCGAGGTGTTTTGCCTGGAAATCACTGCTGTGACACTGGAGATGCCTGGGTATGTTTTTCTGAATGATAGGAGGGAACATCCTCTTCAGAGTGCAGGAACTTTAAATATAGCTGAGGGATTATATAAGAAGGGCGTGCTGTGGTGGAAAGTCCACTTTATGTGATTGTAGGGGTTATTAGGAAAACCCTGCTGACCATCTTATCATGTCAACCAGATGTGTAAATCTGTGTTTAATTGTTGCTCTAAAACACCCAAAGGAAGACTTTGAGCCAATGTGTCCTAGCACAATTTTAATGTATATATATATATATATACTATACAGTCATTTGGCAGACGCTTTTATTCAAAGCACTTGCATATGATAAGGAGACATTTTAACCATAGCTATTAACATGTGGGCTAATAACAGGTGGGAGGAAGCCAGAGTACCCAGAGAGAACCCACGCATACAAGTGGAGAACATAAAAACTCCACACAGAAAGGCCAATGGACAACCCTCCCCAGCCTGTGTTCAAACCAGCGACCTTCTAGCTGTGAGGCCACAGTGCTAACCACTGCACCACCATGCTGCCCACATGTTACACGTGTTACACAATTTAAAATTTCTTCTTTTACCTTTATTTCCATTTTTCAAACACCATGGTTACTGCCTCTTTAAATTAGCATGCACAAGATCCATTAATGACGAAGTGCAGGTATTTTTATTTTCCCTCCAGTGCTTTACCCTACTTATGTGTTCTAAATTTATTTCTGCATGGCCTTCAATCTACCAGGAAGGTTATTGAGAATGCTCTACTTTCAGAGATGGAACAATTTTTCTAAAAATCTATCTATCTATCTATCTATCTATCTATCTATCTATCTATCTATCTATCTATCTATCTATCTATCTATCTA
>JBAMHV010000024.1:11674188-11689618 GCA_037177535.1 Pseudomugil gertrudae
CCCAATTTACATATTCATTGAGGCAAAGGTGCTATTTGAGATGGACGCGCAATTTTGCACCTTTGAAAGACGCAAACTCTTTTGCTCACCGTTAGTAGATCAGTTTGTACCTTTTTTTAGCGTGAGCAATGAGTTTGCACACATTTTAGTACACGCAAACCTTTAGTAGATTTGGCCCACAGTGTTTTTTTTTTACATAAATTCATAACACTTGTCTAATTATCTAATATAAAATCATTCAGCTCTATATGGGTAGTAGGGAATATGAAAAACTAAGAATAGGGTCAATGTAATTGTGCCAAGAACAGATTCTGTGATGGAGTTGAAAATAGAACAAATAATAGGAAACAGCCTTTTCAGTTCGTCCTCTATCCACATGCATATACACATTTGAAGTCAATCTGCTGCCTATAGTCTTTAGACATGCTGTGATACATGCCACAAACTTAACCCTAGTACTTCTTGTTGCCTTGGAAACACACTAGTCATATTGTAGTACCTTCATTCATGCACTCATATATAAATCCATTGATGCATTAATACTCATGACAGTCACTGCATGGACAAAATATGCAAATTGGCAAAAAAATAATGGGCTCCTCAGAAAACACAGCCCTTGTTTTTATTTGCCTGAGCCGACCTTCTTGGCCACTGTTGCTTTGGACAGATGGGGGTCTTATTGTTAGTGGTTGCAATCTGCGCGTCTCTCTGTCATCCTGGAAACTCTCCCAGATATGAGATCTGTGTTTGATGCCTTGTTGGGAAGAGCAGAGGGAGCCTGCTGAGCACCATATGACATTTACTTCCCAAGATGGAGAGGAAAACACAGACAGCATGACAGAGTGACAGCAAGACAGGCCAATGAAATGTCCACACTTGGCTTTGATTCTACTTTTCTTTCTCTCTTTGCATGTAATGTACAAATCCTTGATACATGTACGCTGCACGTTATCTTCTAAAGGTTGCTCAATGAATGACAGTGCCTTTTTGTAAGATTTATGTGTAACAGTGATGTCGCCACAGGTGCTCAACTTGAGTTTTTTTTCATATTACTCTGTTGCCATCCGCTCCATTTGTTTTCTACTCTCATAATCCCTTATTGCCAGTCATAGCAAATAACTTCAACATTTACTGAATAAGAAGATATTAGGTTGTTTTGGTGATGGACAAGGTGTTTTTAAGTAAAAGCAAATATTCATGTATGTGTGTGAATTTGTTTCTGGATTAACACAAGAGATGAGTTAATAATATTAAAGCATAAGCTTCCATTTTCTAAGGTCAATGCATTCATTCATATCAGCTGGGAGGAGGCTGAGAACTTGCAGGAATGTTCCAGTGAAGGCATTCACATCTGAAGGGAGTATTGTGCGATCAGGTCCTTGGACTTGACAGTTTGACACTGACTCCTGCTTATTCCCCCTTCAGCAAGCGCCTGCAAACAACAGATAGAGTGTAATATCGAGTGCAATGACAACCCTTTGGTTTACCACCAACAATATTTGATTTTTATCATCAACATTTAAAAGATGGGAAGTTTCCGGCTTTTAGCTCAGCAGTTTTTTGAGCTTCGAACTAATTATGCAAAGCTCTGGGGTGTTCTGCTGTCTCTTACATCATATTTCTCCAAACCCACCAGAAAAGGAGTGAATGATTATCTGAAAGCTTTCTTTGTGCTCCTTTTCTCTATAAGCCAGCACAAATTCTAAGCTAGCCCTGCTTTTGGCCAGTCTCGGATGCTAATCTCACATTAAGCAAGTAAAGCTATAAACCCTTTTCAGTTGTCTGTTTCTCCAGTGCTGTAGGCATGAACATATGTGCACTGCAGTATCCCTGCAGTGATATGATCCTCAGTGTGAGAAGACAAAGTGCTTGCATCTTTACTGCTTTTAATCTCCTAATTATTGCACTTTGCTATAGAAACTAGAAACACCTTTTTAAGGTTCATGGTACTAATCTGTACAAACGTATTGTTTTGCAGTTGTTGCCTGATACATAGCAAAGAAAGAGGATTTTGTTGTTTTGAATAGCTGTGGAAAATCTTCAAATATTTAACTACAACTACATTGGCAAGTTTAATTTTTCTAAGAATAAATCTCACATGCTGTGACGTAAAAATGGATGCTTTATATACAACACATATTCATTCCTATTGCTGTGTGAAGTAAATGTTATTTGGTATCAAGAACAAAACAGAAATAATCAATAGAAGAACGTGAGATAAACTAAGACGCACACCAGTAGCAACTTGTGAGTTCTTCTTTACTGTGTTCAGATGCACTGAGAGAGGTGTATATGCATGCTTAATTAGCCAGGTGGTGGAAGTTCTTCTGAAAAATGATGCTTTTTATATTTGCAAGAAGAGAATTATGGAACAATCCATCTTTCTATTTCTAACCTGTCTGTTTCTAGCTGAAACGTAGGCATTCTGCCCAATTAACATGCCATAGTTGGGTTTATGTGTAATACCACCACAAAGGCAGATGAAGAAAGCAATGCAGACACGTAAACAAAGATAAAACAGCATTTAACTGCTAATCATTGAAATAACTACTAAAAATAATTACAAGAAATTGTTTAATATTGCAAGGATGCCACTACCATTTAGTAAAAACAATGTCGATCAATAAAGGTGGACTGAGATCCTGCAAGGTCTACTGAAAGCTCAAAATACAGTCTTCTCTAATGCCATTAAACTTTATATCATGTAGAAATTACATCCATCTTAGCATCTTGCAAATCTGCAGCATATGCAAAACTGAAGCTACCGGAAAGGATGGAAACGATCTCATCTTCAGCCAGTGCCTCATTATTGTAGCATATGTCGAGCAGGCCTACAGTTTGGAAAGTGTGCAATGCATTTCTACATTTCTACAACTTTCACAAAGAAGAGGAAATGTTGATTTGATGCTAACTCATTTTAAACCATCAGTGAAGCACTTTCTGCTTTTTTATTGAGAAATTAATAAAAATGCTTTTGTCTGTTTTTACTATAAATACATTTTATGCTAGTTAATCCTAACTTTAAGTTTAAGGTTAAAGAGCATTACTGACTGAAGAGCAAATTCTTGAAGAAAAAAACCCCCAAAACATTCAACCACAGTACACATTGTTGGTTATAAACATGAAATTGTCATGCAGACAATGTGAGGGGGTGGTGGGGCTTTCCTCAAATGACATGTCAGCTTCTCAGCTCCTGATTTCTTGTGACTCACTGGTTCCCTCCGCTGACCCACATAGAGGTTATAGACGCCTGAGAACTGACTCCAGTCACACCTTTGGGATTAAAGAAGTCAATCCCCCTCTCTCTTTTTCAGCAGACCCTCTCTGTCCCTGCCAGTCTCTGTTGAGCCAAGTCTTTCAATATTCAAAGACATGACCAAGGCCATTGGTTGTCTGCATTATAAATTTCTCTTGTGGAAAAAAAGACACACCGAATGAGCTGAGGTTTGTTCAGTGCTGGGACAATGTCAGGACCGCTATTACTCAATATTCAGAATGTTTCATATTCTAATTAAATTGATTAATAATTGCTGTACATAGTCTGACATTATTAATATCTATTTGGTTGAATAAATCAAGATAGTCAGAGTTATTTATGAATTTCAGTAAGTTTCATAAGTCAACTGGAGGTAAAGAAAGGAGCCATGGATTCCTTTCACTTCAGTCAGGTGTTTTTTTCTGTTTTATTCACAGACATATAATATTTTAATAATTTTTATTAATTTATCTACTGCTTCTTGTGGTATTACACATATACTGGGATTTGTGATTTGGCTACAAGCATTTAAAAACAATTGCAAGTCACGATTTTCTGTCCATCTCTCTAACATTTGATGGGGTCATTGACATTTAGTCATATTTACATCACTGGTTGATCATTTCAGGGCCCTGTTGCTACATTTCAAGTCATAAAATATTCAGAAACTTGAAGGCCGGTCTGAAAGAATTCATGGTTCCTCTTAGCTTTGCTGCAGTGATCTATGCACTGTTTTTGTGAGCTTTGAGATTCATGTTGTGTGACACGTGATGGTAGCTGGTTTATCTGGGAGAAATCTCAGAAACATGCTGGAAGAGTTTCAGTAAAAAATGCTCCCTACTGCCCACGTGCTAACAGAGATTTTACCGTGAAATGGGATTGAGAGCAAAGACGAAATGACTAAGTGAATTATATAAAGCAGTTCAAGATTAATAATTAATTTCCACTTTAGTTGTGAAAGCTAAATCTTTCAATGTTATATGAACTGAGGCGCAAAGAGGAGAATCTGCAAAGTGAGCATATGTGAGAAAAGTAAATGATACAATGATCTTCGCCTTTGGACTACAAATAAAACGTAGGATGTAGATCCATTTTAAATATAAGAACTATTATGTAAATTCCCATTATTATCAATGTCAGAGCATATAGGAGACAGAATATGATGATACATGTAGAGGTTGTAAATGGCTGTGTTTCCTTGGCAGGGTGTCATATTTCTCTACATTGATAATTAACCACACCTATCTGAATTCACATGCCATCAGTACGTCCATGAACTGCTTGATCTATTTGACTAGTTGACTCATTCAGAGATTTCTGGATCTCAAACTAAGGTTGCCGCAATTAAATTTGGATATTTGTGTCCTTACATGCAGGGCTCCACAAAAAAATGACAAAAACATTACATCAGGGTTGTGAAAAACTCTGGTCCTTGAAGGCCAGTCTCCTGCAGGTTTGAGACATTTCCCTGCACCAACACTAGATTTAAATTAAATGCTGCCAGTAGCTTATAAAATTCTGCCCAAATATGCAGTCATGTTAGAGTGAAGTGTGTTGAAGTAGGGAAATATGTAAAACCTGCAGAGCAGTGGCCCTTAAGCACAAAAACTTTACATCTGTATACTAAACATTTCCACACAAAACCAGAAACATGTTTGCATTTTTCAGGTTTAATTTCACCTACAACATATAAGTATGCTGAATGTATGAATATGCAGCAGAATTCTGATTCTCTTTTCTGTTTAAGGACAATTGAACCCCCTGTAGGTGTTGATTTGCATAAATAATTCACAGAATATTTATTTTTGGTGCTTGCTTCCCTCTTCCTGCCTGGGTATGGGCTGCACATCTTCCCATGCTACGGGCAGTGACCAGCAGGCATGGTCTCTCTCAAAAATATGATGCCATACGGGAACATTTTTCACGAGCTTTTGAGCTGATAGCAGATGTTTTGCCTTAAGAGGAGTTTCTTTAGTCAGCAAGTCAGAACTTCACTGGAGTGTGTAGACTATGTATTTTGTGAATCATTGTGACTTAGGGCAGTTATTGATATGTTAAAGTTATAACAGGAGCTGAGTCATCAGCTTACAGTGTCTGCTCTTTTTTACTGTTGTCACTTTCTGTCTGTTCCTGTCTTTCTACCTTTCTGACCAACACATTTCATCTATGATTTACCAACGTACCCTGTAAGCCCTCTCCTAATTAGGAGCAAATCCCATGTGAGGTAAGTGACAAGTGATGTATGTCAATGTGTATCACCATGTGGATGTATGACAGCAAATGGTTATTTCTACAACAGTCACATAAAGAGAAACATAATTTGTCAGCCATTGCCTGTCCAGTCACCTTTTTACACTATGAAGAGTTTTTTTAAATAAAAGAAGAAACACACTTTGTCTTTGTGTAGAATTTTCTTTTGTTTTGTGATTATTATAATAAGTTATTATTTTGTTACCACATTGAATGCTCATTTGTAATCTCCTTTTTCATTTGCTATCTTATAGAATGCCTATTATTATGATCTTATTTATGATGTTGAAGGAGCTTTAAAGCATGTAAAAACAGCCAAAATACACAACTTTCAGACCAGATGTGTGTATTTTTGGAAAAATACTATAAAATGTTATCAATCACACAGACAACCTGGGAATAAAATTAGCATGTTCTTGCATTTCTAAAAATATTAAAAGGTGTAAAACATTCATGAAAAATGTTTCCCTTATTCACTTTCAAGTGAGTAAGAAATCACACAAAACCAAGTATCTGACTTTGACTACGTCTTGGTGTTTTGACTCCAAATTGACCATAAATTTAGACACAAAGCCAAAATAACCAAGCAGTGTAAGAAAAGCTAAGTACGTTTCACCATTAAATAGTTTGACTTTACTATTTTAAAATAAAGGCAGCTGCCACGATAATCTGACTTCCTCCAAAGGGTAGAAAATATAAATGTTTGGTTAAATAGTCACTCTAAATTCTCCCTAGGAGTTAGCATGAGTGGTTGTCTCTCTGTGTTAGCCTCATGATGGACTTGCAGCATGTCCCTTACCTAGTAGCTTCTGGGATCCAGTGCCCCTGCATTTTAATAAGCAAGTATGACTAATAGATAAATGTCTTTAATCTCTCATATCACTGGTGAATAATTTTGACCCTCTGTGCTTCTTTGAATTGTGCAGATTTGTTCATGCACAGTCCTTGTAAGATACTCGGTTTATTGTATTATTGTTTATCTTAGACTGTTGTTACCTAAATACATCAGCATGATCGGATTGTTCTACATTATGTTCTGATGCATAAGAAACACCTACTGTGAAGTTACTATGGACTTGTCAAAACTTACTACGTTTTCTTCCAAGACTGGGCTGCAGCTTGCTATTCCTCTAGCAACAAGCCTTCTAACTTGTCATTCTCAACTGCATATTAGCTGAAAGAAGAAATTGGGAAACAACAAAAGGAGTATGGTTGGGAGGTGGCGGCAATTCAAAAGTTCCAAATTGACACTGACAGGAGAGTCAAAAATGCAAGGCGGAGGATGAGAGCGGGGACTGTGTAACATGACAGAGTAAAAGCGTTACAGTGATCTTTGAGATCAGAGCATGAAAGGGAGAAAAGTGAGGGAGAAATGTAAGTAGAGAAAGAGCAACTTAAACAGCCACAGCACAAAACATGGAATTTTCATCCAGACTCCTCCAGGGCATCTTAGGAGACAAAATTAGACAAATAAGAATCACTGAGCATGAGCATATGGTGTTGTGTAATATTGATGATGAACAAGAACACATCTCATGTTGTGGTATGATAGCCCTGCAGTGATTTTGTGCCATTTAAAAATCAGCACCACTGCTCATTTGTTTCTACTTTAGGTTGTTAAAGATTTAGGACAAAAGCGAAAAAGCTCGTTTTTCCCCAGAGAGACAGAATAAGGAAATGCAAAGGACGGGGGGAAGACAAGAACAGGGAGAGGCACATTTGATGTATGTATGTGAATAGATGTTGGTGAGGGAAAATGGCACTGAAAGGGAACAAAAGGGATATGGATGGATTGGAAGATCAAATGACAAAATACACACAGCAGCAGAATAGAGATGAATCATTGAGAAATGCTTGAAAACACAGCAAAAATGGAGAGAAGTGAGGGTTTGTTAAGCTGGTACAACACACCCTTTACAAGTCATGGGGGTCAAACTCACAGAGTTTGTTTTGGTGTATAGTTGTGTATGTGAACAGGCATATTTACCCCAAAGGAGGCTTTGTTTAAACAGTCTTTTGTTGAACCTGAGACTGCACAGATTTAAGATGATAAATGAGTAGTGTTTGACTTGTGGTTTGTGTTATACGTAAAGTTGTTTAAACTGAAAGCATCTGTCAAAAACAGAACACAGGCAGCTCTGTAGTGCAAGAAACTAAAGCTGCAAACCCTCATTTTCATCTCCAAAGTTCTCACAGGCGCTTATTGAACATGCATAGATTCTGCTGCCTGTTCTTCCTTCATCACCCTCCTGGGATTACTGAGCTTTAAGCCAGTGACTCACAGAAATAGAGTGTAAGTTCCTTATTAAGCCACTCTGTCTGCTGCTAAACCGATTCATGGTCAGATAACCTTACAAGAATCTTAATCACAGCAATTAAGAACAAAAGGGTTGATGGTATATTAATCATACCTTTTTGGGCAGGTATAGAAGTAAAGAGTTCTCTCCATCTTGATCCCTCTTCCTAGCCAGACTTTCTTTTTTCAAAGTCCGCACATAAGAGATTCTCTTTTCCATGTCTTTCTCTTGCTTCTTTGTTGCGGCAGAAACTAATTCTGTTCTGCTTTGTTGACCCCAGTTGTGATTAGACTGGGTAGGATGTCCCATAGTTAGGGGTGCAGTGGTGCCCTGCCAGCCTGTGTCCAGGTAAACATGAATGCACACATACACAGCAGTAAGTAGAATCCCCAAACGCAGCAGCCATCCCAAGGTGAGGCGTTCTCTGCACATGTCCATCCACTAGTTTGTCCTCCACGTGTCTGCTCTCTTTAGTCCATCATTTCACCAAAATCTTCAGCTTTTTTCTTTTATCCCATTCTTTTCTCTTCTCATTAAAGAAACACAGCCAGCATATCAAGAACCCTATCTGTCTGCATCTTAGCCAGCATGAGTGTAAGTTTGTGTTGAAGCTCTGCTGGCAGATTGTGTAGCACAATGAGTGCAGGTCTTATTGAAAACTTTGGGAACTCCCTCCTCATACTCATGAGTCCCACTTTTACCAAACACACGCCCCTTTAATTTGCTTTCCTTGTTCTTTCTATCAAGCTCAGATCTCACAAACACACATCGCCCTCTCTCGCTCTGCCCCCTTTCTTGAGGTTATTTCTCCCGCCCAGCAGGCTCTCAGGTTACTGTGCAACTCTAGATATGGGCAGGCCCCGCTACTCTGCTTCAGAGCAATGCAGGACTGTTTCAGTATCCGTTATCTATCTCACTAAACATGACAGCACAGTCTTCATAACATTTTTATCAAATTAAGCATCATGTCAGATCTATTTTCTGTAACAGGCAACAAAATGAAAGTTTAAAGGTGCTGAAACAAGATATCCAATTTTGTTTTCTAACTGGGGGAACCTCTTAATTCCCACATTCAAAGTGGGTGTATTATATGGTTCAGACAAAATAATAATACCTGCCCCTTTCTGTGCAACCATTTCATCAACTGTTCCATTTGTGCTTTAAGTAAAAGTGTGTACTTGTTAGGATAAGAGTTAGGCTGAAATATTTTGAAGGAAAAATGCAAAATGATGGTAAAGGCTGATTTCCTCCAGCTGTTGGAAATTAATGACAAACACCTGTGTTTAGATGTTGTCCTGTGAATAGTACACTACTGCCCTCCTGATATAAAACCATTATACTCCTGTCGTGTCTTTGTTTTATAATGATAATGCATATTTATGCATTGATTTTCTAAACAAAACTGCAGTTTGTGTTTTACAGTCTTTCGAATCAGTTGTCATGAATATTTATGATCACAAACCTGAATTGCTTGTTGAGACACAAACTTTATAATGTGGAGTGAGAAAAGAGAGTATGTGATTTATTATTCTGTGTATTCATTTATTTATTTTAGTTTGTCTATTTATTGATTATATTTGGCCACATTTGGCAGATTTCTTGACAAACACTATAATGCAAAAATGAAAAATAGTAATAAAAGTGTGGATTTTGCATGATTCTTTCCTCGAAATGAGCTTTTTAATACAAAGCTTGACTGGAAAATATTGTACCTCCTCCACTACACACAGTCCATCACTATTTTTATCAAAATCTGAACTATATATTTGCTTTACTAGTTGTACATTTTGAACCATTCATCTATTTACTCACATGCATAAGTAGAGAGGATTTAATTCAGTAAAAACAAAAACTCTTAACATGAGCTTTAAATGTTGAAAGCATTTGAAAGGATCTAGATCAGTGTTTCTCAAATGAGGCTTCAGATGCCTCCTTAGGGTATAAACGAGATTAATAAAATTCTGCTTGGATGACTATTTCTGAACAACAGGTTCAGTAAATCTAAAAGTAAAAGATAGTTCAATGAACTATTAAACCCATGGAAACCCAATGCTGGAACAAAGTTAATGCCACTTACATGAAAGAATCTCTGCTGCCACCCAGTGGGTGATCATGGACACTCGCCACCTTCATGTGGAATTAATTACAACATTATATGAGTATGCCAATGCTCAGTGAGATGTAGGTGAACTTGTAGTTTCCCTAATAACTATAGTTAGAGCTATAAAAGCGTGAAGAAAGAACACATGTAGTCATTATTTTGAAACCAAGTATGATCCATCTGATCAAACCCCAAAGCTCAAATTCTGTTTCTTTACATATGTGAAGCCAGCACATGTGACAATTAGTGGTTATTTTGTGTGCAAAACATACAAAGGAAAATATTTTACCTGAAGAAAATGAATAAACTCAGAATGCCAAACATGTGTTTCGATGACAAAAGTGTTACAAACAGTCAACTAATTACAAAGATTAGGGTGAAACCGTGGCCATGTGGAATGCATTAGAGGCTGGCTGTGTCTTTCCCTTCTCCTTCCTTCTCCTCCACCAAAATGGAAGTCATGAAAACTAGAACTACAGATATTTTTTTTAGTAGACACCAAAGCATTTCAGTCAGAGGTCCACCATTGATCAACAGACTCACCAAGTACAACTGTGGCCAACTTGCAAGCCTGCTTTCATCGTGTAAAAGAGGAAAACTATCGATCATTACGCAAACAGTATGTTGTCAAAAAATCAATCAAACAGCTCAATGAAAACTCACGTCACGATAACAGACTAAAGATATAACAGGTACACAGTTAAGAAACTGAAAGCCGAGAACAAAATGTATATTGAAGAAAAGGGTGTACAAAATGTTTTTGCAGAAGGGAAACACAACATTAATACATTACACTGAATCCACAACTTGATTTAGATTTGAAATGCTGGATAAAATATCCAGGACATTTCTGGTAGGAATGAAACACTGTTGTAAAACAGGTTGCAGCTCCTTAAATGTCTGCTGAGCTCTGAGAGTAAACCAGACTGGACTGGACTAAAAGAGTTTAGTCCAGTAAAGTCAAGGCTTTTTGTTACGCTCAGTGAGCTAGCTGAGATCTCGATAAACGTAACGAAGTGTCACACAGTGGGAAGTAACCAGTTGTGACAGGAGTAGGTGAAGGTTACAGTATGTTTGCTTTTGGTTGAGGCCAAAGACTGTACACAAAAATAACACATCCAGGCTTTTAAAAAAACATATGCACACAAGTAAACTAAAAATATATCATACAGGCTCATCTAAAACTGTGCCAGCTATCTTTGTGACCTGTTTAAAAAAAGAAAAACACAAAACAGACTGGTGACAATAACAGATATACACATGTACAACCACACACAGGAGTTGAGAGTTTGTCATTTTGCAGGTGTTGTGATGGTGTGGCTGTTTGGTGAGAAGCTTCCTGGTTTGATTCTTGGCTGTAGGTTGCTTTTTCTTGTGGGTTTTTTTTCCAAGCATTATCTTCCACAGTTGAAAAACACACATTTTACGTTAATTGGTGATTCAATAGGCTGCATGGTGGCGCAGTTGGTTAGCTCTGTGGCCTCACAGCAAGAAGGTTGCCAGTTCAAGCCGTGGTTGTGGTGGGGGTCGAACTGGGAATCTTTCTGTGAGGAGTTTGCATGTTCTCCCCGTGTTAGCGTGGGTTCTCACCCGGTACTCCGGCTTCCTCCCACAGTCCAAAGACATGCACCTTGGGGATAGGCTGATTAAAGACTCTAAATTGCCCGTAGGAGTGTGTGTGAGTGTGCATGGTTGTTTGTCTGTGTGTGTTGGCCCTGTGATGGACTGGCAACCTGTCCCGGGTGTACCCTGCCTCTTGGCCTCTTGCCCGTTGAGAGCTGGGATCGGCTCCAGCCCCCCGACGCCCCGTTCAGGGAAAAGTGGTAGAAGATGGATGGATGGATGGTGATTCTATATTGACTCTTGCAGTCAGAAAGCATGTAGATATGGAGAGACAAACAGTACTCTAAAGATACTGAATCATTTAATGGTGTGCATGATGTTAAAGTTTACCTGTAGATTCTTTTTGATTTAATAGTAGATGACATGTTTGCACATCTTCAAGTAAACAAACAATTTGCTTTGCTTGTTCATGTTCATAAGAAAAGGAAAAATATGTATTCATTTGGATATTTTGAAGATTTTGACCATAATTCCCTCTCTGATTCAATTCAAACTTGTATAAACTTATCTGCTCAATCTCCTTTTGGAAAATCTGACGATGATCTGATACTTCTCATGTTCTCCTTCATGTACACTCCAACTGCTATATAGCTGTGACCCATAAAAGTGTGTAGCGTTATAGCGACATAAAATAATATTAATATGGAATATTAGCAATAATATTTACCTCGGAGCACCACCTTTTAACTTCTAGCTTACGGTGTTGAACCAGCGGGTGGTCTGGTTTGTCCCTTTGTTCTTTGAGACGAAAGGAGACTTGTGAGAGTGTTTTCTGGTTGGAATACCCTATCAGGTAAATTCACAAGTCATCAGTTGTCACAGTGAGAAGTTTTGGGATAAGATGGCAAGTTCTTCTGGTAAAATAAACTCCAAAGTGTTTGTTAAGGTGAAGGCTCCTCTGTTGTCCTGGAGTCATAAATTCCACACGCAAATAGTTTGTTCCAATGTATCTTTGAAGATAAGTCCGCTACAAGTGTTAAAATGTATTAACAGTAAGCTGAAGTAGCTATGAAAAGGTGATTTGAGGACAAGTCTTGGAGTTCACCCTGTGAGGTTATATTCATGTCAAGACTTAGCATACAAGTGTGTGGAATGTGTGAGATCAGACTCCAGCTGAACATCATAAGGTAAGGTCTGGTCTGAGAAGATTAACGTCTTTATGGTAAATCTTGAGAAACTGAGGAAGAACAAGGCTGCAGGACCAGATGGTGTCAGCTGTAAAGGCCTATGCTTATGTGGAAATGTTATGTGATACTCAGCAGCACTTCTTCAGCCAGAGCCTGAGTTAAAAGTATGTTTGGGTACTGTGGAGGACATTCTTTGTTTGATATCAAATACATGGCCCTTCTGTGCTCACCGAGTTGCCCAAACATCCAGAAAGTCCTGGAGAGCCTGCTACTGGCTTGAGCAAATGGACACTCTGGTGCTGAAGATGCCTTATCTATTTATACACTCTACTACCAGTCTGCACAAAACATGCAATACTGAGACTATATAGTTACTTATTTATTTTCTAGAGCTGTCATTAAAACCCTGTGTAGCCTATCAGCTACAGAAAATACAATATATTCATCTCAGACTTCAAATACATACTGTTGTCTGTAAATAAAAAAATAAAACATCACAGATTTATTAAGGACAAGGATTGACCAGGGAATTGATCTTATAGCTTGGTGTGGAAGCATTTATGGCATCTTAAATCTCACCCTAACAAACTTGAAATGTAACTTGTAACTTTACAATGAGTGGGGGAGCATCATTCACCATCTGCAGAAAGATCTGTCATACTTATACAAGTCAGTGGAGTTCATCTTGGCTTGCAGCCACCTGTTGAGGCTACAGTGTCAGAATCAGTGGCTTAAAGGTGCCAAATTGTCATGGATACAGAGCTCAAAGGTGGGGTGAGGACCCAAATGCAAGCAGCAGACAGCAGGAATCCAAATGAAAATTATTTATTAAACATAAACTAGACTGTAGTCTGAAATGACAAAACACAACAAGGACTAGGACTAGGACTAGGACTACTCACCAAACACATGCAAAACACAGAACCCATCCCGACAACTCAAAACCCAAGCACTAAAATACAGACAGAACTAAACAAGACCCAGGTGAACACAATCAAAATTAAACACAGGTGAAACTAATTAACAAAACATGAAGCTTAACTGAAAATAGAAACACGGGAAACCCAAAAAACACCACCCCAAGTGTCCAAATCATGACACCAAATTATGCAAAATTTACCTTCTAAAGCCATTTGTGTCCCCATGGCCTCTGTACAAGGCAGAAAAATAAGAAAATTCTGTCACCTGCCTTACTTACCGGTACTTGCACCACATTTGAGCAAATGTATGTTCAAATAGATGAGTCTGAGATCTTTCCCTTTGTGACCTCAGGAAGGAAAATAACCACTCTTCCCAGTAATGGATGTGGCCATTGACCTGTCCACTGGCTAGCTGAGCCCATCCTCTAAAATCAGCAGGTGCCAGCAAAATCCTCAACCTCTCCTGGAGAGGCACAAGGAGCGATCACTAACAGGCGCCGCTCATGAACATTTAAAGGTTTAGACACAGAAAAAGCCCGTTCTCAGTAGAGCTCACTAGAGCCACTTTTGCAATGACTAAAATTAATCACAAAAGCTGAACTTAAAGTAATGCACTGACAATAATATTGTCAGACCTCCCATATAAAAAAAAGCCTTAAAGAAACAGAACACACTGATAAAACTTATGCTGGGAAGGGCTCAGAAGCTTGTGAAGATGACGGATGCATATTTTATTAAGCATAATAATAATAAAAAAACACTGTACCCTCAAAACATGGTGAATAAATTGTGTATAGTTTGAGGCTTCTTCAGGTTATTTTGCACAAAATCTGAAAAATATCCTGTAAATACATTATTTTGTTCTGCAGTGCATTAAGTATTGATGTGGAAAAAAGCTGAAGGGTTTTAAAAAAATATAAGTGTAAAAGGTAAATTGCACACATGCTGTGTAAAAGCAACTGAGTGAAATGTTTTGAACGTGTAAGCATATCAGCATGATTTCAAGGCCACACGTGCTTCACAAATGGCCATCATTCATTTGAAGAAATAAGGTACTGAAATGATCTTCCAGCTGTTTATTTCCCATTTGAGGAGGTGCAGAAAGAGACTGTGAGACATGCACATACTGCCAATATACATCACTGATCCTGCTGGATCCAGACCAAGTAAGCTCCTGTAAGTAAATACTGCCACAACTACTGCACATATCAATCATTAATCAGAACCTCTATTAGGAGCAAATACAGATACAAAGATATTCAAACTTTCAACATATTTTCCCATCAGGGTTCTATAAGTTAAGTGCAAACTTGCACAGTTTAAAATATGTGCACCTGCAGGGTTATGTATATTTTAGCTATATTTCACTGAAACACAAGTTAGTAAAATACCAAAATTCAGTAATCACATTTCATTACACAAACACACACCACTCAGGTTATTATCATATTGTCATTTTAAGCAACTTGTCTCAAACTGTGACTTGTGGAAATCATTTTTTATGTAGCAAAATCAGAAGACATCTGATACCTCGTGTTTATGAATCCAAAGGGTGAATGCCTGTATGCTGAACTTGATGAACTATAATGCTGAAGAATGTTTAAATGATCATGAAATATTTACATTTTAAAATGAGTAAAATGGTTGAAGGAAAAACTGAAATGAGTGAAAAAGTGTTGCAGCTGAAATGTTAGAAGGTCAAAATGTGTGAAAATCTGTGTAAGTTGAACTAAAAGAGCAATAAATAGTTTAAAATGGCTGAAATTTACTTGTTGAACATTAGCTGAAAACATGAAGCCAAAAGCTTTGGTAGAACTATCTGAAGCCTAAAATGTGGGTTAATGTAGTATAAAATA
>JBAMHV010000024.1:11691478-11708575 GCA_037177535.1 Pseudomugil gertrudae
TGTTTTATTCTCTGATGTACGTCGCTTTGGATAAAAGCGTCTGCTAAATGCCTGTAGAATAGAATAGAATAGAATAGTTCCTAGTTTTAGATGTTGTGCCACACTTCTTGTACCATTTGTGAACCTTTGCCATCTTTTTGTCTTGAGTTACTCCTCCACAACATGATAATCACAAATATCCAGCCCTGCATCAAAACTAAAAGAAAGAATAATTGAATAAAGGCAACATATTGATGAATATAGACAACATGAACTTAAGTTCATCATTTAACTTTGAAAAAGAACACCAGAAAAAGTACTTATAAATAATAATAACTCTTTATCATAAAGCAAAGCTCTACAGACCTTCAACACCTTGGTGACATTTTACAACTATAGCTCTATCCAAAGCATGATGCACTGATTGTACAACATATCCAGACAGCTGCAGCTGAAGGATTTTTTTCTCCGTGGTTTTAAGTCCCTGCATGACTGGTTATATTACCGCGCTTTATTTCCACTGTTTCTCTTCTTATCCCACCAGAGTTGGCCGTGTTAGGATTCTAATGTTCACCAGCCTCTGCCAGTTTGGACTTGGGGTGGCTGTGGCATTCTCAGGAAACTACTACTTTTTTGTGGTGCTCCGCTTTCTGCTTGCTATGGTGAGTTCAGCATGTGTGTGAGCATACATGCACTTCAGTGTGTGCCTTGTAATGATTTAAAGAAAACCTCACATCTGGACCTTTTCAGACATCAGTGGCCAACCTGCTGTTAGTCATGTTAATGCAGCAAAGCCAACATGTAATTCAAACCAAGATGTTCTTGTCTTTCATTATTCTAATTCTGTCATACTTTACGTGCATCTTCCTTTAAATGTATTTGGTTTTATATATACATGAGCAAAGATTGTTTAAATGTAAAAGAGATGCCAGCAGTTGGTGATTTTTCCCAGCGGGAAAAGGCAAAAAAAACCCAAACAAACTCTTTCACAATGTGACCATGTGTGAGAAAGCTCTGGTCAGATTTCTGTTATGTGCATGTTCGGGGTAGGTTTTTTCTTTCCCTGCATCTGAAGCAAGCACGTTTATGTATAAGCATGAGCTTCACATTTACATTTGATTTTAGTTAATGTTCAAGAATAAAGTGAATACCTAAGATGATTACATATTCTTAGTGGGACAGTTTACAGTGCAACTATAAATCCTGGACTTATGTCTGAGTCAACTATCCAACCGGTAAAACCAAAATGAACTTGCCTAAATCAAGAAACCGTTATGGCTGGCACATGATAATACATAATTCTGTACAGTATGTTCTAAAGGACAAACAAGAGTGTCTTTACAGTCAGGGGCATTCACAGCAATTAAGTTGTGCTGAAAGAGTCCCTTGAGTTAGTTTCATTCCCCTCCGTCTTGTACCATCCCCCTTCCTTTTCCTCTTTGGCTACAGCTGTTGTTTTTCACATGGAATCAGGCCCTCAGATAGTGTAAACCTTAACTGCACAGCTACACTTTAAGCCATGCTGAAACTGGCAATTTCAGCTGTAGAGCTAACTAAAGAGTAAAGAGCTAAGTTTATGAGTTGATTAACAGTCTGCCATAACTAGTCATTTATGCTGAATTATGCTAGAAAGCTAAGAAAAGAAATAGCTGAGTAACTGTTAACTTTATTACTTGTTTCTACTTTTTCTGGGCTCACACGAAGCTCTGAGGTGGATTCTTGTAACAACATTGGCTGGTGATTAGTTCAACTTTGAGGACTTGAGCTTGTGGTCTAAAAAAAGAACTTGCCATTAAAATCAAGAAGGCAGTGTGCAATGTTTTTACTGTTTTCCTTTCTTTCCTGCTTCCCTGTTTTAGGTTTCCAGTGGCTATCTGGTGGTGGTTTTTGTATATGTGACAGAGTTCACAGGCAGCAAGGTACGCACATGGACCTCAATGCATGTGCATGCAGCCTTTGCAGTTGGCATCATGGTGGTGGCTCTGACAGGTTACCTTGTTCGGGTATGGTGGATCTACCAGATCATACTATCCACGTGTACCTTCCCCTTCCTGCTCTTTTGTTGGAAGTTCCCCGAGACACCCTTCTACTTAATGGCAAAGGGCCGTTACAGTGACACTCAGAACTTGTTGGATAAAATAGCTTGCATCAACGGACTTAAATGCAGGCTAAAGGCAGAAGATTTACTGGAACCAGTGAAGACTGAGAACGGCAGAGCTCTGCTGAAACGGGATGAGGAAGAGCAGCCATCACAGCCTGAGAAGAAGCTATCAATTCTGGATCTGTTTGGCAGCTGGAGGATGGCGGGTCGCACATGTACGGTTTGGGCCATCTGGTTCATCGGCAGCTTGGGTTACTACGTTTTCTCTTTAGGTTCTGTCAACCTTGGGGGAAACCAGTATATTAACCTTTTTCTTGCTGGTAAGTGATTTGCTAATGACTTTAAATGCACATTAAAAAGTGCAAAAGTTTTGGTTATGAGGTTAAGTTATGATAAGAATCCTCTTTAAGGGAAAATTGTATAAATGATCTGCTGTTTCTTGAGTCCACAATTGGTTAAGGTTTTGTAGGCATAGGTTCAAAGAGATGTCTGAGTAGAGGCGGTTGAAGAGTTTATGAAGCATGATTTTTGTTAAGGTGTTTTATATGCAGCATTAGCAAAAACAAAATAAAATGCCTGATCTTACTCCAGATCTTAAGAGTAAGTTTTATCCTTAAAAATGGGACAAATATAATGTAGAGCAGGGTTGCCAAAACTTTTCCAAGTTACTGAATAGTAGTAAAATGATTTACTGTTATCTATTGTAGCTTGTTTATGGTTTACAGTTAATGGGAATCCAGAGCAAAGTGGCCTGAGAGCATTAAACTGAAAATACCATCTATGGCTAAATTACTTCCCAGTGGTGTCCAATAAAGAAAATATGATTTGCGCCCTAATAAACATTTTGGTTAAACAGGTCGTGAATGATTCACTGCTCATGCAATGCTACTTTAATGGCTTTACCCCAAGCCCAATTTTAATTCCCTTACTGTTAAAACATTTGAAATTATATGATCTCACAAAGTACGGTAGCAGAAAGTTGTACTTTAATCTACGGACTAGGTGAAATACTAATTTTATTTGCTTTATTTTCAATTTATTCTAATGGTATGCTTATTTATTTGCTTCTATTTAATTCAAGTAGGAGCTTGAATAATACCTCGCTTTATTCAGAGGCCTATTGTTGAACTTATCTGTAAGTTGTGCTTCATAAACATTTGAGATGATTAATTTAGGTTACCTGTGTAAGTGCTGATGACAGTCTGTAAGTGTAGGTTGCTGTGATTGGTTGTTTCCAGGTGCAGTGGAGATCCCCTCGTATCTGGTTGGCTGTTTTGCAATGGACCGAATTGGGAGGAAGAGGACCTGTGCCCCTGCTCTGCTGCTGGCCGGGGTTGCTTGTATGCTCATCATTGTAGTACCAGCTGTACGTACACAGATATACACAATATCTGTTACCTAATTTGATTGTAATGCTTCAGCCATGTTTAGCCAAGTTTTTTCCTGGTGTTCCCCATCAACATATAAAATTCTCTTTTAGTGTAATAGGAGCTATTCTCGGGTGTTTCCTGTTCTCCCTGAATTTACATTGTTAGTCTCACATTTAGTGTCATTACACTGCTAGTGGTTGCTGGACACTTACTGTTAAGCTCACAGTTCCCAACATGTGCATGAGCTCTGTACTCTGACCCATAATAGTACTGCTTATGGTTGGACAGGCTAAACAGCTTGTGTTTAACATTTGAGTAAATATGACCTTTGGCTTTGGGATATAATCTAAGCACAGCTCTCCAACATGAGATGAATAATAGAGATTAAAATGAGTTACATTTTCTTCTGTTCATACTCTGTGTCACAATGATATTTTATTCAGGAATGCATATATTTTAATTTAATTCCATTTGCAGATGTCCACTTGCCAGAATGTATGTCATGTATGTCACATCATGAGCAAGTTTATTTTTAGCTTTGCAAACATACCATTGTCTCTAACATATCTGCATCACAAAGAGAGTTAAAGTGTGCAGAATCCCTTATAACTTAGAAGAACCCACTTATGTTTTCACTCTCACAAGCAAAGGCAATGTTATGGCTGTGACTCTCCATGCTTTGCTTTTTATTACTGTTTGTTTCCATGGCAACACTGGACAGTTTAGGGTTAGTGTTGAGCGAGGTTTAAGGACAACCAATGTTAAGTTCAGCATCTGTGTTTATTCCAGCAGACTTTTCTTACTTCTGTTTATCATAATCTGGTTAATACAGCCAGAGGCTGTGAGTCACACTGCTGGTGGGGGGAGGGGGGGGGTCAGTTTTTCCTCAACTGACCGCCTAAGATAACATCACTAATCCTCTGTGTCATGAGAAAAAGGTTGTTAAAGTTTCCACTAAAAAAAGCATGAAAATGGTGTCGGCATTTTCTAAATGACAAATGGTTATTTCATAATTATAATAGGATAGTATCAACAAGTAAATCATTGTTAAATTGATCACTGAAAATGTGCTTTACTGAATAACAGAGCAGCATGTGTAAGTGTTGAAGACAGCTCTGTGCACCTTAAACTCCTATAGCAATGTTTACTACTTAAAACTGTAGTTGTTGTCAAGTTACATTTTTGTGCCCACACTGTTATTCTGGGGGTGAGGCACAAAAGCGAGCACTGGCCTTTGCACATTACGCGCCAGTCAGACCCAAAAGGGTTATGTGGACCACCCCTTCTGTGGTCTCACCACCCCGTGAAGGTGCTGTCTAAGCAGAAAAGTGGTCAAAGGTGGGGACCCTGATAGTCTGATCTTCAGCTGCAGAAACTGGCTGTAGGGAGGTGGAACGTCACCTCTCTAGGGGGGAAGAAGCCTGAGTCGATGCGTGAGGTTGAGCTGGTCCAGCTAGATATAGTTGAACTCGCCTTGATGCACAGCTTGGACCCTGGAATCAGTATCCTCGAGAAGGGTTGGACCTTTGGCTTGGCTACCCCTTAGAGATAGGGTGAGAAGCTCCATCATCCACGAGGGGCTCAGTGTAGAGCAGCTGCTCCTCCATATCAAGAGGAGCCAGATGAAGTGGATCTGGCACCTGGCTAGGATGTTCTGGGCACGTCTCTGTGGGAGAAGACACTGTGGAAGACCCAGGACAGACTGGAAAGATTCAATCCCTTGGCTGGCCTGGGAAAACCCCGGGATACCCACTGGTGATCTGGCAAAAATGGCTGCCGCATTGATAGCACTCTTATTAGAATGGGTGTCTCATGGTGTCCCTTGGATTATTTGATAATAGTAGTCTGATAAAACCATTGGTGGACTAAAACATTGTGCAACAAGTCAATTTTCACTGAACTTAAATGAAATCAAAATGCAGAAGCAGTTTGTTATTGCCTGCATAAACAATTGACCTTTGCCATTTGCTGTGGTATGTAGGTAGACAGTTTTTACTCTTTGCCTCAGTTAACACATTTCTGTATGCAAATTGCAAGGCCGATGCTTTATGGAGCACTTTGTTTTTGTAAGAAAGCATTTATAGCACTAAATAGACACTTGAGCTACTTACTGATTGATAATCATAATGAATTTTTCTCTCAAATAATCAGATTATTTAAGTGAGAATCATAACTTAATATGAGCACACATATGAGCATGTGACGAGATCAGATATATAACAATGTCAAGATTTATGTCCCCTTATAAGGAAATGATAGGAAATTGAGCAAAACCTTTGTGTATGATATGTTTAAAAAATATATTTGTGCCAAAGGAGCTCTCTTCTTTTCTTTTATTCTAATCATCGTCTTTTGTTCATTCTCATGTCTGCAGAACATAGAAGCACTGGGTGTTGCTCTCAGTATGATAGGAAAGTTTGCTGTGGCAATTGCCTTTGGTCTCATCTACCTGTACACCTGTGAGCTTTACCCAACAATAATCAGGTAAGGTCAAACACAATGTATTTTTCTTCTCTAAGAGTAAACAGTAATTAAGTAAAAACGGAGTATTTAGCTGAACTGACATAGCCTGTGTATTCCCCCTCCAGGTCTCTGGCAGTTGGCAGTGGCAGCATGATGTGTCGTGTTGGCAGTGTGGTGGCTCCTTTCTGTGTATACCTTGCTGACATCTGGATATATCTACCTCAGGTTTATCTTCTCTCTTTTTCACTGGCAGACCCTTCAACACAAGACATTATGTTGAATGTTCAATTATTAGACTTGCAGGCATCTGTAAAAATATTAACATGCACATTTCAGCCTGCAAAGAAGCAGGTCTCTGCCAGTCTTGCAGCCACTGCAAGGGGTTACAAGGGCTTGGGTTGCATAAACTGTAGCATAACAGGGTGAAAAAGACTGTCTGTGCATGATTAATACATTTGTTTAGTAGCCTGCAGAAAAAGAAGAACAAAATAAATGAGTTAAAGCTTAGCCTTAGCTCTGTGTCTCAGCCAAGAACAGGGAATGTGAAATCTGTTTTGGGAAACCTTTCAGCTTTTTCCATCAATGAAGACAGATGCCTACCGTTGCATCTGTGTGCTGTCTGAGAGACAGAGTAGATAAGAACTTCTCACAGGACTCTAATATTTCTCAGCCAAGATATTGAGAGAGTGTGTCTGAGTGTGAGTCTATCATCATGCCAAAGCAGTGTTTAGTTCTTTAGTGTCTGCATGTGTGTCTTTGATTAGAATAAGTAATTGGGATAGTGGCACAATCTGCAAAAAACATTTACAGGTGTGATGTTCAGAGACAGGTGTACTCTGAGCCATTAAGCATATAATTATGCTCTATTGTGGCTTTACACACTAACTGAACTAACTTGTATCATGCTCCCATTAGTCATGCTTGATCAACAAAGCTGTCTTTACAACAAAACTAAGGGTATTGCATAAATTTCCTGTTTTTCATTTCTGTCTGTGTTTAGCTCATCGTGGGAATCCTGGCGTTCATTATTGGAGTGCTGACACTGATGTTGCCTGAGACCATGGGCAAACCTCTAACAACCACATTGGAGGAGGCCGAATCTCTCGGGCGTGATTCCAACAGGAAGACATCATCCCTAGGCAATAAAAACATCGAGGATGAGGTGGAGCTCAACCAACACTAAATGTAGGCCTGAGCTTTGTACTGCAGCAAAACCAAAGGGACATTTAGAAGAACAGAATGAACAGAGGATACAGTACATGAGGAGTCATCGATCATTCATTTATTGGACTGCTGGAAAAAAAGGAACATGTTTTAATGAAAACTCTTTGAATGACTGTTTTTTGTTGACATGTTCTGCAACATGACCAACACTTCAGTACTTAAAGGGTCCTGAGAACCTGTGTGAACTCATCTGCTTGCACACATCAGTCACAGTGTAATCAAGAATTCATCCAACATCCCAAGCAATGTGTGTGGTGTTTTTTTTGGTGTTTACAAAACCTGTGCCCAAAAAAACACAGAGGAATAATTAGTGAGAGGAACCCATAGTTTCAGATAAGATTTACTCAAATCTTGCTATACTTTCTGTATATTGCACCAATCGACATAAATGAATGAAATATATCATAGAAGGGGCTGCATCTAAAGACAGACACTTGACTTTCTCAGCTATTTGCTGATTCTTATTCAACATGCAAAACAGATGAGTAAATTTACTTCCATCATAAACTCATATTTTTTATTTTTCATATTTTTCCATTCACTGAATGTCTTCATCTCTAAATCCCTCCAAGCTACAGCAACATTTAGTATTCACTTTGAAAAACTCTGGTGCCTAAGGAGTTTAAACCAGACATTTTTTTGTCTGCTGATTAGTTTAAGATTTTATTTTGTATTTTGACATAATAGCATCTTGTATTATGATAGAAGTGCCAATTTATTAAAAATCCTCCTTTAAACTTATTCTTTTAAACTCAGGGTATGCATATTACTGTGAAACATCACTCTACATATAGTAATAATTTTGATATAATTTTTATAACATTGATTTCATCTTGTTTGAGATGCTATGAATGAGTAACTTGAAATTTCCTGTGAGCATCTCTGTGTGCATGTTTTTCTGAGTGTATGTGTTTTTGCTAAAGACATGGACATGCTGAAGAAAAATACATCCAAACTTACTGCATAATTGTGTGTTCAAGAGTTAAGATGTGATCTTCAAATGTTTGGACCAAATACAGAATATATATAGCAGTTTTGCAACTTCTTTTTTGGGAGGGTGGGGTTGTGCCATCATAGAGTAATTGAGACTTCTACGTTTTTGTTACAGAAAACAAAGATCTGTTTTGTGTATATGTGCTTGTTGGAGCAATCATTTTTGAAGTGTGTCATGGTTCAGACACTTGGTATTTTGTGTTTTTGGTTTCCTGATTTTCTTTGTTTTCAGTTCATTAATTTCACCTGTGTTTAATTTTGATTGTGTTCACCTGGGTCTTGTTTAGTTCAGTTTGTATTTTAGTCCTTGGGTTTTCAGTTGCGGGTTCATTGCATTGCATTGGTGTAGCTTTAGTTCTAGTAGTTTGTGTAGTAGCTTTAGTTCTTGTAACTTTAGTCATAGTTTTTGTTCAACCTTGGAAATAAACCATTTTATTTGGATTCCTGCTGCCTCCTGCCGATTCCTGCCTACATTTGGGTCCTCACCCCACCTTCGTGCCACCGTTCCATGACAAAGTGATACTAAAAAGAGACTAGAACCCTTTAAATAGACCTTGTTTAATAAATAATCAGATTTAAAGCTTACTTTTTCCTCTTTTCTTTGTCAAAATTGATAAATTAAGGGTGAAACCAGTTACTAGAAAAGTCAGGGGTTTTTTAAATCCTTTTTTTGTATACCTTTTGGAACCTGCTCAGTACTTTGAGTTTCCTGTTTTATGGTGCAGAGGAGGTCCCACTGCAACAACACAAGCTCACTGTGCACCACCCTTCACATAAAACCCCTCTGTGTTCTGCCTCTGAGTGGAAAGCTGCAGTTGGACAACCTTCTTATGTATGTATGTGTGTGTGTGTGTGAGGTTGTTCATGTGCACAGGCTCATGTGGATGGAAAAATAAAAGTGCTGTGCTTTCCTTGAACCTTGCTCTTCCTGCTAATGTTAACCTCACCTTCCTGTCATAATACTGAAAATTTGTTTTGGTTATTCCAGGACACTCAAGAGTAAAAACTGAGTCAGAAATTCCTTAAAAGTGAGTGTGTCTGTGTATTTTTGTAGTTTTATCTGTGTTGATACAAGTTATTGTCTTTATTCTAAATTTTTTTTATCCTAAATAAAAGAAGTTTGTATCAGTTTGTATTAATTTAGGGCTTTGTTCTCAAGCTGAAATGATAATGGGAGGGTTACAGAAGGCAATGGAGCGAGTCTTGTGTCAGAAACTTAAAGCTTTGATATGCTTTATCTGTGTCCTCATGGCTGCCAAGAAATGTTCCAGTTATTTAACATTCCCTGTACAGAGTCCAGCCTAAAAATATTCATTTAGAACAACTGCAGACGTGAACAAATTCAGTTACTCGTTATCATCAGGCTGGTAAGTTTTAATTAGAAGTGAAATTATCTAAAAATAACGAATGCTTGTTAATGTTAATGCATTCTAGAAACAAGAGATTTACTTTTACTTTGATCTAATACATTATAAGTTAGAAGAGTTCATTTCATTATATTAGATGATGTAAGCATATAGATAAGATATGTAACAGTCACACAAAAATAAGATTTTATTTTTCGCTTGAAGATAAATAAGAAGCATTACTCTGCCCTGCAACAAACCGACTGCCTGCAGGATGTTCCCTGGCTCTTCCACATGTTAATTGCTGGGATGGATTCCAGTCCCCTGTGATTGGACTAAGCAATATAAAACAATGACTGGATGAATGACTAAGTTTTCAACTTCATTAAGATCCATGTTAATGAACAAAAATCATGGTTTACATGTTATGCTCAATTATAGTAAATTCCATCATCAAAAAGTTTATAGTTTAAAATGAAACATTTTTATTGTTTTTGTTAATCATGTGAAGAGGTTTAAATCAGCAGGTGACCCAGTCAGGTTGACATAACTTTGGTGTTTTGTAGTTGTGCTCATACAGAGCAATTCACATTTTTGCACCATAAAATCTCTACGCTCATATTGTTGTTGCCCTTACTTGTGAATTGGGCATTTAACATAAAAGTCTGTCATCTACTGTCTGCACATTTCTCAATACTAACTGTAATGAAGTGCATGTGAAAAAAGGGTGAAAAGATATTTAATTAAGTAATGGTTTTGTTTTAAGATTGTAAGTGTTGCGTATTAAATTGAGAATACAGTTTGCAAACTGCAAAGCCAGAAGAATTTCTTGATGAGGTGGTGATGGTTTGCCTGCTGTGGGAAGCAGAGAGCTGCAAATATAAAAAATAGAGTGACCTGCTGGAGCATGGTATTTCAGGAAGAGGTGTCTATCACAAAACTGGACAAGCGTAAGAGCACAGACAGTAAAGTAAAAGAAACTGCAAAGTTAGAAGACATTTAATTCAAAGATCTTAAATGATGGAAATGTATTTGTTTTTAACCAGTTGTCATGTTGATATTAACCCATCCTGAACACCTTATAGCCGCCAGAAGCCTAGGTTACAAATGCTCAAGTTAATAAACATTATTTTCCTTCCTGAGAATTTTATCTGGAAAGCAAATGAATAAAAAATAATAAATAAAACTGGCATAAAAGGAAACACTAAACACAAGAATGTAACCACAAAAGTTACAGGCAACAGGGGTAAGGGAGGGTTAGGCAAAAATAGGTAAATCACAAATGACTGTTCTTTGGATAATTCTTACATGAGTGATGAGACAAAATAAACTCTCTGTATTTGCTGGATAATATCAGGAATTAACCAGAATTTTTACACACTTTGCACGGGGAAAGTCCTTAAAGAGCAAATAACTAAATGTTCATCTAGTTGTCTCTAAATCTCTCAAGTTGTTGAATGACTTTAGGAAAGTTTGTAATGCATCGCAGTCAAAAACTTCAAATTACAAATGCTTCTAGCATTTGACTCTTACTGACTGCCTAGGACCTTTTCAAAATAAAACAATGGTAAAATATACCACTGGTTCGATCAAATAATTCATGCACACATAGTGGGAATTCTTTGAATTCATAATTGAGTGCTTACAGTTTAACCCTTATTCATACCTAATATTTTACAATATCAACTTAATATCTTATAAATCAGTATTATAACAACTGAATGAACTATATCACAACTTGAGTCAACTGTGCACAGAACGCCTTATCTCAGGTATCTCCCGGAACACTTACTCAGGTTTGGCACTTAGAAAAGTTTGGGACAACTAATATACATACAAGACTTTGGCACAATTTCATGTCACAATCCAGGTTTTATGACAATAGCCCTTTTGTAAAGTATGAGCTTCTCTCAAAGCAATGTCTTTGAAGTCCTCTCCAACATTTTGTTGCACACATGTTGCTCTAATCTCTCCTGGAAATTACAGCAATAATATATTTTTCTTTTTTTAATGAACCCTAAAACAAGCTCAAATTAAAACAAAAGCAGTTAAGCAGATAGAGCTTAATATTTTCCTCTGTACTTCATCAGTTAAATACAGCTTATTTGTCCATTCCCATACTTGAGTCTGATAATGAGGCTGCCATACGGAGAAGTACAAAAAGATTATCAGAATCCAAAACATGGGAAACAATCACAGACCCTTGCTCTCAGACTCCCTCCAGCTATCTGTTCTCCTTTTTATTTTTGGCTGCGTCTACTGTTCATCAAACAGCCCTTTAGGGGTGGAGCAGCCAGCTGTTGGCATCTTCCAGGTCCGGATCCGGCTCCTCGTCTTTTTCAAGAGGCTCTGGGGTTCTTAGGGCAAGTTCTCGTAAGAAAGCAGGTGAGTAGGCCGGAGGTTGGGAGACAGATCTGAGGCCAATTTTCTTCTTCATGAGGTGGAACTGGTCACGGATGAAGTTGTAGAACTCGTACTCGTAACGCATGCGCTGGTATAGCACCTGCATGGCCTCCAGCGTTGGTGTGTGTTTACGCACAGTGCCCGTCATGTTGCCCATTTTTCTATATTCTGCAGTGAGTAAATAAAACAAAAACAATAAGGATCAAAAGAGTCAGTAGCAGGTTGAAATATAATGTGTGTGATTGTGAGTGTAAAACAAGTGGTTAATTTATATATTTAGCTTCAAATTTGGAAACATTGTCACGTCGACTATAACAGCTGAGAAGAAAGCAATTTTATCCAATTCTTTGGGATGCTGAAGAGCTCTGGGAAACTCTTGTGTTGATTCAGTGATGAGTCTTAAATCAGTGTGAACCAACCAGGGCTCTTGTAGATGTTGAGCACTCCAGAAAAGTAATGCGGTAAGAGCCTCTCCAACATGAGCAGAACATCCTCAAGCTCCTCTAAAATACCCACAAGGAGGTAGTTCTCCAGCACGTTCTGTTTGGCCCTCTCCAAAGCCCAAACTCCTGGCTCTCTGCAAGATGAGGGCAGATATAAATGTGAGCAGCACCACAGACTTATTGGACAAGGAACAATGGAAATATTACCCCTGTCTAAAAACAGAACAATGCATTTGCAATAAAACCTGAAAAGCATGTATGCACCTGCACTGAGGATGTTGTCCACAGAAGTAGGGGATTATGTAGAAAACACGAGGGTTGGAGCACTCGGGGTAGTTCTCCAGAATGCACACATTGATATCCTATAAGCAGACAAACGTCAAATTTTAAAATTTTTACAGCACTCACCTCTTTAAATTACAATTATTTATTTATTCCACTAGAGGGCGGTCTCCACTTGCATTTCATGAATAGCTTTTAAGTCATGAAAGTCTAAAGCGCTTTGCCAAATAGGATCCTGTGTATAAAGATAAGCTCAGCCCAGCAGCTGTTGTCATTGTCAAGATGCCACAAAATGAAACACACTTTACTTTTTGTATAATTTTGTATTTAATAAGCCAAAAAGAGTGACAAAAACATCTGAAGGATTTCATGATTGAGATGTCAAAACAAAGGGATTAGAACAGAATTGTCACTTCCCTGAACTTCTGAATATTGACATACAAGAAAAACATGACTAAAGCTTAAAAACACATGTGAAGAGTGAAGCTGAACAGCCAGTTAGTAAGTCAGCAATCAAATCCATGTCAGGAGAAAAGAGTTACGGCTGGAAACAAGTCCGGAATAGCAAAACACGCTATGAAGCACGCAAACTCAGGGACATGCAGATATGTCACATGTTTATACTCAAGTACATGCATCGAGTAGCAGCTGGCCACATGCATGTGAAAAAGGGTGTTGATGTGGATCTGGAACGGGGAGAACATTGCAAGCATTATGATTACGTCAAAGCTGGCCATTTAGATTTTTCCCCCTGATAAGTTAGTAATGTCTGACTTGAACAGAGCCATTTGTCAAAGCCAACACTTGGGCTAACATCAGTCTATCATAGAGATTCAGTTACGTCATACAGGACCAGAAGCATGGGTTTCCTCAGGGGACACATGCTGCTGCTGTGGGTGGCTGCAAACCAGGTGGAAACATTTATGAAGGCTTTCTACACAAAAACAGTATCTTTTAGTGTTGAGAGTTTTTGTTTGCTTTACTAGCTGAAGATTTTATTATCGGTAAGTTCTGTCAATCTTTCTGTTTTTGTTGTTTCACACAAATGTAGGATAACATTATTTTTCTTATCCCAACTTAGCCTCTAAAGGTCAATTCAATTTCATTCATATAGCTCGAAGCTTCAAAGTAGCTTAAAAACCCAACAAACATCTGCTATCCTTTGACTGATATAAGGACCACCCCCATCCCAAAAACACATTAACACTGGAAACAAAGAAAGAAGCATAAGCAGAACCCTTCTGCCAGGAGGGACAGAATTGCTGTGGATGTCAAGCTGTAAGAGAAGAAAGCAGAAAAACTCCATGGAAGCCAGAACAACATCTTATGTGTACACCGTGCATCTAACAAACTAGTAATAATAGTGAACGTTCTACATGCTATTATTGTGGAACTACTGCACATCTCTTTTCGTGAATCAGACTTTTTCACCAACCAGCTGCTTGGTTTGTTTCAACTTAATAACAAGACTACAACTGCACTGTACAAAGGAAAAAAGACTTAGTTCAAGTCATTGATGCAAATAACTGGAAAAAGCCTTCAAAGAAAGCAAAACAGAACAGGAAAGAAAACCTCAGAACAGGATCCAACTTTGTGCTTTGGTTAATGTACAGGTCGTGTCCAGACTGACAAAGACTTCCGAGTACATTTCTGTACTTCTCATTTAGAGCTCTTTGATATTTAATAGTTTCATAATGCAAAAGCGCCAGTGTCAATACACTGTCATCAAAGATGAGTTCATCGGTTCAGGGGAACAGATGAACTATCAGAAGGAAAAAACTAAAAGTTTGAGTTCATCACTGTTACTCTTATGCTGGGAATTTTGAAAAAAATGTTATGGGTAAAAGTTGAACAAACACTCTTATTTGTAGCCAGAGCTTAAATATTCCAGAAAACCTATAAGAACATAATCTCCAGTTTGGAAGTAGCTTCAAAACAAGAGAAAAATGCAAATTATGAGTGACATATCTTATTATCTGAAAGTCTATTCTCCTCTGTGCTGCAGCAGTGGGCCATCACACCTTTTCCAGTCACAACTTACTCATATACAACTACACACAATAAAGCCTGGACACACAAAGACCGGTAATATAGCTTCTCTTTGGAAAACCCTCATTAGTATTTTAAATGCAACTCCTGTGTTCACACTCGGGGTTTATTGTTCCTATTCTCACTGTGAATTAAGCCAAGTGAGCAGTCAGAGAAACTGTAGCAAAACAAGCCCTAGTCTTTGGATTAGCTGATGGTGTTAACCTTTCTCACGAGACCGCTAGCTTCACTTTTCACCATGGAGCCTGGAAATCATACACAGAGTAAAATCATGTGGAAAAAGATAGTTTGTGAAGTGCTTCCTTATCTACAGCATGTTACATACTCTGTAGATCTATGTAAGGGCTTTGCAGAATCCCATTAAGGATGTTAAATTTCTCCCAAATAAATTAATGATTATTAATTGCTGAAACACTTTGTTTATGACATGATATCACTAACACAGATGCAGCAGATGCCTTTACTTTTTTGACTCTGCTGACCAATCAGAGGAGACGAGGGAAGTAGGAGCCTACTAAAACTCCTGACTTATCACAAGATTTCATATAAGAGGGTGCTGCAGCAAAGAAACCAAGAACCTCTAAATGAGAGTGAAATGCAGATTTTATTCATTTTTTTAAAGAGATTAATAAATTCAAAGTCACCACATGCTGTCATGGACTAAAGCATATACAAAAAGACGTTCTGCCTTGTGTCAACCTATTGCAGAAAGTTTCAGCCTCCTCCTGAATAAAAATGGCTACGACACGGAGACCTCTCTCCTGAAGTGTTTGTGACTTAATTTTAAGATAGACATTCAGAGCAGACAAGCCTTTTGAGAAGGGGGACACATAATTAGAAATAAACTTTGAAGACATGACTTACTCTGAGACTCTGCAGCTTTGTATATTTAAACTACTTCAAGTAAAGCATTAAAAAATAAATGAAATAAAGGTCTAATCTGTAATTATGTAAAAATCTGGACTCTTTTCAATCTGAACTAACATTTTTGGCCACCTGATGGCAGAAAAAGCAGATTTCAGACTAATAATAAACATGAAGGTTTATCTGCTGAACGTGTTGACATTTACACAATCAAAAAGTACAAAGACAGTTACAGTAGCATTTTTGGAGAATTTCCTTTTAAGCAGGATTATTGTTTTCAGTATGTCTTGAGAGTCCTGTTTTAAACTGCTGCATGATTCATTTACCTCATAAGCAAACAAAGGAAGAGATTTTTCTTTTCCAGTGAGGTTTTTCTTTGGCCACACACAATACATATTAATGCCAAAGTGAATCACTATTGCAAATCAGAATAATTGTTATACAGGTTTTTATTCATAAAGATATTGGTCTGACTTAAGCAAACAAAAGGCAAAAAATGAAAAACCCAAAAACAAAGCAAACAAATAAACCCACTGGTGTGACCAGATTTGGGTGATAAGTCCAATGACACACATCTCCTTAGTGTGTCTAAATATCAAAACATGCTGAGGCCTGATTCATGCCAGTAAATCCCTGGGTATTGTGGATGTACCTTGGGGGAATGTCATCTGATCTAACCAGTACCTTACAATGAAAAGCCATTACCATCGCTGAATGCATTTCTTGGAAATATACATATATATATATATATATATAATTTTTTTCCTGGTGTGTCTGTGCACAGTATGACTATTGCATGTGTATTTAACATATATTATATGTAAAAAAGGGTGTAGAAGGGTGTGGAGAGTGACGGAAAATCCGAGCAAACCACAGGAATGTCTCAGTAACATGTGCATCAGGTTTCTTCGGTCCCCGGCAAGTAAACTGACAGTGTTCTTTCATTGACACCTCTTCTGTATGGTCAGCAAAGGGAAAGAGGAGTTTATCCGCACCAGGGAATATATATCTAGAATATTTCTAAACTCTGGCTGTTGACACGGCCGGGAACACATGCTGACAGACCCTCTGAAATTTCATGCTAATGATTACATTTATTTTTATTAAATCATTGGATACTTTTATCTTTTATTAGTATAATATTAAGATTTCTTCACAAAACTCATGTCACGTGAATGTATTTTCTAGGGTTGAAGATGTTGAAGGAGTGTTTTGACTTGGTTTTTCACTGCCATCCACAGTTTTGGGGTGCAGACAGTTATACACATCTCGATTGTTAATGGTGTGTTTTACAGCTACTGTTTATAGACATGGTTCAGGACATTATTGCAAGTTCTTTTTGCAAATTAGGTGAGCTAGGTCATGTTGCTATGAAGCACGTTTAGCTGAAGGGAAATATTAAAGGGGATATATCATGCTTATATATCCTTCCTTTTAATATGTAAATCATGAATGTATTGTCTATATAAAGCAGAACCGCAATGCTTTGGTCTGAATCCCTGTTTATTCTCGCTCCACACACACCTTATAACCCTGTTCTGAGGTGCGTCTTCAGAGCGACTCGTTTTGGTGCCGTCTCT